>JACGWO010000007.1:25245620-25644626 GCA_034509735.1 Sesamum alatum | reverse complement strand
GCCATGTCTAGTGCAGCTCGGGTGTACAAAGTGACAGTAGTTTCCAAGAAAGGTTCTGTCTCCTGTCAAAAGGTGTTGACAGTTGAGTCTCATATATGCTCTCTGTCTTGTCCCTAAAATCTGTGGCCACAGTGACTGAACAGAAGGGAAAAGGTTTCCCTTGCGGCGTTTAGTGAGGACAGACCGACACTTAGGTCCAAAATGGGTACCTGCATCTTCCGTGCCCTAGACCCTAAGTGATGAGACCGATGACAGAAGGACAAGTGTACTGTTAGAACCTAAATGTTCATCCCCGAATATTTCACCTAGTCTTTAGTGCCATGTACCGTTGCTAGATGGCCACCCATGGTAACGGACGGATTCTAGGAATCCGACCAAGTCTAGCTGAATGGTGAACCTAAAGAGTCACACACTATCCACACACACTTAGTATTTAATTTGGAATTAAATATTGGAGTAAAGGAATGATTAAATTAGATTTAATCGGGTCCTATATTTTCTTGGAGAAATTAATTCCTTCTATTTGATAAAAGGAATTAAATTAATAAATAGGATTTATTAAAAAGGGTTGATTTAATAGGCTTAAGAATAAATTATAATATTAATTTATTATATTTATTTAGCTTTTGGAATATTTAATAGGATTTAAAATATTCCATTAACTTAAATCAACGGTCGAGATGGAAAGGGGAGATGGAAGGCTAGGATTCGTTTGACTAGGTCAAACACTAGTTTGACTAGGACTTTGACTAGGTCAAAATCCTAGTCAAATTAGGTTAGTTAGGGTTTGAGTTTAAAGAGGATTAAACTCTTCCTCTATATAAACCCCTAGCTTCCAACATTTAAGAGGATGATGATTCTTGAAAAACACACACAACACACACTCTCCCTCTCCTACCTCTCGTCCGCCCCCTCTCTCTTTCTCTAGCAAGAAAATATTTTCTTAGTTCTTTTTGTTCTTGGAACATCAAGAACTTAGACGAACCAATACCGTTAATTGATAACGAGTTATTGATTCGTCCACTCCAAAAATAATACTTGTTCGTTGCTAGCACGACGTGCAAGATACGTGGGTGGATCGTGTGTCACGATTTGGAGGATCTCAAGAACGAGGTCTTGGTGCAAAACGGGGAACAACGCGAGTAGCAGTTGAAGACGAAAACGACAACGGGTAGGTCTCGTTTAAGATTTTCGTCCCTCTTTATTTTTAACTCTATGGCCTCCATGATTTATTTAATTGTTTTATGATCATGAGATACACCGAACGCCCGGGAACCTCAAGGGCACACCCCTTGAGCGTGTTCTTTAAATTAAAAGCATGCCTTTTATTTTAATATGTTTATTTTTACCGCGCTTCCGCATTCGCGCAATTCCCGGGACGATCCACCGGATTTTCTTTCAGTGGTATCAGAGCCAGGTTCGGTGTATAGGCCTAGGGTTTATGTGCGTTATAAGCATGAAACGTGAAATTGGCATGTTTTTATTAAATCTTGATTGTTCTTGATTTTAAGCATGTCGATTTTATTTTTGATTCGTGTGAATTTACGAATGTTGGTGATTTTCTGTTTTTCTTGGGAAACGGGGTGGAAAAATTGAATGGAAAACGAGAAACGACGCAGTCGGCCAGCCGGGAGGGCTGGCCGCGCGCAGCCGCACGCTGCCGGCAGGGCAGACGCGCGTAGGCAAGGGAGGCCTGCGCGCGCCCGCCCAGCCGGCCCGCGGGGGCAGCGCGCGCGCAGGGCAACGCCTCCAGGCGCGCGCACGCAGACAAGGGTGTCTGCGCGCGCGCGCCCGGCAGGCGCGCTCATGCGCGCTCGCACGCGCAAGGCCGCACGCCTGCGAGTCCACGCGCGGACGGGCCCTGGGCGGCGCCGCCAGGTGCGCGCGCACGCAGACGAAGGAGTCTGCGCGCGCGCGCCCGGCAGGCGTGCCCAGTGCGCGTCTGCGCGCGCACTGCGCACGGCATGGCCGGCAGCCAGCAGGCCAGCGCGTGCGCAAGGCAGGGGAGTTGAACAACATGTAAAGAAATCATGGAGGCCATAGAGTTGAAAATAAAGAGAGACGAAAAAATAAAATGAGACCTACCCGTTGTCGTTTTCGTCTTCAACGGCTACACGCGTTGTTCCCCGTTTTGCACCGAGATCTCGTTCTTGAGACCCTCCAAATCGTGACACACGATCCACCCAAGTATCTTGCACGTCGTGCTAGCAACGAACAAGTGTATATTTTGGAGTGGATGAATCAACAGCACGTTATCAATTAACAGTATTGATTCATCTATGTTCTAATGTTCCAAGAACAAAAGAACTAGAAAATATTTTTCTTGGAGAGTGGAGAGAGAGAGGGCGGACGAGAGAGAGGGGAGAGAGGCCGAAATTATGTGTGTGTTGTGTGTGTGTTGGAATTTCATCATCCTTCAAAAGTTGGAAGCTAGAAGTATTTATAGAGGAGGAGTTTAATCCTCTTTAAACTCCTACTCTAAGAACTCTAATTTGTTTGGGATTTTGACCTAGTCAAAGTCCTAGTCAAACTAGTGTTTGACCTAGTGAAACAAATCCTAGCCTTCCATCTCCCCTTTCCATCTCAACCGTTGATTTTAATTTAATGGAATATTTAAATCCCATTAAATATTCCAAAAGGCTAAAAATAAATATAATAAATAAATATTAATATTTATTTTAAGCCCATTAAATCAACCCTTTAATAAATCCTATTTATTAATTTAATTCCCTTTATCAAATACAAGGAATTAATTTTTTCAAGAAAATATAGGACCCGATTAAATCTAATTTAATCATTCATTTACTCCAATATTTAATTCCAAATTAAATACTAAGTGTGTGTGGATAGTGTGTGACTCTTTAGGTTCACCTTTCAGCTAGACTTGGTCGGATTCCTAGAATCCGTCCGTTACCATGGGTGGCCATCTAGCAACGGTCCATGGCACTAGAGACTAGGTGAAATAATTGGGGATGAACATTTAGGCTCTAACAGTACACTTGTCCTTCTGTCTTCGGTCTCATCACTTAGAGTCTAGGGCACGAAAAAAGCAGGTACCCATTTTGGACCTAAGTGTCGGTCTGTCCTTACTAAACGCCGCAAGAGAAACCTTCCCTTCTGTTCAGCTACTGTGGCCATAGATTTTAGGGACAAGACACAGAGTATACATGAGACTCAACTGTCAATACCTTTTGACAGGAGACAGATCCTTTCTTGAAAAATACTGTCACTCTGTACACCCGAGCTGCACTAGACATGGCTTATGACTACTCAAGAGTATTTTGGCAATCTCTCACCATATCTAAGATACAGACCTGATGCACAGGTGAACTCAGCAGTTCCTCAAGTCAAAGGACTTGGCCTGTACCATTGGAACCGGAAATACACGTTATACCTTGCTGACCATACTCAAGGTCCTCCGTAAGATGGTTCCCGCGAGTCACCTCAGTCAGCTGCTTCCTAGCATGCTGACCCACTAACACTGCTTAGACGACCTTCGTCACCCGTCGATGAAATACGACAGCAGATGCTTAGTGCAAGTCTCAAAGGGAATCCCGATACCCATTTTCGGGATTCCTTGACTTGGAGATTTCCGGATTGATTCGGTAAGACTGATTTCATGGACCTACCTCCAAGCGTAGTCCCAGTCCCCGAAATCGATTTTCAGTCCGTGGGCTTTGTTTGCATAGTGAACAGAAATGTAAATGCAGATATAAGTGAACGTAAATGAAGTATTGCCATATTAATTTTTACTTCTTTATTCATAAATGTTTTTATCAAACACCAGAAATTGTCTAGACATAGGTTACATATTCCTGCCAAAATTGGTTTACATGGTCACCCATTCTAACAGTCACCGGGATCATGTGAAAGGGTGAGGCAATAATCTTGGGAATCTCGTGGAACGAGAATGGTATGGAATACCTCCCACAGGATCTTTTCCATGTGAATCGTAAAAGCGGGGTATGGGAAAAATCGCTGTGGATCCCAAGCCCACTAGGAAAGGACTTCCCGAAAATCACGTTTGAGAGTACCGTGCTTTCGTATAAATAGTGGGAGGATTAAATGACTAAAGTCCATGCATTTAATCATTTTTTATCAAACCACCGTCTTTTATTTTCTGCTGATCGCGCGCTGTTTTCTAAATGTAGATTTAAAAAATGTCTAAAAACCCACTTTCAACCATTCTTGAGACAAACAAATTCAATGGAACAAATTACAACGACTGGTTGCGCAATCTCAGGATTGTCCTAGATTACGAGAACCAAGGCTACATCATGGACGAGCCTCTCCCTAGGACCTTGCCGGAAGGATCCACGCCAAAAGAACGTGAGACGTTTGTGACATGGCATAAGGATAACCGGAAGGTCCGTAGCGTCATACTTGCTTCGATGACCAATGAGATTCAGAAGCAATATGAAAGGCTAGACGACGTCCCTTCCATAATGGCTCGCCTTAAGGATTGCTATGCAGTCCCGGACCGGCATACTAGCTATGTCAGCACCAAGGCGTTGTTTGGAAGTAAAATGACAGAAGGATCCTCTGTATAAGAGCACGGGCTTAAAATGCTTACCCTGGTGGAAAAAGCTCGAGGACCTAAAGGCAGGTCTCGATAATGAAACGTACATAGATGTGATCCTTCAGTCACTCCCACCCTCCTTTGACCAATTTATCGTCAACTACAACATGAACGCACTTGAGAAGGGCATTCATGAGTTGATCAATATGTTGGTGCAATATACGAGGCAACGACTAAGAAGTCCACGCCTTCGGTATTGTTTGGAGGTGCTTCGACTTCCAATACGAAAGGCAAAGGTGCCGGACGTTGGAAGAAGAAGAAAGGGAAGGGAAAGACCGTCAAAGCAGCTACGAACACTAAGAGTGTTCCCATTGCCAAAGAGGGGAAGGGCAAAGGAAAGGGAAAGGTTGTCTCCAAGCAACAGTCAAAGGCATATGACATATGTATCAACTGCCGTGAGAAAGGGCATTGGAAGAGAGAGTGCCCCAAACTCTTCTCGAACCAAGGTATTTATGTGATTGAGGTTAATATGGTCACTAATTCTGCCTATTGGGTATTAGATACCGGCTGTGGAGCTCACATTTGCAATGACTTGCAGGTGTTGAAAAGAAGCAGAAAACTGGGTAGCGGGGACATGATCCTGAAGCTTGGGAATGGCAAGGCTATCTCGGTAGAAGCAGTAGGATCCGCCACTCTAGTGATTAGTGATAGTATTAGCATAGATTTAGAGAAAGTTTATTTTGTACCTAGTATGATTAAAAACATCATTTCCATTCCATTGTTGGACAATAGTGGTTATGAGTTTAGAATCAATAAAAATTGCTTTTATTTGATGAGGTGTGGAATTGCTCATCTACTTGGTACACTGCATAATGGGCTCTATATCTTGCAAAAAACGAATTTCGTTCTCAACACTCAACACAAACGAAAATTAGATAACAACGGGAACGCACGTCTGTGGCACGCTAGGCTAGGTCACATATCCCAAGATAAGATGAAAAGGTTGGTAGACTCAAAAAACCTATAGGTTGGGGACTTGAGTGATCTACCAACTTGTGAATCCTGTCTAAGAGGGAAAATGACCACAAAGCCCTTTGTAGGACAAAGTAGGCTTGCCACAGGTCTGTTGGACTTGGTCCGTACAAACGTATGTGGACCACTAAGGAAGCAGGCCCGAGGTGGGTTCTCCTACTTCATAACCTTTACCGATGATCATTCACGGAATGGTTATGTTTACCTAATGAGATACAAGTCTGAAGCTCTTGAGAAGTTTAAAGAATTCAGACTTGTAGTAGAGAACCAGACCAACTGCAATATTAAAGTCCTACGGTCAGACCGAGGCAGTGAATACCTTAGTAGGGAGTTCCTAGATTATCTAAAAGAAAATGGTATAATATTAGAATGGATACCTCCAAGAACACCACAGTTAAATGGTGTCTCTGAAAGGAGGAATCGAACCCTGTTGGACATGGTTCGGTCCATGATGAGTTTTACCAAACTGCCCTTTGAAAGAATGTGTGGATCGGCCCGGGAGATAAGCGCGTATAGCGGAAGCGCGAAATAGTACGTAATAAAATTACAAAGCATAATTAAATGGAATTTAAATTATGCATAACATACATAAACGAATCAAGGGGTGTGCCCTTGATTCTCCCAGGCATTCGGTGTATCTCATGTTCAATAAAACACAACATGGAGGCCATAGAATTAGAACCGAAAAAAAAACATAATTAAAGAACCTACCCGGTTGTAGTTTTGTCTTCGTTTCGGCTACATGCATTGTTCCCCGTTTTGCACCAAGATCTCAAAGAAGAGACCCTCTAAATCATCTCACTCGCTCCACCGGAAAGCAAAACCCTTGTGCTAGCAAGAAATTAATTGGGGAGAAGAGATATCGATACACGCTATGAATTAACGCAATCAATGTCTCTTATGTTGTTAACTTGAATAAAATCAAGAAGAACAAAGTATAATTCTTGGAGAGAAAAGAAGGGGATGGACGAAACTTGAGAGGGAATTGAGAGATGAGAGTTGTAGAGAATACTAGGTGTGAGTGTGTGTTTTTTGAGTATTTATAGAAGATGGAATTTCCTATTCCTTCTAAAACTCTTCCAAAGAGACACACTTTGACTAGGATTTTGACCTAGTCAAATCCTAGTCAAATTAGGCTTTGATTAAGTCAAATTAATCATGGCCCTTCATCTCATCATTCTCTAAATCAAATCTTGTCCATCCATTTTGATGGCTTTAGGGAATGGGCCTATTTAATTCTAAATTAAATATTCCCATGGACTTTATATTAAATCATATTTAATATACTAAGCCCATTAATTAATTAATGGAAAGGACTTATTTAATTCTAAATTAAATAGTCCCATGGACTTTATATTAAATCCTATTTAATATACCAAGTCCATTAATTAATTCCATAGAATGGGATTATTTAATTCTAAATTAAATAGTCCCATGGACTTTATATTAAATCCTATTTAATATACCAAGCCCACTAATTAATTAATTCACCCTTTTAATCTAATTAAAAGCCCATGCTTTATAAAATTCATAAATCTAATTTATGAACTCAAGCCCGATTATCCCAAATAATCCATCGAGGCTTGAATCTCCAAGAAGTATAATTTAATTCCATTAAATTAAACCTTCTCCCGGAATTAATTCCAAATTAATTCCCTTTCATTTGGTGTAGCGGGTGTGACTCTTTAGGTTCACCTTTTAGCTAGACTTGGACCTACTTCTTGTTATTTCATAACCAAAGTAGTCCGTTACCATGGGTGGCCATCTAGCAACGGTCCATGGCACTAGAGACTAGGTGAATTTATGGTGTGAACATTTAGGCTCCGAGTTATACGCAGGTGCGGTCCTACCGACGCTCGATACGCACGGGTACGGTCCTACTGTCGCTTGTCTCCTGGCCTTTAGTCTAGGGGTCGGTTCCTATCCTTGACTAGGCAACTATGCATAATGCTCGAGATAGGTTTAACTCGACGTAGGAAATCCTTTCCCACTACATCAAGTGCTATGGCCATAGACTTTGTGAGTCTAAACCATCTACGAGCGCATAGGAGATCTTGTTGTCATATCCTTTGACAGGGGACAGATCCTATCTTGGAATTCACCGTTCTTACATACTCCGACTGCACTGGACGAGGCTTATGATGACCATGTGATATAATCGGTCAAATTTCACTAGATCCAAGATACAACCTTAGTATGTAGGGGACTGCCGTGATCCTCAAAACCGAGGACTAATCCCGTACTATCGGAACCGGGAATACGAGTCATACCGACCAAGCCCGAGTAGCTTCCATATGACGATTCCCGCGAGTCACCTCAGTCGGCCGCTCCCCAGCAGGCCGACCCACTAACACTGCTTAGACGATCCTCGTCACCCATCGATGAAACACGACAGCAGATACTTAGTGCAAGTTTCAAATGGAATCTCGATGCCCTGTCTCGAGATTCCTTTGACTTGGAGTATTTCAGACTGATTCGGCGAAACTGATTTCATGAACCTACCTCCAAGCGTAGTTCCAATTTCCCGAAATGTTATTTCAGTCTGTGGGCGTTTGTTGTGACATCGTAACGATGCAAGCAGTAAGTACAACAAACTCATGCCTATGAATCCTTACTACATTCATTAACATAATATTACTCGTTCACAGATTGACGAATGGTTCTCAGAACAGCCAATACCATTGACTTTCTAGTCACCTATTCTAACACCCTTATCTTTTTGGGGCTATGCACTAGAAACGGCGGTCAAGTTGTTGAATTTGGCGCCTACCAGTGCATTGACCCAAACGCCATATGAGATATGGCACGGCAAGCCTGCGTCCTACAACTACTTGGGAGTGTGGGGTAGCCCCGCATACGTCAAGAGGTTAGTGAGAGATAAGCTAGAATCTAGGTCTAGCTTATGCAAGTTCGTTGGATACCCTAAAGAAACTGCGGGTTATTACTTTTATGATCCCTTGGAACAAAAGGTGTTTGTTTCAAGAAATGCAGTATTCTTGGAGCAAGGCTTCCCGGAGGATATCCAACCTGATGAGCTGATCCTTGAGAAATCAAGTGATGGAATCCAGCCATCAGAGGCAGCCACGGAACCCTCACTTAGAGGATTCAGGATAAACAGCCGAAGGGCTGACCAACCTCGAGAGGTCCAACATGCTAGGCATGAAGGACAACCTCAGGAACGGCCAGCCCCGGTTCCTGAACCGCCGGCTCCGATACAGTCAGCGCCCACAGTCACCACTGATGTTCCCGTCACCCGTCGATGAAACCCGACAGCAGATGCTTAGTGCAAGTCTCAAATGGATTCTCGATGCCCTGTCTCGAGATTCCTTTGACTTGGAGTATTTCAGACTGATTCGGCGAAACTGATTTCATGAACCTACCTCCAAGTGTAGTTCCAATTTCCCGAAATGTTATTTCAGTCTGTTGGCGTTTGTTGTGACATCGTAACGATGCAAGCAGTAAGTACAACAAACTCATGCCTATGAATCCTTACTACATTCATTAACATAATATTACTCGTTCACAGATTGAAGAATGGTTCTCAGAACAGCCAATACCATTGACTTTCTGGTCACCTATTCTAACAATCTCCCACTTGACCAATAAGTCAATTACCCACTTTGTTCAGAATCCTCTGAGTATGAGTAATCTACGATACTGACTAAGGTATTGTGAGTCCACTTATATTTCCTTGCGAAGCAATACGGTCTAACCGTGTTACCTCTATCCACCATTGCCTCCTAGAGATGGTGGTTGTCTAAGAATATTTTCGTGGATCTTGTGATGAGATCTCGTGCCAATACTCCCATAGCCAAGTTGCCTGCCATATAGGCGAACATGGCTTGGTCGTGCTAGGCGCCACGTCCATCCTATGGACGCGGTCTTCATCAGTGACCACTATTCGATGCACTCGTCATTGGGCCTGACTGTGCATACCTTTGAGACTAACTGATTTTCACTTATGCTCTGAAAGCTAGTATCGCTTTAGCCTTCCAAAGCAACTCTCAACAGACGGTGCATCATGAACACATCTTTAGTCCTTATTCAGGTACTAAGGATCGTTCTTGATTGCTGTCTTCAACCCCTCAGTGCATTACCGATTTTATGTTGAGCCATGCTAGAAGCACTCTCAACATCGGTTCCTATGCACCGAGTAAACATATAACATGTTTGCCTAGGGTTAAGACGTAGGGGATACTCAACATCCAAGCCTTCTCATTAGTCCACCGTGACTAAGTCTTGAATGGCTTGATGCTTTATGCATAGTATCCAAGTTTTCTCATCAGTCTTACCATGACTGAGTCTCGAACAACTTGTCCCTCTACATATTTGAGTTTTCTCATCAGTCTACCATGACTGAGTCCTTGAAAAGCTTAATTCATGATATGTATGTGGGAACCCTAAAATGTCATGGAGAATTTTTCGTGAGTTACAGTTGTGTTTTAGTGATTCCTAATATCTTGAATTCATCCATGAATCAAGACATTATACACTTAAACTCATGGAACACCATTTCTACTCCCACTGATCACCTACGTCGTTTAAGACCGAGTCATGCTCCGTATGAGCTCGTCAAAACGAATATTCTAGTTATGCAGTGTTTCAAACCTTGTTTCAATTTCCTAGTGGAATCTATGGCTCCTCTCCATAAATCCTACTACGATGTCCAACATCACTTTCTGCAGGTCATTTGGATTACTATCCAAATTTGACCGAACATATCCCGATCACCCGTACCTCTTACGACATTCGGGTTCGTTCTTAAGAGGACTTGGAATATGATCAATTTAAGAAATGCTAAGCAACGTTAGTATTATTCTGTCGTAAACTTGTACAAATTAGACACCGAGTCTAGTTTGTCTCCCACTAGTCCCTTGACGTATGTAGGATCCTTCTACATGCTCAAGGACTTTGTCAGGACACAGGCTTGCCAAACCATGGCTCCTTGTGCGTGACTCGTAGCAAAGTGCCACGTTCCTTACGTTGGCAATATTGAGTCTGCGTTTTACACGGGCTAAGGTAGTTCGGTGAAACTTCGATCGATCTTCGTCCAACGAGATTCGATCGTTCCCTTTATTAGAGACCGTCATACTTGGCCTTTATAGGAAATGTTTCATTGAGAATTCCATTCTCAACTGGATGCTCAAGAGCTCCCACTAAATACACGGCCATTTCGATCCTATCGAAACAGGTTTAATTTTGCGACCATTTATGGTTCACCACCTCAAGTCTAATTCCCAAACCTCCTATGGGACCTTTAGACTTTTGAACCCTCTTATGGTCTTGTGTATTAGTAACCTACAGTTGTCTTATTGGATCCCTTCCAATAGACTATTTTGCAAGCCTACTTCGTCCAACAAAGAGCTTTGTGACTTTCTCTTTATAAAAGACTCGTAAATTTAGTCGATTTGAATCATCTATTTCTAGATTCATCGAACTTTCCAATTTACTTATCTTTTAATAAGAAGAAATGTCCTAGCTGTTGTAGATGCCAAATTTGTAAGTTGGTCTTGATTAATCCATTTAGATAATTTGAATTTTGAGTATCCATAAACCTTTTATGGGATGGTGTTCTAGGAATTTACGTGTAACTACTAGCAAACATGAATCAATATTCAATAATTTTGTTTGATCAAATATGTATGTAATAAAACCTTTGTCCAACAAAGAGACATACTTGTGATCATGCTAAGTTACGTAATTCCTATATTATCCTAACATGATCACGATTATGGGCCTAAATAGTCTCTAGTCCTTTTCATCAATGGACCTTGCCATTGTTGAATCCTAGAACTGTTCTTGGCTTTTTAAGTCCTTATTCACTCTCTGCAAACCTCCCGCAGATTAGTGATAGGAATGGTATCAAATACCAAATAAAGTGAAAAGTGATCATGTCATTACTCAATATCAAATTTTACCTACATTGGAGAGAGGTTCAGGATACTCCCTTTTCCAATAACCCTCTTTACGACAGTGAATGCTTACGTTCTTAGAAATCTATGAACTTGACTGCTTGAAGCTTTTGCTCTTTCCTTTACCTCCACTTTGTGTTGTAAAGGAACAACACTTGAAGTGCTTAATAGTTGATGTCACCTTACCCTTCTTCCTCTTTTGGCGTCTGGCACCCTTGCCTTTCACCATGGAGGTTGAAGCCTCTCCTACTAGTACCGACGGCGCAGATTTTGCAATCATTGCCTCGTACTAGACCAACATAATTACCAACCTATGAAGATCTTTTCTAAGCTCGTTCATGTTGATAATTAATGGTTCGAAGGAGGAAGGAAGAGACTGAGGGATCATGTCAATATACGTCTCTATTTCAAGACTGGCGTGGAGATCTTTTGAGCTTCTCCCCTAGGGATTGCATCATTACTCCATGTTCTTTGTACCGACATCCCTTCCGTCATCTTAGCTCCAAACATGCCTTCGTTCCATTTTACCCCAAATGCTGGTCCAGGACCATATAGACATGATGCAAACGAAGCATAGTTTGAGCCAACATCATTATATCCTACTTGCCGGTGGTCATCCTTCAACTTTTTAACGCCAAGCGTTGCCTTAGTTGTCGACCCCTCCGGCAAGGGCTGAGGAACGTCCTCATTCCGGTATGTGAGTTAAGGTTCTGGAAATCTAAGACCATCTTAAGATTTTGCAGTCAATCCGTGTAATTGGTTCCCTTTTAATAAGCCTCTTAGTAATGTGTTTGGTGGATTCTTAGACATTCACAAATATATAAAACAGAAAATAATAAGCAAAATGAAGTAATATTTTGGTTAAGTCTCGGTCTTTAGTCCTTAACCTCTCCCACTATTTCTACGAAAACACGGCACTCTCAAACGTTGTCTTCAGGAAATCCTTTTCTAGTGGGCTCAGGATCCACAGCGATCTCCCCCATACCCCGCTTTTACGATTCGCATGGGAAAAGAACCCGTGGGAGGTATTCCATACCATTCTCGTTCCACGAGGTTCCCAAGATAATTGCCTCACCCTTTCACGTGATCCCGAGGACTCCAAGCAAATCACGTTATTCGGGGCGTTAGACCCAACCCAATCAACCGATTCATAGACCCACTGCTACGTCCACGACTCGTGAGACAGGTAACAGCAGTCTACTCCTCGTTCATGACAAAGTGCAGCTTCTTTTAAGCACGATAGTCGTGCCACGACTCGTGAGACCACGCTATCGACCTAAAAGATCTTCTTCACTTTTGCCATGGATGGAAGACATGGACAGACTCCTAGAGTCCTAGTCCATTTATTAAGGGTCTATATTTAACTTGGTTTAAGCAAGTGAGAGTTTTGATAGAACGAGACCTCATCACATATTAAGTATTGCATTGCATGCGTTATGGCAGAAATATTCTAAGCGTGAATGTAACCATACATAAAGCATATAGAATAATCATAAGCATATAATACGCATCGCATGCAAAATAAAGCCTAGCACGCCCCTGTAGGATGATCACAAGCCCAAACCTATGCGGCCCACTGAGCCTGCAGTGGATCTATGGTCAATCTAAGGGTGGGCCCTACGCTATTACAAGATTTAATAACCCATTACATGCAATGGGCCTTGTAAGTCCTCTTTATCTTCTTGGGCTCTCCATCTTGGGCCTACACCGGGCTCCTTCTCCATGGATCCTCCGTGGGCCATCTGATGGCAACCTCCATGGGCCTCCAACACCTTGGGCTTGTCTTCTCTTGCAGCTTTTATTTGTAAAAAATAAAACCTCACCACTAATTCTACTCTCATTACATCATAAAATAAGAAACCCCAATTAAACATTTGGGGGGAGTACATTAGGAGGGAGAGAGAAAGCCTTATTATTCCAAGGTAACTAGAAGAGAGACAGAGAGGAAAATAAAGAGGCACACAGGCCACAACCCAACAAATAAATATAAATAAACCATACATGCGGTCTAGGGGCTTTGTGATCATCCTTTGTCAAATCAATTAACACAAATGGCACAAATACATATCCCACGTAAAATATTCTATACCAGCATCCATGATAATCCATACCATAAAATAAATGCAGAAACTACATGTAAAATATTCACACCAAACATTGGATAATAGTGCAACCTATGCACAACGATTTTTGTTGGAAAAACCTTTTCCATAATTAACAAGGCAATATTAATTCTATGAAATATAAAATCTCAACCAAAATTAATTCAAAAAAATTTCAAGAATTATACAGAAAAATCAAATTTTTCGAAAACAAAAAAACCAACAATTCAAGAATATGCTCATATATTCAAGAATCCCAAAATCTAACATTTGTGCAATATTAATACATGTTAAGATCTACTCATGCTCCAACCATAAAATAACCATGATGTCCAACATCATAAAACGCAGAAATTATTGCGAAATTTCACATATGAATTTTGATCATTGGTGCAACCATTGCAAAAATTAAATCTTGTTAGGAAACCCTTTCCTCATCAACCAAGCAATATTTATTTTAGGAAATTTCAAATCTCAAAAAATAAATATTCTAAGTCAACGGGTTCAGAATAATGCAGAAAATATCATAAAAATAATTTAGTAAAAACAGTTTTGAAAAACGAGCCAAAAATAGGAGAGAAACGAAAAACGGCACAGCCAGCCGGCCAGGCGCGCGCCTGCGCCTAGTGCTTGCGCGCGCGCGCGCACGCGCTCAGGCGTCCATGCCTGCGCGTGCGGCCGCGCGCACGGCCGGCACAGCGCGCGCGCTGTCCACGCACGCTGGGCGCGCGCAGGCCCCTGCCTGCACGCGCGCCCGGCCGCTCCCCTGTGCGCTCGACCAGCGTGCTGCTGTTGCCGGTTCGCCGTTTTTCACTATTTTTCGACTTTTTCATGCTATTTTTTGAACCACAAGATAAATACAACCCTAGAACATGTATTAACACATTCAAGAAAACAAAGATCCAAAATCCCATGCAAAATTAAACGCCATTAAATATCTACGATAAACATGCTATAAGCGTAAATTAAAACACGTTTATCATGCTTAAACGCACATAGCACATAGAATTCTAGGCCTATACACCGAACCGGGCTCTGATACCACTGAAAGAATGTGTGGATCGGCCCGGGAGATAAGCGCGTATAGCGGAAGCGCGAAATAGTACGTAATAAAATTACAAAGCATAATTAAATGGAATTTAAATTATGCATAACATACATAAACGAATCAAGGGGTGTGCCCTTGATTCTCCCCGGCGTTCGGTGTATCTCATGTTCAATAAAACACAACATGGAGGCCATAGAATTAGAACCGAAAAAAAAAAACATAATTAAAGAACCTACCCGGTTGTAGTTTTGTCTTCGTTTCGGCTACATGCATTGTTCCCCGTTTTGCACCAAGATCTCAAAGAAGAGACCCTCTAAATCATCTCACTCGCTCCACCGGAAAGCAAACAACCCTTGTGCTAGCAAGAAATTAATTGGGGAGAAGAGACATCGATACACGCTATGAATTAACGCAATCAATGTCTCTTATGTTCTTAACTTGAATAAAATCAAGAAGAACAAAGTATAATTCTTGGAGAGAAAAGAAGGGGATGGACGAAACTTGAGAGGGAATTGAGAGATGAGAGTTGTAGAGAATACTAGGTGTGAGTGTGTTTTTTTGAGTATTTATAGAAGATGGAATTTCCTATTCCTTCTCAAACTCTTCCAAAGAGACACACTTTGACTAGGATTTTGACCTAGTCAAATCCTAGTCAAATTAGGCTTTGATTAAGTCAAATTAATCATGGCCCTTCATCTCATCATTCTCTAGATCAAATCTTGTTCATCCATTTTGATGGGCTTTACGGAATGGGCCTATTTAATTCTAAATTAAATATTCCCATGGACTTTATATTAAATCATATTTAATATACTAAGCCCATTAATTAATTAATGGAAAGGACTTATTTAATTCTAAATTAAATAGTCCCATGGACTTTATATTAACTCCTATTTAATATACCAAGCCCATTAATTAATTCCATAGAATGGGATTATTTAATTCTAAATTAAATAGTCCCATGGACTTTATGTTAAATCCTATACCAAGCCCACTAATTAATTAATTCACCCTTTTAATCTAATTAAAAGGAAAGCCCATGCTTTATAAAATTCATAAATCTAATTTATGAACTCAAGCCCGATTATCCCAAATAATCCATCGAGGCTTGAATCTCCAAGAAGTATAATTTAATTCCATTAAATTATACCTTCTCCCGGAATTAATTCCAAATTAATTCCCTTTCATTTGGTGTAGCGGGTGTGACTCTTTAGGTTCACCTTTCAGCTAGACTTGGACCTACTTCTTGTTATTTCATAACCAAAGTAGTCCGTTACCATGGGTGGCCATCTAGCAATGGTACATGGCATTAGAGACTAGGTGAATTTATGGTGTGAACATTTAGGCTCCGAGTTATACGCAGGTGCGGTCCTACCGACGCTCGATACGTATGGGTACGGTCCTACTGTCGCCTGTCTCCCGGCCTTTAGTCTAGGGGTCGGTTCCCATCCTTGACTAGGCAACTATGCATAATGCTCGAGATAGGTTTAACTCGACGTAGGAAATCCTTTCCCACTACATCAAGTGCTATGGCCATAGACTTTGTGAGTCTAAACCATCTCCGAGCGCATAGGAGATCTTGTTGTCATATCCTTTGACAGGGGACAGATCCTATCTTGGAATTCACCGTTCTTACATACTCCGACTGCACTGGACGAGGCTTATGATGATCATGTGATATAATCGGTCAAATCTCACTAGATCCAAGATACAGCCTTAGTATGTAGGGGACTGCCGTGATCCTCAAGTCCGAGGACTAATCCCGTACTATCGAAACCGGGAATACGGGTCATACCGACCAAGCCCGAGTAGCTTCCATATGATGATTCCCGCGAGTCACCTCAGTCGGCCGCTCCCCAGCAGGCCGAGCTGTTAGAATAGGTGACCGGAAAGCCAATTAGATTGGCCTTGATGTAATCTATTTCTGACAATGTCATTGTAATTGTAATATTCTTATATGAATAAAGTGAGTATTCATGTTTGGCAGTTCCATTTGTTGTGCTCGCTATTTTGTTTATTCCATTAACATCACAACAAAGCCCACAGGCCAAACAAACAACCCATGTAGTTGGGTTGCGCATTGGATGGCAGCTATGAAACCAACTTCTGAGAGTTAGGTCTGAAATGTTCCAAGTCGAGGACCTTGAGACAGGGCATCAAGAGTCCTATACAGACTTGCACTAAGGATTGCATTCATTGGATGAGTGTCGTGTTTCATCGGCCACAGACGTTGGACGTCTATGCAATATTAGTGGGTTAGTTGACAAGGATGTCAGCTGACTGAACTGACTCGCGGGAATCGTCATAT
Source organism: Sesamum alatum (assembly GCA_034509735.1). Lineage (NCBI taxonomy): Eukaryota > Viridiplantae > Streptophyta > Magnoliopsida > Lamiales > Pedaliaceae > Sesamum > Sesamum alatum. The sequence goes on along the minus strand of JACGWO010000007.1, from coordinate 25,627,705 downwards.
GGAAGCCTTGGAGGCTTGGTCGGTATGACTGGCATTCCCGGCTCCGATAGTACGAGATTAGTCCTCGGACTTGAGGAATCATGGCAGTCACATGCATATGATGGTTGTATCTAGCATCTGGCAAGGGATGTCTGTATCTGGGATACGTTCATCATAAGCCTTATACAGTGCAGTCGGAATATGTATTGAGGACGGTGGATTCCAAGATAGGATCCGTCACCTATCAGTATATGACAGTCGAGTCTCTTATGCGCTCTGAGACAGTTTAAACTCTTATAAGTCTGTGGCCACAGCGATTGGTCGAGTAGGGAATGGTTTCCCACGTCGATCGATAGAGTAAACGTGCCTCGAGTTACTGAGCATAGTTGTCTTGTCCAGGATGGGAACCGACGTCCAATTCCATGCCTTAGACTTAGACCGGGAGACTGATGATGGAAGGACCGTACTCGTATGGAACTCGGGAGCCTAAATGTTCACGCCAACATTCACCTAGTCTCTAGTGCCATGGACCGTTGCTAGACGGCCACCCATGGTGACGGACGTTTTTTCGATTAATGGTTAATCGAAAAACAATTAATTAAATTGGATTTAATTGATCTATTGTGTTGGACACAAGCCCAAGTCTAGCTGAGGGTGAACCTAATGAGTCACACACAAATCACTTTGGATTTGGCGGAATTAATTTGGAATTAATTCTAGAAGAAGCGAATAAATTTAATAAGATTAAATTTATTCAAGAGAGAAAATAAATGATTGGATCATTTATTGAGAAATCCATTTGATGGATGGTCCAAGAATTAATTAATTGGATTAGTTAATTTTTTGGACTAAGAACCTTTGAATTAATTGGATTAATTTATCGGGTTTTGGCTAGAATAGTTGATTGGATCAATTATTCTTGATTTGGACTTATGTTTATTTAATTGGATTAAATAAATAATTGGACTTCAATTGGATTGAAATTAATTAGATTAATTAATGCCCAATGGATATATGTTTGGACTTTATTTAATTTGATTAAATACAAGTCCAAAAACATAAAGGTCCAAGTCCATTTTTTCATGCAAGTTGAAGCTAGTTAAGGAAGAGTTTCAACTCTTCCATATATGTACATGATGTGCACGAATTTTTTGCCCTTTTGTGGGTGGTTTTTCTTTGCTATCATGTGTAGTGGATATGCTAGAAGTGTGTGTATGTGGAAGTTGCCTTGGAGGTTACTTGTGTAGGTGGTTTTTTTGAACACTACATTCCATATACACAAAACTACTTTGCTAGACACAATTGATATCACTTGCTTCATTTTTGCTGGAGTTTTTAGGCCAAAATACTCTCTGAAAATTCTCTCTTTTAGTGTTCATACTTCTTAGAGAAGATTGAACAAAAACATTCCAAGGTACACTAATCGATAGTGCTTTCTTTGGAATTGTTTCTTCTTCTTTGTTTCTATTTTCTATCTAGCAATAGAGTAGAAATAAATCCATAGTGTGGTGTGGATCGCATTAGAGGAGTTCTACGTTGAGCTCTCAAGTGGACGAACGAAGAAGGAAAAGAAAGGAACAACGCACGAACACGTTCTACATAAACGGATAAAGGTTGGTTTCCTTTTACATTTTGTGCAATTTTGTTTTTCTCCTTTTAAGCCACATGTCCTGCATGTTTTATTTTGTTGTTTGTGCTTTGACAAAACACCGAACGCCCGGGAACTTCAAAGGGAACACCCCTTTGAATCCAATTTAAATTATGTCTTAAATTAACGTTTTTTACGCTTCCGTTGCGTTCCCGGGCCGTACCCGATTCTTTCAGTGGTATCAGAGCCCGGTTCGGTGTTGTGGCTTTAAGTATTTACATGTTATTATGTGTAAAGCATGTTGAACGTGTTTTAAATGCTTTTGGAAAGCATGTTTTATGGTTCTTCTAGCATGATTAAATGTATGAAAATATATGTTAATTTTGGTTTTGAAATTATGGATATCTATGCATTTTATGAGAATTTGATTTTCTGTAAATGCATGTTTTTAGTTCAGTTTTACAGCAGAAATTTAAAAAAAAAATTTGGAAAAGTTCAGCAGCCGTCTGCTTGCTGCTGCCTGCCGGCCGGTCACTGGGCCAGCAGGCGCGCAGGCCGGGCGCGCGCGCCCGCTGGCCGTGCGTGCTGGCGGGCAGCGCAGGCAGGCGGCCTGCGCGCATGCGCGCGCCCAGAGCGCGCGGGCGTGCGCTGCGCGCGCTGGCCGCGCGCGCGCGCAGTGCAGGCAGAGGTGCCTGCGCGCGCGCGCGTGCGGCCGGCAGTCGGCCGGTCTGGGACGTCTAGGCCGTTTTGCATCGTTTTTCGTGAAAATTTCAATTTTCTGATTTCTGCTGTTTTCTGAATGTTAGTAATTTTGGCATATTTTAATTTTAGTTAAATTGGATTTTTCTAAAATTATTTTTGATGCCTTAGATTATTTTGGAAATGGTTTCCAAACTAAAATGGTTTATACATTGGATGTATGGGTGATATCCATTTTTTCAATTGCATTATTAATATATTATTTTCTGCACTTAATTATGTTTATGGTTAGATATTGGATATCTTGTTATAAATACATGGTATGTATTTATGTGTTGGCATATTTATATTTGATGTAAATGTGCTTTGTGGTTGTTGTTTATTTGATAAACAATAAGGATGATCACTAGCCCTTTTTAGCCTATGTATGGTTTAATTTATTGTTGGGTGAGGCCTGCGTGCCTCTTTGTTTTTCTTCTCTCTATCGTTTTTAGCCTTGGAATAATAAGGCTTTCTTTCTCTCTATTAATGTACTCCCCCCGACTTATAATTGGGGTTTCTTTTAAGTTGTAATGAGAGTAAGATTAGATGGTGAGGATTTATTTTTATTAATTGTAAGCTTCCAAGGAGATGAAGGTCCGGTGGAAGGAGCCCATGATGGAAGGTCAAGAAGAACAAAGGAGGAATTTTTACAAGGCCCCATTAGAATGATAATGGGATGTAAATATTGTAATAGTGTAGGTCTACCCTAGTTTGACCATAGATCCACTGCGGGCTCAGTGGATCACTTAGCAATGGGCTTGTGATCATCCTAACAGGGGCGTGCTAGGCTTGTTTTGCATGTGCTTAAGTTTTTTTTTTTTTATGCTTTGATGTATGGTGTGTTTGGAATGCATCTTATTACATTATATGTATAAATCTTGAGCATGCAAAATACTAATCATGATGAGGTCTCGGTCTTAATAAAATGATGAACTCTCACTTGGATGGTCCAAGTAAATATTAGGCCCAAAATGGAATTAAATCAAATGGTTTGATTATTCCAAGCCTTCCATCCGTAATAATGTAATGAGAAAGCTACTTTCCTCTAAAGCGTGGTCTCACGAGTCGTGGCACGTTTTGGAATGAAAGAAAGCTGCATTATTGTTACGAACAAAGGAATATGCTCTTGTTTCCCTGTCTCACGAGTCGTGGGGGGCGACAGTTGAGATATGATTTGGTTGATGGGTCGGGCCTAACGCCGAAGTAACATGATTCGCTTGGAGTCCTCGGAATCATGTGAAAGAGGTGAGGCAAAATATCTTGGGAATCTCATTGGATGAGAATGGTATTGGATACCTCCCACAAAGCGTTTTCTATGTGAATCGTAAAAGCGGGGCATGGAGAATTGCGTTTGTGGATCCCAAGCCCACTAGGAAATGGTTTCCCGAAACCCCACTTGAGAGTGGTGGGCTTTCGTAGAAATAGTGGGAGGGTTAATGACTAAAGACCATGTCATAAACTTGAATTAACATTACAATTCGTTTGCTAATTTCTGCTTTACATTTTTGAATGTAGATGTCTAAGAACCCGTTATCTATGATTATGGAGACTAATAAGTTTAATGGAACAAACTACAACGATTGGCTGCGTAATCTGAGGATTGTCCTCGATTACGAAAACCAGGCTTATGTTCTGGATAAGCCATTTCCCGTAACCTTGCCGGAAGGTTCCTCGCCAGAAGAGCGTTTGACGTTCGAAAAATGGCATGAGGATGACCGCAAGGTACGCAGCATCATACTGGCATCCATGACCAATGAGATCCAGAAGCAGTATGATAGGCTGGACCATGCCAACGCGATAATGCTCCGCTTACAGGATATGTACGCGGTTCCGGATAGGCATATTAGATATGCCGCCACAAAAGCATTTTTCGGCACCAAGATGACTGAAGGATCCTCTGTACATGAACATGGGATCAAGATGCTTTCCCTTGTGGAAAAACTCGAGGATCTCAAAGTTGGGCTTGATAATGATACATATATAGATGTGATCCTTCAGTCTCTTCCTCCCTCTTACGACCCTTTTGTCGTGAATTACAACATGAATGGGCTTGAGAAGTCCATACACGAGTTGATAAACATGTTGACCCAGTTCGAAGCAACGACCAAAAGGTCTGCGCCGGCGATACTGGTTGGGGAGGCTTCGACCTCTAAGGCGAAAGGCAAGAGGGCCGGACGCTGGAAGAGGAAGAAGGGAAAGGCAAAAGCCGCTGCTAGCGCTCCTGTTGCCCCAGTGGGGATGGGCAAAGGAAAGGGAAAGGTTGGACCGCAGCAATCGAGGGCAAATGATGTTTGCATGCATTGCCATGGAAGAGGGCATTGGAAGAGGGACTGCCCCAAGCTCCTCTCCAATCAAGGTATGTTTGTTATTGAGGTTAACATGATTACTAATTCTGCTTCTTGGGTATTGGATACCGGCTGTGGAGCTCACATCTGCAATGATTTGCAGGTGCTGGAAAGAAGCAGAAAGCTAAGTAGGGACGAGGTCGTGCTGAGGCTGGGTGATGGCAAGGCTATTGCTGCTGAAGCTGTAGGTCTAGTCCACTTAGTTGTTAGTGATCAAGTTAGGATAGAATTAAAAGATTGCTATTATGTACCTAGCATGATCAAGAATATCATTTCAATACCGTTGTTGGACTGGTTTTGAGTTCATGATCAATAAAAATTGTTTTTATTTGATGAAGAATGGTTCTTCACATCTGCTAGGTAAACTTCATAATGGTCTTTATATTCTTCAACAGCGTGATTTGATCATGACTGCTCAAAACAAACGAAAAATGGATAATCAAGAAAACACACAGATTTGGCATGCAAGGCTAGGTCACATCTCTCAAGACAGGATTAGGAGGTTGGTGGACTCAAAGAGTCTAGAAATAGATGATTTGGACCATCTACCGGCCTGTGAGTCTTGTCTAAAAGGGAAAATGACCAAGAAGCCCTTTGTTGGACAAAGCATGCTTGCCAGTGGTCTGTTGGATTTGATCCATTCAGATGTCTGTGGACCACTAAATACACAGGCCAGAGGAGGGTTTTCTTACTTCATAACTTTTACCGATGATCACTCACGGTATGGTTATGTTTACCTTATGAGGTACAAGTCTGAGGCTTTTGGAAGGTTTAAAGAGTTCAGGCTTGAAGTTGAAAACCAAACTGGTCGCAAAATTAAAGCCCTTCGATCGGATCGAGGTGGTGAGTATTTGAGTGGGGAATTCTTGGATTACTTAAAAGAGAATGGGATTCTCTCTCAATGGACTCCTCCCGGAACGCCACAACTGAACGGCGTCTCTGAAAGGAGGAATCGAACCTTGTTGGACATGGTTCGATCCATGATGAGTTTTACCGAACTGCCCTTATCCTTCTGGGGTTATGCTCTTGAGACGGCGGCCAAGTTATTAAACATGGCGCCTTCTAAGACTGTGGCCCAGACGCCATATCAGATATGGCATGGCAAGCCTGCTTCCTACAAGTACTTGAGAGTGTGGGGTAGCCCTGCATACGTCAAGAGACTAGTGGGAGACAAACTGGACTCGAGGTCTAGTTTGTGCAGGTTCGTGGGTTATCCTAAGGAAACTGCGGGGTATTATTTTTATGATCCTTCCGAGCAAAAGGTTTTTGTCTCGAGAAACGCAGTGTTCCTGGAAAAGGGTTTTCCAGCAGATACCCGTCGTGAGGAATTGCTCCTTGAGGAATCAAGTGAGGCAATACCTCAAACGGATGCAGCGACATCATCTGCACCTGTAGTTCCCACTGACGATATTCCTGTCCTCCGAAGGTCGACTAGAGTTTCCCATCAACCTGATAGGTATGGGTTTCTGGGTCTGACCGGTCAGTTAGACAATGATCCAAAGACCTACGGAGAAGCGATGTCGGACATCGATTCGGGAAAATGGGTTGAGGCCATGAAATCCGAAATGGACTCTATGAGTTCAAACAAGGTTTGGACCTTAGTAGATCCACCCAAGGGTGTCAAGCCCGTCGGGTGTAAATGGGTCTACAAACGTAAGCTTGGAGCTGATGGGGAGGTGACTACCTTCAAGGCCAGGCTTGTGGCAAAAGGTTATACTCAGCGGCCTGGGGTCGATTTTGAGGAAACCTATTCGCCCGTAGCCATGGCTAAGTCCATTCGGATTATGCTTGCCATAGCTGCATGGTATGACTATGAAATATGGCAGATGGACGTGAAAACGACCTTCCTTAATGGATTTGTTGAGGAAGAGATCTATATGGATCAACCGGAGGGTTTCACATCTGTTGGAGAAGAGCAGAAGGTCTGCCATCTCCAAAGGTCCATCTATGGTCTCAAACAAGCTTCCCGAAGTTGGAATATCCGTTTTGATGAAGTCATACGGGGTTATGATTTCATCAAGAACGAGTTCGACCCTTGTGTATACAAGAAAGGTCAGTGGGAGCTCGGTTGCGTTCCTAGTGCTTTATGTGGACAAACATCTTACTCATTGGGAATGATGTAAAGATGTTAGGTGACACGAAAGCATGGTTATCCACACAATTCTCCATGAAGGATTTGGGTGATGCTTCCTACATCCTAGGCATCAAGATTATCCGGGATAGATCTAAAAGGATGTTAGGAATGACCCAAACCTCGTATGTTGAGAAAGTCTTGAAGAGATTCAAGATGGAAAACTCCAAACGAGGATTCCTTCCTATGAGGCATGGGGTTAAACTGTCCAAGAAGCAGTCTCCTAAGACTGATGAGGAAGTTAGAAGGATGTTGGACATCCCCTATGCTTCCGCCGTAGGCAGCATACAGTATGCTGTGCAGTGCACAAGGCCCGATGTCGCTTTCGCTTTGAGCGTAACGAGCAGATATCAGGCTTGTGCTGGTGAGGCTCACTGGACTGCAGTCAAGACCATTCTTAAGTACCTGAGAAGGACTAAGGATATGTTCTTGGTTTACGGTGGTGGAGAGTTGATTCTGGAAGGCTACAGCGACGCTAGCTTCCAGTCTGATGAGGATGATGCCAAGTCTCAATCTGGATTTGTATTCAGGCTGAATGGTGGTGTGGTGGCTTGGAAAAGTTCCAAGCAGGATACTACAGCTGATTCCACCACGGAAGCTGAGTACATAGCGGCTTCGGAAGCAGCTAAGGAGGCGGTTTGGATGAAAAACTACATCCAAGAGTTGGGTGTAGTGCCTAGCATTGCCGAGCCAGTAGTTATCTTCTGTGATAACAACGGGGCTATAGGCAAGCGAAGGAACCGAGATCTCATCACCGATCCAAACACATTCTTAGACGCTACCATCTGCTTAGAGAGATGGTGGGAAGAGGTGACGTTCGGATGGACCGAGTCACATCGGCAGAAAATACGGCAGATCCGCTTACCAAGCCAGTGTCGCAGGTTGCTCATACTCAGCATCTTGGGAAGATGGGTTTGAGGGTCATGAGTGATTGGCTTTAGGGTCAAGTGGGAGATTGTTAGAATAGGTGACCGGAAAGCCAATTAGAGTGGCCTTGATGTAATCTATTTCTGACAATGTCATTGTAATTGTAATATTCTTATATGAATAAAGTGAGTATTCATGTTTGGCAGTTCCATTTGTTGTGCTCGCTATTTTGTTTATTCCATTAACATCACAACAAAGCCCACAGGCCAAACAAACAACCCAATGTAGTTGGGTTGCGCATTGGATGGCAGCTATGAAACCAACTTTTGAGGGTTAGGTCTAAAATGTTCCAAGTCGAGGACCTTGAGACAGGGCATCAAGAGTCCTATACAGACTTGCACTAAGGATTGCATTCATTGGATGAGTGCCGTGTTTCATCGGCGACAGACGTTGGACGTCTATGCAATATTAGTGGGTTAGTTGACAAGGATGTCAGCTGACTGAACTGACTCGCGGGAATCGTCATATGGAAGCCTTGGAGGCTTGGTCGGTATGACTGGCATTCCCGGCTCCGATAGTACGAGATTAGTCCTCGGACTTGAGGAATCATGGCAGTCACATGCATATGATGGTTGTATCTAGCATCTGGCAAGGGATGTCTGTATCTGGGATACGTTCATCATAAGCCTTATACAGTGCAGTCGGAATATGTATTGAGGACGGTGGATTCCAAGATAGGATCCGTCACCTATCAGTATATGACAGTCGAGTCTCCTATGCGCTCTGAGACAGTTTAAACTCTTATAAGTCTGTGGCCACAGCGATTGGTCGAGTAGGGAATGGTTTCCCACGTCGATCGATAGAGTAAACGTGCCTCGAGTTACTGAGCATAGTTGTCTTGTCCAGGATGGGAACCGACGTCCAATTCCATGCCTTAGACTTAGACCGGGAGACGGATGATGGAAGGACCGTACTCGTATGGAACTCGGAGCCTAAATGTTCACGCCAACATTCACCTAGTCTCTAGTGCCATGGACCGTTGCTAGACGGCCACCCATGGTGACGGACGTTTTTTCGATTAATGGTTAATCAAAAAACAATTAATTAAATTGGATTTAATTGATCTATTGTGTTGGACACAAGCCCAAGTCTAGCTGAGGGTGAACCTAATGAGTCACACACAAATCACTTTGGATTTGGCGGAATTAATTTGGAATTAATTCTTAGAAGAAGCGAATAAATTTAATCGGATTAAATTTATTCAAGAGAGAAAATAAATGATTGGATCATTTATTGAGAAATCCATTTGATGGATGGTCCAAGAATTAATTAATTGGATTAGTTAATTTTTTGGACTAAGAACCTTTGAATTAATTGGATTAATTTATCGGGTTTTGGCTAGAATAGTTGATTGGATCAATTATTCTTGATTTGGACTTATGTTTATTTAATTGGATTAAATAAATAATTGGGCTTCAATTGGATTGAAATTAATTAGATTAATTAATGCCCAATGGATATATGTTTGGACTTTATTTAATTTGATTAAATACAAGTCCAAAAACATAAAGGTCCAAGTCCATTTTTTCATGCAAGTTGAAGCTAGTTAAGGAAGAGTTTCAACTCTTCCATATATGTACATGATGTGCACGAATTTTTGCCCTTTTGTGGGTGGTTTTTCTTTGCTATCATGTGTAGTGGATATGCTAGAAGTGTGTGTATGTGGAAGTTGCCTTGGAGGTTACTTGTGTAGGTGGTTTTTTTGAACACTACATTCCATATACACAAAACTACTTTGCTAGACACAATTGATATCACTTGCTTCATTTTTTGCTGGAGTTTTTAGGCCAAAATACTCTCTGAAAATTCTCTCTTTTAGTGTTCATACTTCTTAGAGAAGATTGAACAAAAACATTCCAAGGTACACTAATCGATAGTGCTTTCTTTGGAATTGTTTCTTCTTCTTTGTTTCTATTTTCTATCTAGCAATAGAGTAGAAATAAATCCATAGTGTGGTGTGGATCGCATTAGAGGAGTTCTACGTTGAGCTCTCAAGTGGACGAACGAAGAAGGAAAAGAAAGGAACAACGCACGAACACGTTCTACATAAACGGATAAAGGTTGGTTTCCTTTTACATTTTGTGCAATTTTGTTTTTCTCCGTTTAAGCCACATGTCCTGCATGTTTTATTTTGTTGTTTGTGCTTTGACAAAACACCGAACGCCCGGGAACTTCAAAGCGAACACCCCTTTGAATCCAATTTAAATTATGTCTTAAATTAACGTTTTTTACGCTTCCGTTGCGTTCCCGGGCCGTACCCGATTCTTTCACGACCCACTAACACTGCTTAGACGATCCTCGTCACCCGTCGATGAAACACGACAGCAGATGCTTAGTGCAAGTCTCAAATGGATTCTCGATACCCTGTCTCGAGATTCCTTTGACTTGGAGTATTTCAGACTGATTCGGCGAAACTGATTTCATGAATCTACCTCCAAGCGTAGTTCCAATTTCCTGAAATGTTATTTCAGTCTGTGGGCGTTTGTTGTGACATCGTAACGATGCAAGCAGTAAGTACAACAAACTCATGCCTATGAATCCTTACTACATTCATTAACATAATATTACTCGTTCACAGATTGACGAATGGTTCTCAGAACAACCAATACCATTGACTTTCTGGTCACCTATTCTAACACCCTTATCCTTTTGGGGCTATGCACTAGAAACGGCGGCCAAGTTGTTGAATTTGGCGCCTACCAGTGCATTGACCCAAACGCCATATGAGATATGGCACGGCAAGCCTGCGTCCTACAACTACTTGAGAGTGTGGGGTAGCCCCGCATACGCCAAGAGGTTAGTAGGAGATAAGCTAGAATCTAGGTCTAGCTTATGCAGGTTCGTTGGATACCCTAAAGAAACTGCGGGTTATTACTTTTATGACCCCTTGGAACAAAAGGTGTTTGTTTCAAGAAATGCAGCATTCTTGGAGCAAAGCTTCCCGGAGGATATCCAACCTGATGAGCTGATCCTTGAGAAATCAAGTGATGGAATCCAGCCATCAGAGGCAGCCACGGAACCCTCACTTAGAGGATTCAGGATAAACAGTCGAAGGGCTGACCAACCTCGAGAGGTCGAACATGCTAGGCATGAAGGATAGCCTCAGGAACGGCCAGCCCCAGTTCTTGAACCGTCGGCTCCGATACAGTCAGCGTCCACAGTCACCACTGACGTTCCCGTTCTCCGTAAGTCCACTAGAGAGTCCAGACCTCCAGTAAGGTATGGCTTTCTAGGAGTGACCGATCTTTTGGATAACGATCCTAAGACATATGGAGAAGCGATGTCTGACATCGACTCCGGGAAATGGCTTGAGGCCATGAAAGCCAAAATGAACTCCATGAGCGAGAACCAAGTCTGGAGTCTTGTAGATCCACCGAAAGGTGTTAAGCTAGTGGGCTGTAAGTGGGTCTACAAGCGCAAACTTGGCGTTGATGGAGAAGTCACAACCTTTAAGGCTAGGCTTGTAGCTAAGGGATACAGTCAACGACCCGGGGTTGATTTTGAGGATACCTACTCGCCAGTAGCCATGGCTAAATCCATTCGGATCCTGCTCGCCATAGCAGCATGGTATGACTATGAAATATGGCAGATGGACGTGAAAACGGCCTTCCTCAACGGTTTCGTTGAAGAAGAGATCTATATGGATCAGCCGGAGGGTTTCACGGTCACTGGAGAAGAACAGAAAGTCTGTTGTCTCCAGAAGTCCATCTATGGCCTCAAACAAGCATCCCGAAGTTGGAACATTCAATTTGATTAAGTAATACGGGGTTATGACTTCATCAAGAACGAATCCGACCCTTGTGTATACAAGAAGGTCAGTGGGAGCTCAATAGTGTTCCTAGTGCTTTATGTGGATGACATTCTACTCATTGGTAATGACGTTAGAATGTTAGGAAACACTAAAGCATGGTTGTCAACCCAGTTTTCCGTGAAGGACTTGGGTAAAGCTTCCTACATCCTAGGCATCCAGATTGTCAGGGACAGATCTAAAAGGATGTTAGGACTCACCCAAAACTCGTATATGGAGAAAGTCCTAAAGAGATATTGAATGGACAACTCCAAACGACAATTCCTTCCCATGAGGCATGGGATCAAGTTGTCCAAGAAACAGTCCCAACAGACTGATGAGGAACTTGAAAGGATGAAAGTCATCCCCTATGCTTCTGCCGTAGGTAGCATCCAATATGCGGTCCACTGCACTAGGCCTGACATTGCATATGCTTTGAGTGTAACAAGCAGAAATCAGTCCTGCGCAGGAGAGGCACATTGGAATGCTGTTAAGGGCATCTTTAAGTACCTAAGGAGGACTAAGGAAATGTTCCTAGTCTATGGCAATGGAGAACTAATTCTGGAAGGCTTTAGCGATGCTAGCTTCCAGTCTGATGACGATGATGCCAAGTCTCAATCGGGGTACATATTCAAACTCAATGGAGGAGTAGTAGCTTGGAAAAGTTCCAAGCAAGCAACCATTGCTGACTCTACCACAGAGGCTGAATACATAGCAGCTTCAGAAGCTGCTAAGGAAGCGGTTTGGATGAGAAACTACATCCAAGAGTTGGGTGTGGTGCCTAGCATCGCCGAGCCTGTTGTCATCTTCTGTGATAACAACGGTGCAATAGCGCAAGCAAAGGAACCGAGATCTCATCACCGTTCCAAACACATTCTTAGACGCTACCATCTTCTTAGAGAAATGGTAGGAAGAGGTGACATCCGGATGGACCGAGTCAACTCAGCAGACAACACAGCAGATCCGCTGACAAAGCCTATGTCGTAGAGCGCTCATACGCAACATCTTGAGAAGATGGGAATTAGACATATAGGCGATTGGCTTTAAAGGTCAAGTGGGAGATTGTTAGAATAGGTGACCATGTAAGCCAATTTTGGCAGGAATATGTAACCTATGTCTAGACAATTTCAGGTGTTTGATAAAACATTTATGAATAAAGAAGTGAAGATTCATATGGCAACACTTTGTTTAAGTTCACTTATATCTGCTATTACATATCTGTTCACTACGCAAACAAATCCCACGGACTGAGAATCGATTTCGGAGACTGGGACTACGCTTGGAGGTAGGTCCATGAAATCAGTCTTACCGAATCAGTCCGAAAATCTCCAAGTCAAGGAATCTCGAAAATGGGTACCGGGATTCCCTTTGAGACTTGCACTAAGCATCTGCTGTCGTATTTCATCGACGGGTGACGAAGGTCGTCTAAGTAGTGTTAGTGGGTCAGCATGCTAGGAAGCAGCTGACTGAGGTGACTCGCAGGAACCGTCTTACGGAGGACCTTGAGTATGGTCAGCAAGGTATGACGTGAGTTCCCGGTTCCAACGGTACAGGTCAAGTCCTTTGACTTGAGGAACTGCTGAGTTTACCTGTACATCAGGTCTGTATCTTAGATATGGTGAGAGATGGCGAAAATACTCTTGAGTAGTCATAAGCCATGTCTAGTGCAGCTCGGGTGTACAGAGTGACAGTAGTTTCCAAGAAAGGATCTGTCTCTTGTCAAAAGGCATTGACAGTTGAGTCTCATGTATGCTCTGTGTGTTGTCCCTAAAATCTGTGGCCACAGTAACTGAACAGAAGGGAAGGTTTCCCTTGCGGCGTTTAGTAAGGACAGACCGACACTTAGGTCCAAAATGGGTACCTGCATTTTCCGTGCCCTAGACCCTAAGTGATGAGACCGAAGACAGAAGGACAAGTGTACTGTTAGAGCCTAAATGTTCATCCCCGATTACTTCACCTAGTCTCTAGTGTCATGGACCGTTGCTAGATGGCCACCCATGGTAACGGACGGATTCTAGGAATCCGACCAAGTCTAGCTGAAAGGTGAACCTAAAGAGTCACACATTATCCACACACACTTAGTATTTAATTTGGAATTAAATATTGGAGTAAAGGAATGATTAAATTGGATTTAATCAGGTCCTATATTTTTCTTGGAGAAAATAATTCCTTCTATTTGATAAAGGGAATTAAATTAATAAATTTGATTTATTAAGGGAATTAATTTAATGGGCCTAGAATAAATATTAATATTTATATATTATATTTATTTTGCCTTTTGGAATATTTAATAGGATTTAAATATTCCATTAAATTAAATTAATGGTTGAGATTTAATGGGAGAGATCAAAGGCTAGGATTGAATTTGACAAGGTCAAATTCTACTTTGACTAGGTCAAAATCCTAGTCAAATTAAACTTCTAAAGAGGTGGAGTTTAAAGAGGATTAAACTCTTCCTCTATATAAACCCCTAGCCTTTGCACCTTTTGAAGGATAATGAAATTCCAACACACACACACAACACACACTCATTTTCGGCTCTCTCTCCCCTATCTCTTGTCCGCCCTCTCTCTCCACTCTCTCCAAGAAATTCTTTTCTAGTTCTCTTGTTCTTGGAACATTAGAACTTAGATGAATCAATACCATTAATTAATAACGTGTTGTTGATTCATCTACTCCAAAATTATACACTTGTTCGTTGCTAGCACGACGTGCAAGATACGTGGTCGATCGTGTGTCATGATTTGGAGGGTCTCAAGAATGAGATCTCGGTGCAAAACGGGGAACAACGCGTGTAGCTGTTGAAGACGAAAACGACAACGGGTAGGTCTCATTTAATATTTTCGTCCTCTTTAATTTTTCTACCCTATGGCCTCCATGATCATTTACATGTTGTTTACTCATGAGATACACCAAACGCCTGGGAATCTCAAGGGTACACCCCTTGAGCGTGTTCTTTAATTTGATTAAAGCATGCTTTAAATTTTTGTATTTTATTTTATATCGCGCTTCCGCATTCGCGCAATTTTCCGGGACGATACACATATTCTTTCAGTGGTATCAGAGCCCGGTTCGGTGTATAGGCCTAGGGTTTATGTGCGTTCTAAGCATGAAACGTGATATTGGCATGTTTTAATTAAATCTTGATTTTCTTGATTTTAAAGCATGTCGCTTTATGGCTTTTGATTCGTGTGAATTTCTGAATATTGGTATTTTTCTGTTTTTCTTGAGAAACGGGGTGGAATAATTGAACGGAAAACGAGGAACGCCGCAGCAGGCAGGGCAGACGCGCGCAGGCAAGGGAAGCCTGCGCGCCCCCATCCAGCCGGTCGTGTAGGGGCAGCGCGCAGCCAGGGTGTCTGCGCGCGCGCGCAATGCTGCACGCTTGAGAGTCCGCGCGCGGACGGACACCAGGCAGCGCCGCCAGGCGCGCGCACGCAGACGGAGGAGTCTGCGCGCGCGCGCCCGACAGGCGTGCCCAGTGCACGTCTGCGCGCGCTGCGCTGGGCAAGGGCGCGGCCAGCAGCCAGCAGGCCAGCGCGAGGCAAAGGGAGCCTGCACGCGCGACGGCCTGCCGGAACGCCAGGCCCGCAGCACGCTGCCGGCCAGGCGCGCGTGCCCGGCCAGGCAACGCCTGCGCGCGCGCAGGGTCGGCAGGCTGAGCCTGCTGCCCTGTGCGCGCGCCGGCAGGCCGCTGCCGGCGGCCGGTGCTTGCTGCTTGGGGTTTTTTTAAACCGTAGCAGTGTTTTCTTTTTATTCTTAAATTATTTTCAGTTTTAATTTTGAATTAATTCTGAAAAATCGTTTTTGGGGTTCAATTATGCCTTATTTTCTAAAGACATTAATTTAGGAGTAAAATACATTGGATTTGGAATCTCGGGGTTATTTTACTTAAAATAATGAGGAAAGATTTTCATAAAACGAGAAAAATATTATTACCAATATTTATGTTTTATTTTTTACACACGTTATGCACATATTCATTTATTTCTGATTTTGTATAATTATGATTGGAAATCATGAATTGTTGGTATATTGTAATTATGTGATTAGATCATGTGATTATGTGTGTTGGATGGAAATGGATGATCACGAGCCCTAGACCGAATGTATGGTTTAATTTCTGTTGGGCCTGTGTGCCTCTTTTACTGCTTTCTCCTTCTCTCTTTCTAGTTACTTTGGAATAATAAGGCATTCTACCTCCCTCCTTATGTACTCCCCCCGGGTTTTCGCTGGGGTTTCTTTCTATTTTTTATATGTAATGAGAGTAGACTAGGAGTGAGGTTTCCTTTTTTGTAATCGGTGGAGAAGAAGGAAGGACCACATGGAGAGCCCAGACGGGAGGTCCCTTGGAGTTTTCGATGAAGTGAAGAAAGAGAAAAGAGACCAAGGCCCATCAGCATGATGATTTGGTTACTATTAATGTAATAGTGTAGGACCAACCCTAGATTGACCATAGATCCACTGCGGGCTCAGTGGATCGCATAGGATTCGGGCTCGTGATCATCCAACAGGGGCGTGCTAGGCTTTAATTTTGCATGTGGTTATTATGATGGATGAATGGGTTCTTTTTATTTATCATATAACTGCTATGGATGGTTTAATTTACGCATTATGGATGGATGTGTGAATATTTATTTATTTTGAGATCTCGGTCATTCACTATTCTCACATTGGTTGGACCAATGTTGAAACATTAGACCCTGGACAAAATGGACATGAACTCTAGGAGTTTGTCCATGCCTTCCAATCCATGGTTTAGTGAGGAAGCTGTTTTAGGTGAATAGCGTGGTCTCACGAGTCGTGGCACGTTATTGTACTTAAAAGAAGCTGCACTTTGTCATGAATGAAAAATAGGCTGTACTTAAAAGAAGCTGCACTTTGTCATGTACCTGTCTCACGAGTCGTGGGGGGTACCAGTGGGTCTGTGGCTCGGTCGATTGGGTTGGGTCTAACGCCCAAATAGCATGATTCGCTTGGAGTCCTCGGGATCATGTGAAAGGGTGAGGCAATAATCTTGGGAATCTCGTGGAACGAGAATGGTATGGAATACCTCCCACAGGATTTTTTCCATGCGAATCGTAAAAGCGGGGTATGGGAAAAACCGCTGTGGATTCCAAGCCCACTAGGAAAGGACTTCCCGAAAATCACGTTTGAGAGTAACGTGCTTTCGTATAAATAGTGGGAGGATTAAATGACTAAAGTCCATGCATTTAATCATTTTTTATCAAACCACCGTCTTTTATTTTCTGCTGATCGCGCGCTGTTTTCTAAATGTAGATTTAAAAAAATGTCTAAGAACCCACTTTCAACCATTCTTGAGACAAATAAATTCAATGGAACAAATTACAACGACTGGTTGCGCAATCTCATGATAGTCCTAGACTACGAGAACCAAGGCTACGTCATGGACGAGCCTCTCCCTAGGACCTTGCCGGAAGGATCCACGCCAGAAGAACGTGAGACGTTCGAGACATGGCATAAGGATAACCGGAAGGTCCGTAGCGTCATACTTGCTTCGATGACCAATGAGATTCAGAAGCAATATGAAAGGCTAGACGACGTCCCTTCCATAATGGCTCGCCTTAAGGATTGCTATGCAGTCCCGGACCGGCATACTAGGTATGTCGCGACCAAGGCGTTCTTTGGAACTAAAATGACAGAAGGATCCTCTGTACAAGAGCACGGGGTTAAAATGCTTACCCTGGTGGAAAAGCTCGAGGACCTAAAGGCAGGTCTTGATAATGAAACGTACATAGCTGTGATCCTTCAGTCACTCCCACCCTCCTTTGACCAATTTATTGTCAACTACAACATGAACGCACTTGAGAAGGGCATTCATGAGTTGATCAATATGTTGGTGCAATACGAGGCAACGACTAAGAAGTCCACGCCTTCGGTATTGTTTGGAGGTGCTTCGACTTCCAATACGAAAGGCAAAGGTGCCGGACGTTGGAAGAAGAAGAAAGGGAAGGGAAAGGCCGTCAAAGCAGCTACGAACACTAAGAGTGTTCCCATTGCCAAAGAGGGGAAGGGCAAAGGAAAGGGAAAGGTTGTCTCCAAGCAACAGTCGAAGGCATATGACATATGTATCAACTGTAGTGAGAAAGGGCATTGGAAGAGAGAGTGCCCCAAACTCTTCTCGAACCAAGGTATTTATGTGATTGAGATTAATATGGTCAGTAATTCTGCCTCTTGGGTATTAGATACCGGCTGTGGAGCTCACATTTGCAATGACTTGCAGGTGTTGAAAAGAAGCAGAAAACTGGGTAGCGGGGACATAATCCTGAAGCTTGGGAATGGCAAGGCATCTCGGTAGAAGCAGTAGGATCCGCCACTCTAGTGATTAGTGATAGTATTAGCATAGATTTTAGAGCAAGTTTATTTTGTACCTAGTATGATTAAAAACATCATTTCCATTCCATTGTTGGACAATAGTGGTTATGAGTTTAGAATCAATAAAAATTGCTTTTATTTGATGAGATGTGGAATTGCTCATCTACTTGGTACATTGCATAACGGGCTCTACATCTTGCAACAAACGAATTTCCTTCTCAACACTCAACACAAACGAAAATTAGATAACAACGGGAACGCACGTCTGTGGCACGCTAGGCTAGGTCACATATCCCAAGATAGGATGAAAAGGTTGGTAGACTCAAAGAACCTAGAGGTTGGGGACTTGAGTGATCTACCAACTTGTGAATCCTGTCTAAGAGGGAAAATGACCAAAAAGCCCTTTGTAGGATAAAGTAGGCTTGCCACAGGTCTGTTGGACTTGGTCCATACAGACGTATGTGGACCACTAAGGAAGCAGGCCCGAGGTGGGTTTCCTACTTCATAACATTTACCAATGATCATTCACGGTATGGTTATGTTTACCTAATGAGGTACAAGTCTAAAGCTCTTGAGAGGTTTAAAGAATTCAGACTTGAAGTAGAGAACCAGACCAACTGCAAAATTAAAGTCCTACGGTCAGACCGAGGCGGTGAATACCTTAGTAGGGAGTTCCTAGATTATCTAAAAGAACATGGTATAATATCAGAATGGACACCTCCAGGAACACCACAGTTAAATGGTGTCTCTGAAAGGAGGAATCGAACCCTGTTGGACATGGTTCGGACCATGATGAGTTTTACCAAACTGCCTTATCCTTTTGGGTCTATGCACTAGAAACGGCGGCCAAGTTGTTGAATTTTGTGCCTACCAGTGCATTGACCCAAACGCCATATGAGATATGGCACCGCAAGCCTGTGTCCTACAAACTACTTGAGAGTGTGGGGTAGCCCCGCATACGTCAGGAGGTTAGTGGGAGATAAGCTAGAATCTAGGTCTAGCTTATGCAGGTTCGTTGGATACCCTAAAGAAACTGCGGGTTATTACTTTTATGACCCCTTGGAACAAAAGGTGTTTGTTTCAAGAAATGCAGCATTCTTGGAGCAAGGCTTCCCGGATGATATCCAACCTGATGAGCTGATCCTTGAGGAATCAAGTGATGGAATCCAGCCATCAGAGGCAGCCACGGAAGCCTCACTTAGAGGATTCAGGATAAACAGCCGAAGCGCTGACCAACCTCGAGAGGTCCAACATGCTAGGCATGAAGGACAGCCTCAGGAACGGCCAGCCCCGGTTCCTGAACCGTCGGCTCCGATACAGTCAGCGCCCACAGTCACCACTGACGTTCCCGTTCTCCGTAGGTCCACTAGAGAGTCCAGACCTCCAGTAAGGTATGGCTTTCTAGGAGTGACCGATCTTTTGGATAACGATCCTAAGACATATGGAGAAGCGATGTCTGACATCGACTCCGGGACATGGTTCGGACCATGATGCCAAGTCTTAATCGGGGTACATATTCAAACTCAATGGAGGAGTAGTAGCTTGGGAAAGTTCCAAGCAAGCAACCATTGCCGACTCCACCACAGAGGCTGAATACATAGCAAGCTTCAGAAGCTGCTAAGGAAGCGGTTTGGATGAGAAACTACATCCAAGAGTTGGGTGTGGTGCCTAGCATCGCCGAGCCTGTTGTCATCTTCTGTGATAACAACGGTGCAATAGCGCAAGCAAAGGAACCGAGATCTCATCACCGTTCCAAACACATTCTTAGACGCTACCATCTTCTTAGAGAAATGGACCGAGTCAACTCAGCAGACAACACAGCAGATCCGCTGACAAAGCCTATGTCGTAGAGCGCTCATACGCAACATCTTGAGAAGATGGGGATTAGACATATGGGCGATTGGGTTTAAAGGTCAAGTGGGAGATTGTTAGAATAGGTGACCATGTAAGCCAATTTTGGCAGGAATATGTAACCTATGTCTAGACAATTTCAGGTGTTTGATAAACATTTAATAATAAAGAAGTGAAGATTCATATGGCAACACTTTGTTTACGTTCACTTATATCTGCTATTACATATCTGTTCACTACGCAAACAAAAGCCCACGGACTGAGAATCGATTTCGGAGACTGGGACTACGCTTGGAGGTATGTCCATGAAATCAGTCTTACCGAATCAGTCCAAAAATCTCCAAGTCAAGGAATCTCGAAAATGGGTACCGGGATTCCCTTTGAGACTTGCACTAAGCATCTGCTGTTGTATTTCATCGATGGGTGACGAAGGTCGTCTAAGTAGTGTTAGTGGGTCAGCATGCTACGAAGCAGCTGACTGAGGTGACTCGTGGGAAGCGTCTTACGGAGGACCTTAAAGTGTAGTATGGTCAGCAAGGTATGATGTGAGTTCCCGGTTTCCAACGGTACAAGTCAAGTCCTTTGACTTGAGGAATTGCTGAGTTTACCTGTACATCAGGTCTGTATCTTAGATATGGTGAGAGATTGCCAAAATACTCTTGAGTAGTCATAAGCTATGTCTAGTGCAACTCGGGTGTACCGAGTGACAGTAGTTTCCAAGAAAGGATCTATCTCCTGTCAAAAGGCATTGACAGTTGAGTCTCATGTATGCTCTGTGTCTTGTCCCTAAAATCTGTGGCCACAGTAACTGAACAGAAGGGAAGGTTTCCCTTGCGGCGTTTAGTAAAGGGCAGACCGACACTTTGGTCCAAAATGGGTACCTTTGCATTTTCCGTGCCCTAAAGACTCTAAGTGATGAGACCGAAGACAGAAGGACAAGTGTACTGTTAGAGCCTAAATGTTCATCCCCGATTATTTCACCTAGTCTCTAGTGCCATGGACCGTTGCTAGATGGCCACCCATGGTAACGGACGGATTCTAGGAAACCGACCAAGTCTAGCTGAAAGGTGAACCTAAAGAGTCAGACACTATCCACACACACTTAGTATTTAATTTGGAATTAAATATTGGAGTAAAGAATGATTAAATTGGATTTAATCGGGTCCTATATTTTTCTTGGAGAAAATAATTCCTTCTATTTGATAAGGGAATTAAATTAATTAATTGGATTTATTAAGGGAATTAATTTAATGGGCCTAGAATAAATACTAATATTTATTTATTATATTTATTTGGCCTTTTGGAATATTTAATAGGATTTAAATATTCCATTAAATTAAATTAATGGTTGAGATTTAATGGGAGAGATCAAAGGCTAGGATTGAATTTGACAAGGTCAAATTCTACTTTGACTAAGGACTTTGACTAGGTCAAAATCCTAGTCAAATTAAGCTTCTGAAGAGGTGGAGTTTAAAGAGGATTAAACTCTTCCTCTATATAAACCCTAGCCTTGCACCTTTTGAAGGATGATGAAATTCCAACACACACACAACACACACTCATTTTCGGCTCTCTCTCCCCTATCTCTCATCCGCCCTCTCTCTCCACTCTCTCCAAGAAATTCTTTTCTAGTTCTCTTGTTCTTGGAACATTAGAACTTAGATGAATCAATACCGTTAATTCATAACGTGTTGTTGATTCATCCACTCCAAAATATACACTTGTTCGTTGCTAGCATGACGTGCAAGATACGTGGGTGGATCGTGTGTCACGATTTGGAGGGTCTCAAGAACGAGATCTCGGTGCAAAACGGGGAACAACACCTGTAGCTGTTGAAGACGAAAATGACAACGGGTAGGTCTCGTTTAATATTTTCGTCCTCTTTAATTTTACCCTATGGCCTCCATGATCATTTACATGTTGTTTACTCATGAGATACACCGAACACCCCGGGAAATCTCAAGGGTACACCCCTTGAGCGTGTTCTTTAAATTTGATTAAAAGCATGCTTTAAATTTTTGTATTTTATTTTATATCGCGCTTCCGCATTCGTGCAATTTTCCGGGACGATCCAAATATTCTTTCACCAAAGGGGTTAAACCCGTAGGGTGTAAATGGGTCTACAAACGTAAGCTTGGAGCTGACGGGGAGGTTACAACCTTCAAAGCCAGGCTTGTGGCGAAAGGTTACACTCAATGACCCGGGGTCGATTTTGAGGAAACTACTCGCCCGTAGCAATGGCCAAGTCCATTCCGATACTGCTTGCCATAGCAGCATGGTATGACTATGAAATATGGCAGATAGACGTGAAAACGGCCTTCATCAACGGTTTCGTAGATGAAGAGATCTATATAGATCAGCCGGAAGGTTTCACAACTATTGGAGAAGAGCAGAAGGTCTGCTGTCTCCAAAGGTCCATCTATGGCCTCAAACAAGCTTCCCGAAGCTGGAACATACGTTTTGATGAAGTCATACGGGGATATGATTTCATCACGAACGAGTCCGATCCTTGTGTATACAAGAAGATCAGTGGGAGCTCAGTTGCGTTTCTGGTGCTTTACGTGAATGACGCAATTCTCCATGAAGGATATGGGCAAGGCATCCTACATCCTTGGCATCAAGTCTACAGGGATAGATCTAGAAGGATGTCAGGAATGGCCCAGTTCTCGTATATTGAGAAAGTCTTGAAGAGATTCAAGATGGAGAACTCAAAACGAGGATTCCTTCCTATGAGGCATGGAATTAAGTTATCCAAGAAGCAATCTCCTAAGACTGATGAGGAGCTTAAAAGGATGTTGGACATCCCCTATACTTCAGCTGTAGGCAGCATACAGTATGTCGTTCAGTGCACTAGACTTGATGTGGCTTTCGCTTTGAGCGTAACAAGTCGATATCAGTCGTGTGCTGGGGAAGCACACTGGAGTGCAGTCAAGACTATCCTAAAGTACCTGAAAAGGACTAAGGACATGTTCTTTGATCTACGGTGATGGAGAGTTGATACTGGAAGGCTATAGCGACACTAGCTTCCAGTCGGATGACGATGATGCCAAGTCTCAGTCTAGTTATGTGATCAGACTTAATGGTGGCGTGGTTGCTTGGAAGAGTTCCAAGCAGGCTACCACAGCGGACTCCACCACAGAGTCTGAATACATAGCAGCTTCGGAAGCTGCTAAGGAGTGGTTTTGTTGATGAGCTACATCCATGGGTTGGATGTAGTACCTAGCATTGCTAAGCCTGTAATTACCTTTTATGATAACAACGGGACGATAGCGCTAGCAAAGGAACCGAGATCTCATCACGATCCAAGCATATTCTTAGACGCTACCATCTCTTAGAGAGATGGATAGCACGGAGTGACGTTCGGTTGGACCGAGTCAGCTCCGCAGAAAACATAGCAGATCCACTTCCTAAGCCCATGTCGCAAGTTGCCCATACTCACTATCTGAATAAGAGGTTCGAGGTCAATAGGTGATTGGCTTTAGGTCAAGTGGGAGATTGTTGGAATAGGTGACCAGAAAGCCAATAGGTTTGGCAATTTGTAACCTATCCGACAACTTTATGTGAATGTAATATTATTATGTGATGAATAAGATGAGTGTTCGTCATCAATGGTACCTTCTTTGTTGCGCTCATCTTACATTTGTTAAAACGGTGTTGAACTATTATCGCAACAAAGCCCGCAGACCATGGATAACAACTCATGCAGTTGGGCCACGCATTGGATGGTGGTCATGAAACAAACTGATTAAGAGTTGGGTATGAAACGTTCCAAGTCGAGGACCTTGAGACAGGGCATCGAGAGTCCTATTGAGACTTGCATCATGAGTCGTGTTCATTGGATAAGTGCCGTGTTTCATCGGCGACAGGCGTGGGACGCCTACACGATCTTGATGGGTTGGTCGACTGGGGTCGAGCCGACTGGACTGACTCGCGGGGATCATCATATGGAAGGCTTGGAGGCTTGGTCGGTATGATTGGTTTCCCCGGTTCCGATAGTACGGGAGTAATCCTCAGACTTGAGGAATAATGGCAGTTGCGTGCACAGGACGGCTGTATCTTGGATCTGGCGAGAGGTAATCATTCTGTAAGATGATTATATAAGCCTTGTCCAGTGCAGTCGGAATGTGTAGCGAGGACGGTGGATTCCAAGAAGAGGATCCGTCCCCTGTCAGTATGTGATAGAGGTATCTCCTATGCACTCGGAGACACGTTCATGCTGTTTGAAGTTGTGGCCACAGTGGTTGGTCGAACAGGGAATGGTTTCTTGTGTCGACGCAATGAAGCATACGTGGTCTCGAGTATTAAGCATAGATGCCTAGTCAAGGATGGGAACCGACGCCCAATTCCATACCCTAGACTAAGGCCGGGAGACGGTAGACGGAAGGATCGTACCCGTACGGAATCGGCGCCTAAATGTTCACGCCAATTCACCTAGTCTCTAGTGCCATGGACCGTTGCTAGACGGCCACCCATGGTAACGGGCCCTTGTGGGACACGTGTTGGAATAGGTGACCAGAAAGCCAATAGGTTTGGCAATTTGTAACCTATCCGACAACTTGATGTGAATGTAATATTATTATGTGATGAATAAGATGAGTGTTCGTCACCAATGGTACCTTCTTTGTTGCGCTCATCTTACATTTGTTAAAATGGTGTTTAACTTATATCGCAACAAAGCCCACAGACCATGGATAACAACTCATGCAGTTGGGCCACGCATTGGATGGTGGTCATGAAACCAACTGATTAAGAGTTGGGTCTGAAACGTTCCAAGTCGAGGACCTCGAGACAGGGCATCGAGAGTCCTATTAAGACTTGCGTCAAGAGTCGTGTTCATTGGATGAGTGCCGTGTTTCATCGGCGACAGGCGTGGGACGCCTACACGATCTTGATGGGTTGGTCGACTGGGGTCGAGCCGACTGGACTGACTCGCGGGGATCATCATATGGAAGCCTTGGAGGCTTGGTCGGTATGATTGGATTCCCCGGTTCCGATAGTACGGGAGTAATCCTCAGACTTGAGGAATCATGGCAGTCACGTGCACAGGACGGCTGTATCTTGGATCTGGCGAGAGGTGATCATTCTGTAAGATGATCATTATAAGCCTTGTCCAGTGTAGTCGGAATGTGTAGCGAGGACGGTGGATTCCAAGAAGAGGATCCGTCCTGTCAGTATGTGACAGAGGTATCTCCTATGCACTCGGAGACACGTTCATGCTGTTTGAAGCTGTGGCCACAGTGGTTGGTCGAACAGGGAATGGTTTCCTGTGTCGACGCAATGAAGCATACGTGGTCTCGAGTATTAAGCATAGATGCCTAGTCAAGAATGGGAACCGACGTCCAATTCCATACCCTAGACTAAGGCCGGGAGACGGTAGACGGAAGGATCGTACCCGTACGGAATCGGCGCCTAAATGTTCACGCCAATTCACCTAGTCTCTAGTGCCATGGACCGTTGCTAGACGGCCCACCCATGGTAACGGGCCCTTGTGGGACATGCGCCCAAGTCTAGCTGAGGATGAACCTAAAGGGTGACACACAAATCACCGAGGAGGTTGAGAGATCGACTTGGAGTCAATCTCGAAGGATAAAATAAGTAATTGGATTACTTAAGGGAAAGTCCATTGGATGGACGGCCGATATTGTATCGGGCTTTCATTTAATCGGTAAATTGGATTTTCGATTAAATATGGAAAGTTGAGATGTTGAGACGTTGGATCTTCTAATTGGATTAAAAGATCAATGGGAATAATTTAAGTGGACATTAAATTGGATTTAATATTGGGTTCGTCGTAATTGGATTACGATAAAACCCGGTCCGTTAAATTATACCCCGAGAGGAGAAATAATTCCTAATTTGGAATGGGAAGAAGTTGGACTTCATTCCTTAATTAAACATGGCCGACATGCTCCTTAGAGGAAGTAAAATCAGCCATGTTTCATGCTAGGTGGTATGTTGACTTGTCTCTTTTGGAAAGAGACAAATCAACTCCAATCAAGCTCTTCCCTTTTGGTATGATTTGATCATACCATAAATTTTGGTAGGCTTGATTGAAGAATTGATGGTGATTGATTGAATGAATCTAGACATCCTTGGATGTACCTAGACACATTCCAATAATCACATTAATTATGTATATATATGAGAATATACAACACCAAGCATAAGTGATTCATTATTCATCTTTTTCTAGGAAAAAGAGAAGACAAAAATCCTCTCCTCTCTCTCAATTTTCGTGCTCCCTCCCTCTCTTACACTTGTGTTCTTCACTTGATTTTGAATCAAGAAGAAGAACAAAGTAAGTTTAAGAGAACACTAATTCATAGTGTTCTTCTCTTAAACCGATTCCTTCCTAAACCCGTTCTTTTCTAGCAAGAAGAACGTGTGTTTCTTCCGGTGTGGTGTGGATCACCTTTGGAGAATCCATACGTTTGGATTTCGTGAGCATTCCGGAGAAGGAACAACGCTAGTAGCCGGGAGCATACGCTAAACAATCAAAGGTAACGGTTTTATTACGCTTTGATTGATTTCATTTATATATCTAATGCCCTATGTGCTTAAATGTATCTTTTTAATATTTGCACATCCTACATCGAACGCCCGGTTGAGCACCCAAGGGTACACCCCTTGGGATTCGCGTATTTTTTGAATTTGATTTAAATTTACGCACTTTCTCGCCTTTTCTCGCTTCCGCTCGCGCTCACGGGCGGATCCGCTTGTCCTTCAAGTGGTATCAGAGCCCGGTTCGATGTAAGGGGCATAGATCTATGTGTTTGGCATGATCTACTTGCTTTTAAATGGCTTTATTGGCATGTTAGATTACATAAATATATGAATAATATGATGATTCAATTGTTTTGGATTTAATGGACTTTTGGCATGCTTAATTTTGTTAGATTGGATCTAAAATTGCATGCTTATTTTCAGAATAATATTAATGTTATTGTGCTGAAACATTTTGAAAAACACAAAAAAAAAAAAAAAAAAATTTTGGTCGGGCCGGCAGTGGCCGCGCGCCATGCGCGCGGACGCTGCGCACAGGCGCGCGCGGCGCTGTGCGCAGCCGGCCGCTGCTGGCCAAGCGCCAGCGACACGGCACAGCGCGCGCGCGCTGCCCTGTGCGCGCGGCCGGCCGGCCAGCACAACGGCTGGGCCGTTTGTGCCGTTTTTCGACTTTTTCCGGAAAAATTCGATTTTTCTGTATTTTCTGCACAATATTCTGAAAATATGTTAATTTTGCATTTTGATTTTGGGATAATTGGATTATTCCTTGAATTAAATTTGCTTAATTAATTTGTGATTAATACATGCATTGGATGCATTGTTTAAAATGTCCATTAAATTTAAAATTTGAATTTTGCATATTATTTGTATATTTATGCTTTTGTGATGTTGGACATCACTTGGGTATTTGGAATATCCATTGGTTATTTATGCATGATTATTTGGAATAATTATGTTATGTGAGTTGATGGAATCAACATGGGATGATCACAAAGCCCTAGACCTTGTGTATGGATGAATGAATGTTTATTTATTTTCTGTTGGGTGGGGCCTGCGTGCCTCTTGTTTTTGGGACTATCATCTCCCGTATTTTCAGCCTCATGATGTTAAGGCTTGTTTTCTTTATTACCGATGCATTACTTTCAGTTGTAATGAGAGTAGATAGGATTGGTGAGGTTTCAATTTTAACAAGCAATTGGAGTCGGAGACCCCAAGGAGGAGCATCAAGGCGTGAAACAAGAGCACTACAAGGCCCATTGGAATGACAATGGGTATATTATTGTAATAATTTGGGACCACCCTAGACAGACCATAGACTCACTGCGGGCTCAGTGGGTCGCATAGGTTGGGCTTGTGACCATCCTAACAGGGGTATGCTATGTTTTCTGCATGCGGCGTATTTATTTATCGCTTTAAATATTGGATATTTATGCATGCTAAAACACAATAATGTGATGAGGTCTCGGTCATACACAAACTCTCATTTGGTTGGACCAAATTAAATATTAGGCCCAGAACGGACTTGGATCAAAATGGTATTTTGGTCTGTCCGAGCCTTCCATCCACAGCAATGTGGTGAGGAAGCTACCACTACCCAAGTGTGGTCTCACGAGTCGTGGCACACTTGGACTAGGGGAAAGCTGCAGTATTGTTTGTGAACAAAAAGACTGCGCTCGCTGTTTCCCTGTCTCACGAGTCGTGGGGGGCGACAGTTTGAGGCATGATTTGGTTGATGGGTCGGGCCAACACTGAGTAACATGGTTCACTTGGAGTCCTCGGGACCATGCGAATAGGTGAGGCAAAATATCTTGGGAATCTCATTGGATGCGAATGATATTGGATATCTCCCACAAGGTCTTCTTCATGTGAATCGTAAAAGCGGGACATGGAGATTACGCTTGTGGATCCCAAGCCCACTAGGAAATGGTTTCCCGAAACTCCGCTTGAGAGTGGCGGACTTTCGTATAAATAGTGGGAGGGTTAAAGACTAAAAGACCAAGTCTTCAACTTGAACAATAATATTACCATCATCTGCTAATTTCTGCTTTACATTTTCATTAATGTAGATATGTCTAAGAACCCGTTAACCATGATTCTTGAGACTAACAAATTCAACGGAACGAACTACTCGGACTGGCTGAGAAACCTGAGGATTGTCCTCGGTTTCGAGAACCAAGGCTACGTCTTGGACGAGCCGCCACCGAGCGACTTACCGGAGGGGTCCATGCCTGAAGAACGTTTGACGTTCGAGAAATGGCATGAGGACAACCGGAAAGTACGCAGTATCATACTGGCTTCGATGTCTAACGACATCCAGAAGTAGTATGAGAGGCTGGACAACGTCTCCGCCATAATGCTCCGCATGAACGAGGTTTATGCGGTTCCGGATAGGCATATTAGATATGCCGCCACAAAAGCATTCTTTGGCACCAAGCTCGCTGAAGGAGCATCTGTACAGAGTCATGGGGTCAAGATGCTCTCCCTAGTGGAGAAACTCGAGGACCTTAAAGCTGGGCTTAACAATGACACGTACATTGACGTGATCCTCCAGTCGCTTCATCCATCCTATGACCCGTTTGTTGTAAACTATAACATGAAACGGACTTGAGAAGTCTATTCATGAGTTGATCAACATGCTGGTCCAATACGAGGCAACGACCCACAAGTTGGTGCCGGGTAGTATTGATAGGAGAGGCTTCGACCTCCAAGGCGAATGGCAAGAGGGCCGGACGCTAGAAGAGGAAGAAGGGAAAGGGAAGACGGTTGTGGCCCCTGCTCACGCTCCGGGCGTCCCTGTTGCTTCCGGTTGGACCGAGCAAAGGGAAAGGGAAGGCCCGTGGTTCTCAGCGGTCCAAGGCAAATGATGTCTGCATGCATGGCCAAGGGAAAGGGCATTAGAAGAGGGAGTGCCCACAACTCCTCTCCAACCCAGGTGTGTTTGTGGTTGAAGTTAATATGATTACTAATTCTGCTTCATGGGTATTGGGATACCGGGTGTGGGTGCTCACATCTGCAATGATTTGCAGGCACAGCAAAGAAGCAGAAGGCTAACCAAGGATGAGATGATCCTGAGGCTAGGCGATGGCAAGGCCGTTGCTGCGGAGGCCGTAGGATCACTAGAGTTAGCCATTAGTAGTCATGTTAGGATTGTACTGAACGACTGTTTCTATGTACCTAGCATGATTAAAAACATTGTTTCCATCCCGGTCCTTGATAAGGAGGGATATGAATTTACCATCAATAAAAACGTTTTTTTCATTATCAAAGATGGTATTTCTCATTTGCTTGGTACATTGGTCAGCGGTCTGTACATACTTCAACAGTCTAATTGGATTATGACTACAGAACACAAACGAAAACGTGATGATCATAATAACGCACAGATATGGCATGCGAGGTTAGGTCATATCTCTAAAGATAGGATAAGAAGGTTGGTGGACTCAAAGAGTCTAGAAATAGATGATTTGGACAACCTACCGACCTGCGAATCCTGTCTAAAGGGAAAGATGACCAAGAAACTCTTTGTTGGACAAAGTATGCTAGCCAGTGGTCTGTTGGATTTGATCCATACAGATGTCTGTGGTCCACTAAATACTCAGGTTAGACGTGGGTACTCGTACTTCATAACCTTTACCGATGATCACTCACGGTATGGTTATGTTTACCTGATGAGGTACAAGTCTGAAGCCTTTGGAAGGTTTAAGGAATACAGACCAAGTAGAGAACCAAACCGGTCGAAAGATCAAAGCCCTTCGGTCGGACCGAGGTGGAGAGTATTTGAGTGGTGAGTTTACTGATTATCTAAAAGAGAATGAGATTCTCTCTCAGTGGACCCCTCCTGGAACACCGCAGCTTAATGGTGTGTCTGAAAGGAGGAATCGGACCTTGTTGGACATGGTCCGATCCATGATGAGTTTTACCGAACTACCCTTTCCTTCTGGGGATACGCTCTTGAGACGCCGGCTAAAGTTTTGAACTTGGCGCCATCTAAAAGGATACGGGTATCCAGATGCCATATGAGATATGGCATGGCAAGCCTGCCTCCTACAAATACTTGAAAGTGTGGGGTTGCCCCGCATATGTCAAGAGATTAGTGGGAGATAAACTGGACTCGAGGTCTAGTTTATGCAGGTTCATCGGCTATCCGAAAGAAAACTGTGGGGTATTATTTCTATGATCCCTCCGAGCAAAAGGTTTTGTCTCGCGAAATGCAGTGTTCTTGGAAAAAGGTTTTCCATCGGATAGTCGACGCGATGAGGTGCTCCTTGAGGAATCAGTGAGGAACCCAAGAGGCGGCAGTGACATCTGAGCCTGAAGTTCCCACTGATATTGTTCCAGTCCTCCGTAGGTCGGCCAGAGTATCCCATGCACCTGATAGGTATGGATTTCTGGGCCTGACCAGTCAGTTGGATAATGATCCAAAGACGTACGGAGAAGCGATGTCGGACATCGATTCGGACAAGTGGCTTGAGGCCATGAAAACCGAGATGGACTCGATGGGTACAAAAAGGTTTGGACCCTAGCAGATCCACCAAAGGGGGTTAAACCCGAAGTTGGAACATATGTTTTGATGAAGTCATACGGGGATATGATTTCATCAAGAACGAGTCCGATCCTTGTGTATACAAGAAGATCAGTGGGAGCTCAGTTGCGTTTCTGGTGCTTTACGTGGATGACATCTTGCTCATTGGGAATGATGCTAAGATGTTGGGTACCACTAAAGCTTGGCTGTCAATGCAATTCTCCATGAAGGATATGGGCGAGGCATCCTACATCCTTGGCATCAAGATCTACAGGGATAGATCTAGAAGGATGTCAGGAATGGCCCAGTTCTCGTATATTGAGAAAGTCTTGAAGAGATTCAAGATGGAGAACTCAAAACGAGGATTCCTTCCTATGAGGCATGGAATTAAGTTATCCAAGAAGCAATCTCCTAAGACTGATGAGGAGCTTAAAAGGATGTTGGACATCCCCTATGCTTCAGCCGTAGGCAGCATACAGTATGCTGTTCAGTGCACTAGACCTGATGTGGCTTTCGCTTTGAGCGTAACTAGCCGATATCACTGGAGTGCAGTCAAGACTATCCAAAAGTACCTGAAAAGGACTAAGGACATGTTCTTGATCTACGGCGGTGGAGGGTTGATACTGGAAGGCTATAGTGACGCTAGCTTCCAGTCGAATGACGATGATGCCAAGTCTCAGTATGGTTTTTGTATTTAGACTAAATGGTGGTGTGGTTACTTGGAAGAGTTCCAAATAGGCTACCACGACGGACTCCACCATAGAGTTTTGAATACATAGCGGCTTTGGAAGCTGCTAAGGAGTGGTTTGGTTGATGAGCTACATCCAAGGGTTGGATGTAGTACCTAGCATTGCTAAGCCTGTAATTATCTTTCATGATAACAACGGGGCGATAGCGCTAGCAAAGGAACCGAGATCTCATCACGATCCAAGCATATTCTTAGACGCTACCATCTACTTAGAGAGATGGATAGCAGGAGTGACGTTCGGTTGGACCGAGTTAGCTCCGCAGAAAACATAGCAGATCCACTTGCTAAGCCCATGTCGCAAGTTGCCCATACTCACCATCTGAATAAGAGGTTCGAGGTCAATGGGTGATTGGCTTTAGGTCAAGTGGGAGATTATTGGAATAGCTGACCAGAAAGCCAATAGGTTTGGCAATTTGTAACCTATCCGACAACTTGATGTGAATGTAATATTATTATGTGATGAATAAGATGAGTGTTCGTCACCAATGGTACCTTCTTTGTTGCGCTCATCTTACATTTGTTAAAATGGTGTTTAACTTATATCGCAACAAAAGCCACAGACCATGGATAACAACTCGTGCAGTTGGGCCACGCATTGGATGGTGGTCATGAAACCAACTGATTAAGAGTTGGGTCTGAAACGTTCCAAGTCGAGGACCTCGAGACAGGGCATCGAGAGTCCTATTGAGACTTGCGTCAAGAGTCTTGTTCATTGGATGAGTGCCGTGTTTCATCGGCGACAGGCGTGGGACGCCTACACGATCTTGATGGGTTGGTCGACTGGGGTCGAGCCGACTGGACTGACTCGCGGGGATCATCATATGGAAGCCTTGGAGGCTTGGTTGGTATGATTGGATTCCCCGGTTCCGATAGTACGGGAGTAATCCTCAGACTTGAGGAATCATGGCAGTCACGTGCACAGGACGGCTGTATCTTGGATCTGGCGAGAGGTGATCATTCTGTAAGATGATCATTATAAGCCTTGTCCAGTGTAGTCGGAATGTGTAGCGAGGACGGTGGATTCCAAGAAGAGGATCCGTCCCCTGTCAGTATGTGACAGAGGTATCTCCTATGCACTCGGAGACACGTTCATGCTGTTTGAAGCTGTGGCCACAGTGGTTGGTCGAACAGGGAATGGTTTCCTGTGTCGACGCAATGAAGCATACGTGGTCTCGAGTATTAAGCATAGATGCCTAGTCAAGGATGGGAACCGACGCCCAATTCCATACCCTAGACTAAGGCCGGGAGACGGTAGACGGAAGGATCGTACCCGTACGGAATCGGCGCCTAAATGTTCACGCCAATTCACCTAGTCTCTAGTGCCATGGACCGTTGCTAGACGGCCACCCATGGTAACGGGCCCTTGTGGGACATGGGCCCAAGTCTAGCTGAGGGTGAACCTAAAGGGTCACACACAAATCACCGAGGAGGTTGAGAGATCGACTTGGAGTCAATCTCGAAGGACAAAATAAGTAATTGGATTACTTAAGGGAAAGTCCATTGGATGGACGGGCCGATATTGTATCGGGCTTTCATTTAATCGGTAAATTGGATTTTCGATTAAATATGGAAAGTTGAGATGTTGAGACGTTGGATCTTTTAATTGGATTAAAAGATCAATGGGAATAATTTAAGTGGACATTAAATTGGATTTAATATTGGGTTCGTCGTAATTGGATTACGATAAATCCCGGTCCGTTAAATTATACCCGAGAGGAGAAATAATTCCTAATTTGGAATGGGAAGAAGTTGGACTTCATTCCTTAATTAAACATGGCCGACATGCTCCCTTAGAGGAAGTAAAATCAGCCATGTTTCATGCTAGGTGGTATGTTGACTTGTCTCTTTTGGAAAGAGACAAATCAACTCCAATCAAGCTCTTCCCTTTGGTATGATTTGATCATACCATAAATTTTTGGTAGGCTTGATTGAAGAATTGATGGTGATTGATTGGAATGAATCTAGACATCCTTGGATGTACCTAGACACATTCCAATAATCACATTAATTATGTATATATATGAGAATATACAACACCAAGCATAAGTGATTCATTATTCATCTTTTTCTAGGAAAAAGAGAAGACAAAAATCCTCTCCTCTCTCTCAATTTTCGTGCTCCCTCCCTCTCTTACACTTGTGTTCTTCACTTGATTTTGAATCAAGAAGAAGAACAAAGTAAGTTGAAGAGAACACTAATTCATAGTGTTCTTCTCTTAAACCGATTCCTTCCTAAACCCGTTCTTTTCTAGCAAGAAGAACGTGTGTTTCTTCCGGTGTGGTGTGGATCACCTTTGGAGAATCCATACGTTTGGATTTCGTGAGCATTCCGGAGAAGGAACAACGCTAGTAGCCGGGAGCATACGCTAAACAATCAAAGGTAACGGTTTATTACGCTTTGATTGATTTCATTTATATATCTATGCCCTATGTGCTTAAATGTATGTTTTAATATTTACAAATCCTACATCGAACGCCCGGTCGAGCACCCAAGGGTACACCCCTTGGGATTCGCGTATTTTTGAATTTGATTTAAATTTACGCACTTTCTCGCTTTTCTCGCTTCCGCTCGCGCTCCCGGGCGGATCCGCTTGTCCTTCAACACGGGCCCAAGTCTAGCTGAGGGTGAACCTAAAGGGTCACACACAAATCACCGAGGAGGTTGAGAGATCGACTTGGAGTCAATCTCGAAGGATAAAATAAGTAATTGGATTACTTAACGGAAAGTCCATTGGATGGACGGGCCGATATTGTATCGGGCTTCTGTTTAATCGGTAAATTGGATTTTTGATTAAATATAGAAAGTTGAGACGTTGAGACGTTGGATCTTTTAATTGGATTAAAAGATCAACAGGAATAATTTAAATGGACATTAAATTGGATTTAATGTTGGGTTCGTCGTAATTGGATTACGATAAAACCCGGTCCGTTAAATTATACCCGAGAGGAGAAATAATTCCTATTTTGGAATAGGAAGAAGTTGGACTTCTTCCCTTAATTAAACATGGCCGACATGCTCCCTTGGAGGAAGCAAAATCAGCCATGTTTCATGCTAGGTGGTATGTTGACTTATCTCTTCTGGAAAGAGACAAATCAACTCCAATCAAGCTCTTCCCTTTTGGTATGATTTGATCATACCATAAATTTTGGTAGGCTTGATTGAAGAATTAACGGTGATTGATTGGAATGAATCTACACATCATTGGATGAACCTAGACACATTCCAATAATCACATTAATTATGTATATATATATATTAGAATATACAACACCAAGCATAAGTGATTCATTATTCATCTTTTTCTAGGAAAAAGAGAAAACAAAAATCCCTCTCCGCTCTCTCAAATTTCGTGCTCTCTCCCTCTCTCACACTTGTGTTCTTCACTTGATTTTGAATCAAGAAGAAGAACAAAGTAAGTTTAAGAGAACACTAATTCATAGTGTTCTTCTCTTAAACCGATTCCTTCTAAACCCGTTCTTTTTCTAGCAAGAAGAACGTGTGTTTCTTCCGGTGTGGTGTGGATCACCTTTGGAGAATCCATACGTTTGGATTTCGTGAGCATTCCGGAGAAGGAACAACGCAAGTAGCCGGGAGCATACGCTAAACAATCAAAGGTAATGATTTATTACGCTTTGATTGATTTCATTTATATATCTACGCCCTATGTGCTTAAATATATGTTTTAATATTTACACATCCTACATCGAACGCCCGGTTGAGCACCCAAGGGTACACCCCTTGGGATTCGCGTATTTTGAATTTGATTTAAATTTACGCACAATTTCTCGCTTCCGCTCCGCTCCCGGGCGGATCCGCCTGTCCTTCAAGAGAAAGCTTAGATACTATGAA
This sequence comes from Sesamum alatum, assembly GCA_034509735.1. Classification (NCBI taxonomy): domain Eukaryota; kingdom Viridiplantae; phylum Streptophyta; class Magnoliopsida; order Lamiales; family Pedaliaceae; genus Sesamum; species Sesamum alatum. Next base: position 25,592,397 of record JACGWO010000007.1, on the reverse strand, counting down.
TAAAAGCATCAAGCCATTCAAGACTTAGTCACGGTGGACTAATGAGAAGGCTTGGATGTTGAGTATCCCCTACGTCTTAACCCTAGGAAAACATACGATATGTTTACTCAGTGCATAGGAACCGATGTTAAGTGTGCTTCTTGCATGACTCAACAGAAATTGGTAATGCACTGAGGGGTTGAAGAAAACAATCAAGAACAATCCTTAATACCTGAATAAGGACTAAAGATGTGTTCATGATGCACCGTCTATTGAGAGTTGTTTTTGGAAGGCTAAAGCGATACTAGCTTCCAGAGCGTAGTGAAAACTAGTTAGTCTCAAAGGTATGCACAGTCAGGCCCAATGACGAGTGCATTGGATAGTGGCCACGGATGAAGACTGCGTCCACAGGATGGACGTGGCACCTAGCACGACCAAGCCATGTTCACCTATGTGGTAGACAACTTGGCTATGGGAGTATTGGCAAGAGATCTCATCACAAGATCCACGAAAATATTCTTAGACAACCACCATATCTAGGAGGCGATGGTGGATAGAGGTAACACGGTTAGACCGTATTGCTTCGGCAAGAAAATATAAGCGGACTCACAAGACCTTAGTCGGTATCGTAGATTACTCATACTCAGAGGATTCTGAACAAAGTGGGTAATTGACTTAAATGGTCAAGTGGGAGATTGTTAGAATAAGTGACCAGAAATTCAATGAGGTTGGCTCTTCTGAGAACCATTTGTCAATCTTTGAACAAGTAATATTATGTTAATGAATGTAGTAAGGATTCATAGGCATAAGTTTGTCATAACAAACGCCCACAGACTGAAATAACATTTCGGGAAATTGGAACTATGCTTGGAGGTAGGTTCATGACATCAGTTTCGCCGAATCGGTCTGAAATACTCCAAGTCAAGAAATCTCAAGACAGGGCATCGAGAATTCATTTGAGACTTGCACTAAGCATCTGCAGTCGCATTTCATCGACAAGTGACGAGGCTCGTCCATGCAGTGTTAGTGGGTCAGCCAGCTAGGTGGCTGCTGACTGAGGTGACTCGCGGGAATCGTCATATGGAAGCCACTCGGGCTTGGTCGATATGACTAGAATTCCCGGTTCCGATAGTACGGGATTAGTCCTCGAACTTGAGGAATCATGGCAGTCACGTGCATATAAAAACTGTATCTTAGATCTGGCAAGAGGTGATCATTCTGTAAGATGATCATTATAAGCCTTGTCCAGTGCAATTGGAGTATGTAGCGATGACGGTCGATTCCAAGATAGGATCTGTCCCCTGTCAGTATATGACGGTGATGTCTCCTATGCGCTCTGAGATGGTTTAGACTCTAAAAGTCTATGGCCATAGCAATTGATTGAGTATGAAAGGGTTTTCTACGTCGGTCGATAGAGTAAACGCATCTCGGGTATGAAGCATAGTTGCCTAGTCAAGGATGGGAACCGACGCCCAATTCCATGCCCTAGACTATAGGCCGGGAGACAAGCGACAATAGGACCGTACCCGTACGTATCGAGCGATGGTAGGACCGTACCTGCATGTAACTCAGAGCCTAAATTTTCACACCACATATTCACCTAGTCTCTAGTGCCATGGACCATTGCTAGATGGCCACCCATGGTGACGGACTACTTTGGTTATGAAATAACAAGAAGTAGGTCCAAGTCTAGCTGAAAGGTGAACCTAAAGAGTCACACCCGCTACACCAAATGAAAGGGAATTAAGTCGGAATTAATTCCGGGAGAAGGTTTAATTTAATGGAATTAAATTATACTTCTTTGAGATTCAAGCCTCGATGAATTATTTGGAATAATCGGGCTTGAGTTTATAAATTAGATTTATGGATTTTATAAAGCATGGACTTTCCTTTTAATTAGATTAAAAGGATGAATTAATTAATGGGCTTGGTATATTAAATTGGATTTAATATAAAGTCCATGGGACTATTTAATTTAGAATTAAATAAGTCCATGCCCTTAATTAATTAATGACCTAGGTATATTAAATAGGATTTAATATAACGTCCATGGGACTATTTAATTTAGAATTAAATAGGCCCATTCCATAAAGCCCATCAAAATGGATGGACAAGATTTGATCAAGGGATTGATGAGATGAAGGGCCATGATTAATTTGACTTAGATTTGACTAGGTCAAAATCCTAGTCAAGTGTGCCTCTTTAGAAGAGGTTGAGTAGGAATAGGGAATTATATTTTCTATAAATAATCAAACACACACACACACACACACACACACACAAGTACTAATCTCTACAACTCTCGTCTCACAATTCTCTCTCAAAATTCGTCCACCCTCTCTCACACTCTCCAAGATTTCTACTTGGTTCTTCTTGATTCATTCAAGCTAGAACATAAGAGACGTCGATTGCATTAATTGATAGAGTGTATCTATGTCTCTTCTCCCCAAATAATTTCTTGCTAGTACAACGGTTCTTTGCTTTTCGGTGTAATGAGTGAGATGATATAGAGGGTCTCTTCTTTGAGATCTTGGTCCAAAATGGGGAACAATGCATGTAGCCGAACGAAGACAAACTACAACCGGGTAGGTTCTTTAATTATATTTTTCGGTTAAAATTCTATGGCCTCCATGTTGTGTTTTTATTGAACATGAGGTACACCGAACACCCGAGAGAATCAAGGGCACACCCCTTGATTCGTTTATGTACGTTGTGCATGCTTTAAATTCCATTTAATTATACTTTGCAATTTTTTATTATGCAATCTTTCGCGCTTCCGCTATTCGCGTTCATCTCCCGGGCCGATCCACTAAACGTTTCATCTCTATCTAGCAATAGATTAGAGAACTCTTCTATCGTGTGGTGTGGACAAATTAGAGGGATTCTAATTTGGATCCTCAAGTGAACGGAAGGAGAAACGGGAAAGAGAACAATGCACGTACTGGTTCTATGTGTTATGATCAAAGGTTGGTTTTCTTTATGTTTTCATATATTTTTGTTCATATCCTTTTAGCCACAGTCTGGCATTATTCTACTCTTTTATTTATGCTTCGACATACACCGAATGCCCGAAAACTTCAAAGGGAACACCCCTTTGAACCCCATTTAAATGATGTTTTATATTCATGTTTTTATGCTTCCGTTGCGTTCCCGGGCCATCGGATGGTTACTCGGCCAAGTTCTTTAAAGAGGCTTGGTCTGTGGTGGGAGAAGAGGTTGTGGAGGCGGTAAGAGAATTCTTCACTAAGGGTCGCTTGCTGCGTCAGGTGAATGCCACCATGACATCCTTGGTTCCGAAGGTGTAGACTCCGACTACTGTGGCTGACTTTCGGCCAATCTCGTGCTGCAATGTCCTTTATAAAGTAATTGCATAGATACTTGTGTTGAGGATGACAGGCGGGCTGCATAAGTTGGTAGATGAGAGTCAAATGCATTCATCCCCAGGCGGAGTATTAGTGAGAAAATTATGCTGGCTCAAGACCTTCTTTATGGTTATAATCAAGTCAGTCTCTCTAAATGGTGTGCAGTTAAGATTGAACTTCGTAAAGCTTATGACACGATGGATTGGGATTGTTTGATTGATACTTTACGATTATTTGACTTTCATGCCACTTTTGTGCTTTGGGTTAAGGAGTGTGTTTAGCTCTGTTTCCTATTCAATTTGCATTAATTGTCAGCCACGAGGGTTTTTTTAGGGGGTGTGAGGCCTCCGGCAGGGTGACCCGATGTCTCCCTACCTGTTTGTGCTGGTGATGGAGCTCCTACATATCGGGCTCAAACTTTAGGATAAACGGCCCCAGCTTTTTGCTACCATTGACGCTCTGTAGAACTACAGTTATTCATGATTACTTTTGCAGATGACTTGTTGGTATTCTATAAGGCAGATAAGGCGTCGATCATGGTCATACGACAGGGGCTTTTCGAGTTTTCAGCCCTATCAAGGTTGTAGGCTAACATTCAAAAGAGTTTGATCTTTTTCTCCAAGTCAATGGTTAATGTCCAGCAGCTATAGGACCTCCTAGTCTAACCCCAGGTCACATTACCTATTCGATATTTGGCGGTGCCTTTGATCACCGCAAAGCTCACGCTTGTGGATTGTCGGCCTCTTTTTGATAAGTTGGATGCCCCGATTCACTCTTAGGGATCTTGGTTACTCTCGTTTGTGGGCCGTGTCTTGCTCATCCTATCGGTTCTGTCAACTATGTATATCTATTTGGCTATGCTATTCCTTCTACCGAAGGGGGTGGTCCGTGAGATTGAAAAGCGCCTACGTACATTCCTATGGCGGGGACATCAAGAGACATGCGTAGCTAAGGTGGCCTGGTCATCTGTGTGTCTCCCAGTTGAATGCGGTGGGTTGGGAATTCGGCTAGTGTACCTTGTGAACAAAGCCTTAATGAGCCATTACCTTTGGAACATTATTGATATGCAGTCCTCATCCTTGTGGGTTCGGCTGAGGCGAAAATCTATTTGGGTGATCTGCCCAGCTCAGGTTCTTGGAGTCTGAAGCAGATTTTGAAACTCTGAGATGAGTTTCGACGAGGAATTTCATTCAGTATTGGATATGGCAATCATTTTTTTTGCTTTGGTAGGAGCTATGGCACCCTCTTGGGATCTTCCTTACACGTTACCCATGGGCCCTGCTTGTTACCGGTTTGCATGAGGGGACTTTGCTGCAGTAGGCCATAGATGATGGTGATTAGGATAGGCCAACGCCTACCTCTTTTGAGGTACTTGAGATCATGGAGTCAATCCCACCGATCCGGAGCGGCCCGGATTGTGTTGTGTGGAATGCAAATGAGCGCATCTACTTGACGTCCTCTACCCTTGAGCTATTTAGCTCGCGTCCCCCATCAGTTGGATGGTCTGTCCTGCTAGGAGGGCCAGTTAAGATACCCCGGAACTCATTTGTGCTTTGGGTGGTATCCAGGATCGGATGTCTATGTTGGATAAGCTATGGTTACAGCATTTGGGTACTCATTGTATTTTGTGTGGGATGGACGTGACGGAGACCCACCAACACCTCTTCTTTAATTGTGCATACTCGGCTACCTGTCTCCGAATTTGTCGACGAGAGAGTTTGGTTTTCATGGCCTTATTTTGATTGGCGTCGTGGCATTGCTTGGGCGGCCTGAAGGTGGCGCGACACCCATCTTCTCAATGTTGCATACCGTGCTCTTCTGGCAGCTATGGTTTATCATTTGTTGTTAGAGCGGAATCAAGGGCGATTCCAGTAGCTCTTACATAGTTCGGAGGCCCTCTCAACCATAGTAATAGAGCAGATTTATAATAGATTAGTTAGTTCCACCCGACCCCTATCTTTGCAGGTTGTTGCTACTTATAGGGTTTGGAAAATAGCCTGGGGAAAGTTAGCTAAACGGCCAAGGAACACGGCCGTGTGGCCTGTACTAAAAGCCTATGAAGGGCGTGTGGATCGTCCTGGGAGGAGTGCGAATGTGGAAGCGCGATATGAAATAATAACATAAAATTTAAACATGCTTGTACATAAACATAAATAACACGTTCAAGGGGTGTTCCCTTGAGCCTCCCGGGTGTTTGGTGTATCTCATGAATAAACGAACCACACATATCATGGAGGCCATAGGGTTAAAACGAAGATATAAATAAAAGGAACCTACCCGGTTGTAGTTTTGTCTTCAAAACCGATACACGCGTTGTTCCTCGTTTTGCCACCAAGACTCCAATAGTAGGAATCAGAATCCAATAGCATGAATTCTCTAATTCATCCATGCAATCCGTCCGTGTTTCTTGATCCTCGTGCTAGTGAAAAACCAAGTGTATATGTGTTTAGAGAGGACGGATCGACCAAGCGTTATTAATTAACGTGATCAATCTCCCTAAAGTCACTTGTATGAAACAAGGAACTAGAAACGTTTCTTGGAGGAAAAGGGGTGGGGATGAGAGAGAGAGAGGGTGAGCCTTAGTGTGTGTGTGTTCACTAGTTGATCATCCTTCTCAAGTTTCATCCTAGGAGTATTTATAGAAGTGGAATCCTATTCCTCTTCATACTCCAACTTTTAGAAACATGGTTTAACTAGGATTTGACCTAGTCAAAGTCCTAGTCAAATTAGACTTAGATTAGTCAAAGTAATCTAGGCCTTTGATCTCTCATCTTTAATCTCATCCGTCCATCACTTTGATGGATTAATTATGGAATATTTAAATCCTATGTAAATAAACCATAGTGCTTTAAATAAATGATAATGACAATTAATATTTATTTTAAGCCTATTTTATTTATTCCAATAAATCTAATTTATTAGTTAATTTCATTTAATCTAATTAAAGGAATTAACAATCTAAGAAAGAAAAGGGAACCAATTTAATCTAATTAAATTGTTCAACCTCTCTACATTAATTCTAAATTAAATACTTTTGTCACGGGCGGATCGTGTGTGACTCTTTAGGTTACCCCTCAGCTAGACTTGGCCGAATCCCCAATCATCTCATGAAGGGAATTGGTCCGTCACCATGGGTGGCCATCTAGAAATGGTCCATGGCACTAGAGACTAGTTGAATGTTTATGGCGTGAACATTTAGGCTCTTCAGTACGTGTATCCTTCCATCTACAATCTCACAGCTTAGAGTTTAGGGCATGGATCTGTAGGTACCATTCTTGACTTAAGCCTTACCTCGTCTTCACTAAACGTCACAGGGGTCCTACCTATTGTTCAATTACTGTGGCCACAGATTTATCAGGGACGAATATCAGAGTAAAGTGAGATATTACTGTCAACCTTCTGACAGGAGATGGATCCTCTATTAGGACCTACTGTCACACTACACATCTTGACTACACTAGATAGGGGTTATGACAACCGAGTCACTGGACTTTGTAGCCTCTTGCCATATCTAAGATGCAGGCACGGTGTGTAGGTGATCTCAGTAATCCCTCAAGTCTGAGGATCAAATTCGTACTATTGGAACCAGGAATACAAGTCATACCGACCGACCTTACTCAAGGTCTTCCATATGACGGTTCCCACGAGTCACCTCAGTCAGCTGCCACCTAGCTGGCTGACCCACTAACATTGCATGGACGAGCCTCGTCACTTTTCAATGAAATGCGACTGCAATTGCTTAGTGCAAGTCTCACACGGATTCTCGATACCCTATCTCGAGATTCCTTGACTTGGAGTGTTTCAGACCGATCCACAGAAACTGATTTCATGAACTGCCACCTAATGTGCAGTTCCAGTTTCTGGGAATGTCGTTTCTGTCTGTGGGCTTTGCTTGTGCAGTGAACAGTTAATGTAAAGCAGCAAGTGAACACAAACAAAGTATTGAGCTAAATAATATCACTTTCTTATTCATGACAATTATTAAAACACCGAAACTGTTCAGACATAGGTTACATTAGCCCAATCAGTGGCTTCACAGTCACCTATTCTAACATGTACACGCTGTGTTCAGGCCTTACACGGCCGTGTTATCTTCTGGCTCGGTGTCGAGTATTGAATGTTGTATGTTCTGTTATATTAATTAAAGTTTACATCTTCTCCCCCCCCCCCCCGCTCCCCCCAAAAAAAAAAAGAAAATGTAGGAAACACCTAATGTTTCCAATTCTTATCACTGACTGATTCATGATTCATTTCTGCCTATAGTTATACTCACATCGGCTCTAATAATCAAGGTTAAAGCCACACTTAAATTATACAACTAGGACTCTAGCTTATTCAATACATGCGCACTAGGATTATATCTAGTTCACTCTTCGGAGCCATCACGTCAACTTAGTACATTGGCACAACGACAAACTCCTCTAAACAAATTTAGACATTGATGCACTTTTGCCTTTGTCTGATCGAGGGCGTGGTGAATCTTAGCAATCAATCATACGTGCAGATACATGCTTAATACTCCACCACAATTGTAAGAAACACCTAGTGTTTCCAGTTCTTATCATTGACTGATACATTATTTATTTCTCGATATAGTTATATTCGCTTCAAATCTTGTAATCAAGGTTAAAGGCATACTTTTATTATACGACTAGGACTACAGCTTATTCAACACAAAAATGCACTAAGATTATATCTAGTGCACTCTTAGGAGTCATCGTCTCAACTAAGTACACTCGCGCAACGACAAACTACTTTAAACAAATTTAGACAGTGATGCACCTTTATCTTTGCCTGATCGAAGGCTTGGTGAGTTTTAATAATCAATCGCATATGCGGATACATGCCCAATAATCCACACAATTATAGAAAACACCTAGTGTTTCCAATCCTTATCATTGACTGGTACATGATTCATTCTGGCTATAGTTAAATTCGCTTCGGCTCTAGTATTCAAGGTTAAAGACATACTTTGATTATACGACTAGGATCCAACTTATTCAACACAAAAATGAACTACGATTACATCTAGTAGAATCATTGGAGCCATCGTCTCAACTTAGTACATTCACGCAACGACAAACTCCTTTAAACAAAGTTCGACGCTGATGCACTTTTATCATTGCATTATCAAGGTCTTGGTGAATCTTAGTAATCAATCGTACCTTTAGATACATGCCTCTCTGGATACATCCTGATACTCCACACAATCGTGGGAAGCACCTAGTGTTTTCAGTCCTTATTATTGATTGATACATGGTTAATTTCTGGCTATAGTTATACTTGCTTCGTCTCTAATAATCAAGATTAAAGCCACACTTTGATTATACAACTAGGACTCCAGCTTATATAATACTAAAATGCACTAGTATTAAGTCTAGTACACTCTTCGTAGTTGTATCAACTTAGTACATTCGCGCAATGATAAACTCCTTTAAACAAATGTAGAGATTGAATACGCTTTTATCTTTACCTAATCGAGGGCTTGGTGAATCTTAGTAATCAATTGCATGTGTAGATACGTACCTAATACTCCACACAATTGTAGGAAACACCTAGTGTTTTCAGTCCTTATCATTGACTGATACATGATTCATTTCTGGCTAGAGTTATACTCGCTTTGGTTCTAATAATCAAGGTTAAAGCCACACTTTGATTATACGACTAGGACTCAGCTTATTCAACACAAAAATGCTCTAAGATTACATCTAGTACACTCTTAGGATCCATCATCTCAACTTAGTACATTCTCGCAATGACAAACTACTTTGAACAAATTTAGACAGTGATGCACTTTTATCTTTGCTTGATTGAGGGCTTGGTGAACCTTAATAATCACTCGTACTTACGGATACATGCCTAATACTCCACATAATTGTAGGAAATACCTCGTGTTTCTAGTTATTATCACTAGTGTTACTAGTTCTTATCATTGACCGATACATGATTCATTTCTGGCTATAGTTATATTCGCTTCGGCTCTAGTAGTCAAGATTAGACCCATAGTTTGATTATACGACTAGGACTCCAGCTTATTCAACACAAAAATGCACAAAGATTACATCTAGTACACTCTTAGGAGCCATTGTCTCCACTTAGTACATTCGCGCAACAGCAAACTCCTTTTATTTTATTTTATTTTTTTTTGATAGTGATGCACTTTTGTTTGCCTTAGCGAGGGCTTGGTGAATCTTAATAATCAATCATTCGTGCGGATACATGCTTAATAATCCACACAATTATAGGAAATACCTAGTGTTTCCAGTCCTTATCTTTGACAGATACATGATTCATTTCTAGCTATAGTTAAATTCGCTTCGCCTCTAATATTCAAGGTTAAAGACATACTATGATTATACAACTGGGATCCAGCTTATTCAACAGAAATATGAACTACGATTACATCTAGTACACTCGTTGGAGGCATCGTCTCAACTTAGTACATTCGCGCAATGACAAACTCGTTTAAACAAATTTAGATGATGATGCACTTTTATCATTACATTATAAAGGGCTTGGTGAATCTTAATAATCAATCGTACGTGCGGATATATGCCTAATACTCTAGACAATTGTAGGCAACTCCTAGTGTTTCCAATTCTTATCATTGATTGATAAATGATTCATTTCTGGCTACAGTTATATTCGCTTCGGCTCTAGTAATTAAGGTTAAAGCCATAGTTTGATTATACGACTAGGACTCCATCTTATTCAACACAAAAATGCACTAACATTACAACTAATACTCTCTTAGGAGCCATCACCTCAACTTAGTACATTCGCGCAACGGCAAACTCCTTTTAAAAAATTTAGACAGTGATGCACTTTTATCTTTGCCTGATCGAGGCTTGGTGAATCTTAATAATCAATTGTACGTGCGGATACATGCCTAATAATCCACACGATTGTAGGAAACACATAGTGTTTCCAGTCCTTATCATTGACTGATACATGACTCATTTTTTGCTATAGTTAAATCGCTTCGCCTCTAATATTCAAGGTTAAAGACATACTTTGATTATACGACTGGGATCCAGCTTATTCAACAAAAAAATGAACTACGATTACATCTAGTACACTCGTTGGAGCCATCATCTCAACTTAGTAGATTCACGCAATGACAAACTCCTTTAAATAAATTTAGACGCTGATGCAGTTTTATCGTTGCATCATCAAGGGCTTGGTGAATCTTACAAATCAATCGTACCTGTGCATACATGCCTGATACTCGACACAATCGTGGGAAACACCTAGTGTTTCCAGTCCTTATCACTGACTGATACATGATTAATTTTTTTCTATAGTTATACCACTTCGGCTCTAATAATCGAGCTTAAAGCCATACTTCGATTATACGACTATGACTCCAGCTTATTTAATACAAAAATGCACTAGTGTTACATCTAGTACATTCTTCGAAGCCAGGTCCAACCTATTATACTATTTCTGGATCTTATTGATCATGGATGCCAGTATGATGTTGCGTACTTTGCTGTTATCCTCATGTCATTTTTTGAACGCCAAATGCTCGTCTGGCGAGAAACCCTCCGGCAAGGTCGCGGGAAATGGCTTATCCACATTGGACATGATCAAGTCATAACCGTCCTATGCACAAAGTTACTGTGGAACCTCAAGTTTAAGGACTAGTTAGTGCACTATAGTAGCCTAGGAGTTCTGGTCATACCGATCATGCTATATAGGGCTTACATATGACAACTCCTGCGAGTCAATTTAGTGAACTTGATAACTCTTTATCAAGCACCCACTAAAGTGCGCAGACGCCATACGTCTCTATCTATGAAACTCAACATTCATCATATGAACGCATCACTTACTACAAGTCTTTAAGGAATGGTCGATGCCCTGTCCCGACCGATTCATCGACTTGGAATATTTTAGATCAAATCATAGAGGTTGGTTTCAATGGTCGCCATCATATACGTGAGCCAACCCCGTAGCATAATTAATCTAAGGGTTTCAACCAAATGCTCATATAAATATAATGTTTAAAAGCATATAATGAAGATGGCGAAAGAAAATTTCTTAAATTAGCATATTATTGAAAAAGATCGTCTAGAATAGTTTACAAAGAGCCAATCAATTGGCTTGACGGTCACGTATTCTAACAGTATGAACATAAAGAGAGAATTTTCAGAGTAGTTTTAGCCTAAAATCTCCAGCAAAAAATGAAGCAAGTATGTGATTCAATGTCTAGTGAATTGTTTTTGTGTATGTAGGATTTTGAATTCAAAATTTAATATCCATAATTAACCTCCAAGGCAACTTCCACACACACATAACTAGCACAACCACCATACATGATGGTAATAGAGAACCTCCCACAAAGCCCCTCATGGCCGGCCACTTCATGCTAAAATGTGGAGGAGTTGACTTGCTTCAACTTGCATAAGATGTTGGACTTAGATTTCATAGTTTGGATTTATATTTGAAAGAATCGGGTACGGCTCGGGAACGTAACGAAAGCGTAAAAACGTAAATGTAAGACATAATTTAAACCGGATTCAAAGGGGTGTTCCCTTTGAATTTCTCGGGCGTTTGGTGTTTGTCAAAGCATAAAGAACAAAATAAAACATACTGGACATGTGGCTTAAAAGGAGGCATGGAATTAAGTTATCCAAGAAGCAGTCTCCTAAGACTGATGAGGAGCTTAATAGGATGTTGGACATCCCCTATGCTTAAGCCGTAGGCAGCATATAGTATGTTGTTCAGTACACTAGACATGATGTGGCTTTCGCTTTGAGCGTAACTAGCCGATATCAGTCGTGTGCAGGGGAGGCACACTGGAGTGCAGTCAAGACTATCCTAAAGTACCTGAAAAGGACTAAGGACATGTTCTTGAACTACGGCGGTGGAGAGTTGATACTGGAAGGCTATAGCGACGTTAGCTTCCAGTCGGATGACGATGATGCCAAGTCTCAGTTTTGGTTTTGTATTTAGACTTAATGGTGGCGTGGTTACTTGGAAGGGTTCCAAGCAGGCTACCACGGCGGACTCCACCATAGAGTTTTGAATACATAGCGGCTTTGGAAGCTGCTAAGGAGTGGTTTGGTTGATGAGCTACATCCAAGGGTTATGTAGTACCTAGCATTGCTAAGCCTGTAATTATCTTTATGATAACAACGGGGCGATAGGGCTAGCAAAGGAACCGAGATCTCATCACGATCCAAGCGTATTCTTAGACGCTATCATCTACTTAGAGAGATGGATAGCAGGAGTAACGTTCGGTTGGACCGAGTCAACTCTGCAGAAAACATAGCAGATCCACTTGCTAAGCCTATGTCACAAGTTGCCCATACTCACCATCTGAATAAGAGGTTCGAGGTCAATGGGTGATTAGCTTTAGGTCAAGTGGGAGATTGTTGGAATAGGTGACCAGAAAGCCAATAGGTTTGGCAATTTGTAACCTATCCGACAAACTTGATGTGAATGTAATATTATTATGTGATGAATAAGATGAGTGTTCGTCACCAATGGTACCTTCTTTGTTGCGCTCATCTTACATTTGTTAAAATGGTGTTTAACTTATATCGCAACAAAGCCCACAGACCATGGATAACAACTCGTGCAGTTGGGCCACGCATTGGATGGTGGTCATGAAACCAACTGATTAAGAGTTGGGTCTGAAACGTTCCAAGTCGAGGACCTCGAGACAGGGCATCGAGAGTCCTATTGAGACTTGCGTCAAGAGTCTTGTTCATTGGATGAGTGCCGTGTTTCATCGGCGACAGGCGTGGGACGCCTACACGATCTTGATGGGTTGGTCGACTGGGGTCGAGCCGACTGGACTGACTCGCGGGGATCATCATATGGAAGCCTTGGAGGCTTGGTCGGTATGATTGGTTTTCCCCGGTTCCGATAGTACGGTAGTAATCCTCAGACTTGAGGGATCATGGCAGTCGCGTGCACAGGACGGCTGTATCTTCGATCTGGCGAGAGGTAATCATTCTGTAAGATGATTATCATAAGCCTTGTCCAGTGCAGTCAGAATGTGTAACGAGGACGGTGGATTCCAAGTAGAGGATCCGTCCCCTGTCAGTATGTGACAGAGGTATCTCCTATGCACTCGGAGACACGTTCATGCTGTTTGAAGCTGTGGCCACAGTGGTTGGTCGAACAGGGAATGGTTTCCTGTGTCGACGCAATGAAGCATACGTGGTCTCGAGTATTAAGCATAGATGCCTAGTCAAGGATGGGAAGCGACACCCAATTCCATACCCTAGACTAAGGCCGGGAGACAGTAGATGGAAGGATCGTACCCGTACAGAATCGGCGCCTAAATGTTCACGCCAATTCACCTAGTCTCTAGTGCCATGGACCGTTGCTAGACGGCCACCCATGGTAACGGGCCCTTGTGGGACACGGGCCCAAGTCTAGCTGAGGGTGAAACTAAAGGGTCACACAGAAATCACCGAGGAGGTTGAGAGATCGACTTGGAGTCAATCTCGAAGGATAAAATAAGTAATTGGATTACTTAAGGGAAAGTTCATTGGATGGACGGGCCGATATTGTATCGGGCTTTCATTTAATCGGTAAATTGGATTTTCGATTAAATATGGAAAGTTGAGATGTTGAGACGTTGGATCTTTTAATTGGATTAAAAGATCAACGGGAATAATTTAAGTGGACATTAAATTGAATTTAATATTAGGTTCGTCGTAATTGGATTACGATAAAACCCGGTCCGTTAAATTATACCCGAGAGGAGAAATAATTCCTAATTTGGAATGGGAAGAAGTTGGACTTCTTTCCTTAATTAAACATGGCCGACATGCTCCCTTGGAGGAAGCAAAATCAGCCATGTTTCATGCTAGGTGGTATGTTGACTTATCTCTTTTGGAAAGAGACAAATCAACTCCAATCAAGCTCTTCCCTTTTGGTATGATTTGATCATACCATAAATTTTTGGTAGGCTTGATTGATGAATTGATGGTGATTGATTAGAATGAATCTAGACATCCTTGGATGAACCTAGACACATTCCAATAATCACATTAATTATGTATATATATTAGAATATACAACACCAAGCATAAGTGATTCATTATTCATCTTTTTCTAGGAAAAGAGAAGACAAAAATCCTCTCCTCTCTCTCAAATTTCGTGCTCTCTCCCTCTCTTACACTTGTGTTCTTCACTTGATTTTGAATCAAGAAGAAGAACAAAGTAAGTTTAAGAGAACACTAATTCATAGTGTTCTTCTCTTAAACCGATTCCTTCCTAAACCCGTTCTTTTCTAGCAAGAAGAACGTGAGTTTCTTTCGGTGTGGTATGGATCACCTTTGGAGAATCCATACGTTTGGATTTCGTGAGCATTCCGGAGAAGGAACAACGCTAGTAGTCGGGAGCATACGCTAAACAATCAAAGGTAACGGTTTATTACGCTTTGATTGATTTCATTTATAAATCTATGTCCTATGTGTTTAAATATATATTTTCAATATTTACACATCCTACATCGAACGCCCGGTTGAGCACCCAAGGGTACACCCCTTGGAATTCGCATATTTAAATTAGATTTAAATTTGTGCACAATTTCTCGCTTTTCTCGCTTCCGCTCGCGCTCCCGGGCGGATCCGCTTGTCCTACAATATATTAAAAAAAAACTCCTTCAAGGGGTGTGCCCTTGAAACTCCTGGGCGTTTGGTGTATCTCATGAATAATAAAAACATACATAGCAATCATGGAGGCCATAGGATTCGAAAAAGATAAACCGGAAACCTATCGATTGTCGTTTTCGTCTTTTAACTGGTACTCGCGTTGTTCCCCGATTCGCTCCAAGATCTCGTATAGGAGACCCTCTAATTCGTGACACGCAATCCGTCCACGTATCTTGAACTTCGTGCTAGCGAAAGAACAAGTATTATTTTGGGAGAGGACGGATCGATCAAACGTTATTAATTTAACGAGATCAACCCTCCTATGTTCAATTGTTGAAGAACAAAAGAACAAGAAAACTATTTTCTTGGAGAGAGAGAGGCGCGGCCGAGAGAGGAGAGGGAGAGGACGAGTGTGTGTTTGTGTGTGTGTGTGTTGTTTCAAGATTCATCATCTCCTTCAATGTGTGTACTAACGAGTATTTATAGAAGAGGAATCCTCTTCCTTTTCAATCTCCTACACTTTGAAGACACCTATTCAACTAGGATTTGACCTAGTGAAATCCTAGTCAAAATCAAGCTTCTTTGGTCAAACCAATATTAGCCATTGTCTCTCTCTTTTAATCTCAACCATTAATTTAATTTAATGGAATATTAAAATCCTATTTAAATATTCCAAGGGCAATGAATAAATATATTAAATATAAATATTTATTCTAAGCCCATTAAATTAATTTTTTTAATAAATCTAATTATTTAGATAAATTCCTTTTACCTAATAAAAAGAATTAATTCTTTCCAAGAAAATAAGGACCCGATTAAATCCAATTTAATCATTTCATTTCTCCAAATATTTAATTAAATACTTGTATGTGTGCGGATTGTGTACGACTCTTTAGGTTCACCTTCAGCTAGACTTGGTTGGATTCCTAGATTCTGCCCTTTACCATGGGTGGCCATCTAGCAACGGTCCATGGCACTAGAGACTAGGTGAATATACGGGGATGAACATTTAGGCTCTACAGTACATCTATCCTTCCGTCTACAGTCTCACCACTTAGGGTCTAGGGCACGGAAATTGCAGGTACCCATTTTGGACCTAAGTGTAGGTCTGTCCTTTACTAAACGCCGCAAGGGAAACCTTCCCTTCTGTTCAGTTACTGTGGCCACAAATTTTAGGGACAAGACACAGAGCATTTGTGAGACGCAACTGTCAACATCATGACAGGAGATAGATCCTTTCTTGGAAACTATTATCACTCTGTATACCGGAGTTGCACTAGATATGGCTTATGACTACTCAAGTGCTTCTTGACAATCTCTCACCATATCTAAGACACAACCCTGATATACAGGTAAACTCAGCAGTTCCTCAAGTCAAAGGACTTGACCTGTATCATTGGAACCGGGAACACACGTCATACATAACCGACCCTACTCAAGGTCCTCCGTAAGACGGTTCCCGCGAGTCACCTCAGTCAGCTGCTCCCTAGCAGGCTAACCCACTAACACTGCTTAGATGACCCTCGTCACCCGTCGATGAAATACGACAGCAGATGCTTAGTGCAAGTCTCAAGGGGAATCTCGGTACCCACTTTCGAGATTCCTTGACTTGGAGATTTTCGGACTAATTCGGCGGAACTGATTTTATGCACCTACCTCCAAGCGTAATCCCAGTCCCCGAAATGCGTTTTCAGTCCTTGGACTTTGTTTGCGTAGTGAACAGTTATATAAAGTAGATAAAGTGAACATAAACAAAGTAAATGCCAAATGAATTTCACTTCTTATTCATTAATGATTTATTAAAACCTCAAAATTGTTCAGACATAGGTTACAATTCGCCTACCAAGATTGGCTACATGGTCACCTATTTTAGCAATCTCCCACTTGACCTTAAAGCCAATCGCCCATATGCTTAATCTCCATATTCTCAAGATGTTGCTTGCGCGCTCTGCGACATAGGCTTTGTCAGCGGATCTGCTGTGTTGTCTGCTGAGCTGACTCGGTCCATCCGGACGTCACTCTTCCCACCATTTCTCTTAGAAGATGGTAGCGTCTAAGAATGTGTTTGGAACGGTGATGAGATCTTGGTTCCTTTGCTTGCGCTATTGCTCCGTTGTTATCACAAAAGATGACAACGGGCTCGGTGATGCTAGGCACCACACCTAACTCTTGGATGTAGTTTCTCATCCAAACCGCTTCTTTGGGAGCTTCTGAAGCTGCTATGTATTCGGCCTCAGTGGTGGGATCAGCAGTGGTTGCTTGCTTGGAACTTTTCCAAGCCACTACTCCTCCATTAAGCCTGAATACATAACCCGATTGAGACTTGGCATCATCATCATCAGCCTGGAAGCTAGCATCGCTAAAGCCTTCCAGGATCAGTTCTCCATTGCCATAGACCAAGAACATTTCCTTAGTTCTCCTCAGGTACTTAAGGATGCCATTAACAGCATTCCAATGTGCCTCCCCTGCACAAGACTGATATCTGCTTGTTACACTCAAAGCGTAAGCAATGTCAGGTCTGGTGCAGTGCACCACCTATTGGATGCTTCCTACGGCAGAAGCATAGGGGATGACTTTCATCCTTTCAAGTTCCTCATCAGTCTGCGGAGACTGTTTCTTGGATAACTAGATCCCATGCCTCATGGGAAGGAATCCTCGTTTGGAGTTGTCCATTCGAAATCTCTTCAGGACTTTCTCCATATACGAGTTTTGGATGAGTCCTAACATTCTCTTAGATCTATCCCTGACAATCTGGATGCCTAGAATGTAGGAGGCTTCACCCAAGTCCTTCATGGAAAATGGAGTTGATAACCATGCTTTTGTGTCACCCAACATTCTAACGTCATTACCTATAAGTAGAATGTCATCCACATAAAGCACTAGGAATACTATAGAGGTCCCACTGACCTTCTTGTATACACAAGGGTCGGATTCATTTTTGATGAAATCATAACCCCGTATTACTTCATCAAAGCGAATGTTCCAGCTTCGGGATGCTTGTTTGAGGCCATAGATGGACTTCTGGAGACGACAGACCTTTTGTTCTTCTCCAGTGACTGTGAAACCCTTTGGCTGATCCATGTAGATCTCTTCCTCAACGAAACCATTGAGGAAAGCCGTTTTCACGTCCATCTGCCATATCTCATAGTCATACGTTGCTGCTATGGCAAGTAGGATCCGAATGGATTTAGCCATGGCTACTGGCGAGTAGGTGTCCTCAAAATCGATCACGGTCGTTGAGTGTACCCTCTAGCTACTAGCCTAACCTTGAATGTTGTGACTTCTCCATCAACGCCAAGTTTGCGCTTGTAGACCCACTTACAGCCAATTGGCTTAACACCTTTCGGTGGATCTATAAGTCTCCGGACTTGGTTCTCGGTCATGGAGTCCATTTCGATTTTCATGGCCTCAAGCCATTTCCTCGAGTCGATGTCAGACATCGCTTCTCCATATATCTTAGGATCGTTATCCAGTAGATCGGTCGTATTTATAAAGCCATATCTCACCAGAGGTCGAGACTCTCTAGTTGACCTACGGAGAATGGGAACGTCAGTGGTGACTGTGGGCGCTGACTGTATAGGAGCTGGCAGTTCAGATACCGAGGCTGGCCTTTCCTGAGGCTGTCCTTCATGCCTAGCATGCTGGACTTCTCGAGGTTGGTTAGCCCTTCGGGTATCTATCCTAAATCCTCTAAGTGAGGATTCCGCGGCTCCTACTGATGACTGGTTTCCATCACTTGACTCTTCAAGGATCAGTTCATCAGGTTGGATATCCTCTGGAAAGCCTTGTTCCAGGAATACTGCTTTCCTTGAAACAAATACTTTTTGTTCCAATGGGTCATAAAAGTAACCTGCAGTTTTCTTAGGGTATCCAACGAACCTGCATAAGCTAGACCTGGATTCTAGCTTATCTCCCACTAACCTCTTGACGTATGTGGGGCTACCCCACACTTTCAAGTAGTTGTAGGACGCAGGCTTGCCGTGCCATATTTCATCTGGCGTTTGGGTCAATGCACTGGTTGGCGCCAAATTTAGTAATTTGGCCTCAGTCTCCAATGCGTAGCCCCAAAAGGACAAGGGCAATTTGGTAAAACTCATCATGGATTGAACCATGTCCAACATGGTGCGATTCCTCCTTTCAGAGACACCATTCAACTGTGGTGTCCCGGGAGGTGTCCATTCAGATATTATACCATTTTCTTTAAGATAATCAAGGAACTCATACTAAGGTACTCTCCGCCTCGGTCTGACCGTAGGACTTTAATTTTGCAGCCGGTTTGGTTCTCAACTTCAAGTCTAAATTCTTTAAACCTCTCAAGAGCTTCAGACTTGTACCTCATCAGGTATACGTAACCATACCGTGAATGATCATCGGTGAAGGGTATGAAGTAGGAGAACCCACCTCGGGCCTGCGTCCTTAGTGGTCCACATACGTCTATATGGTCCAGGTCCAACAGACCTGTGGCAAGCCTACTTTGTCCTACAAAGGGCTTCTTGGTCATTTTCCCTCTTAGACAGGATTCACAAGTTGGCAGCTCACTCAAGTCCCCTACCTCTAGGTTCTTTAAGTCTACCAATCTCTTCATCCTGTCTTGGGATATGTGACCTAGCCTAGCGTACCACAGTCGTGCGTTCCCATTGTTATCTATTTTACGTTTGTGTTAGAACGAAGTTCATTTGTTGTAAGATATAGAGCCCGTTATTTAGTGTACCAAGTAGATGAGCAATTCCACACCTCATCAAATAAAAGCAATTTTTATTGATCATAAACTCATATCCACTATTTTCTAACAACGGAATGGAAATGATGTTTTTAATAATACTAGGTACATAATAAACTAGCTCTAACTCTATACTAATACGATCACTAACTACTAGAGTGGCGGATCCTACTGCTTCTGCCGAGATGGCCTTGCCATTCCCAAGCTTCAGGATCATATCCCCGCTACCCAGTTTTCTGCTTCTTTTTCAGCACCTACAAATTATTGCAAATGTGAGCTCCACAGCCGGTATATAATACCCAAGAGGCAGAGTTAGTAACCATATTAACCTCAATCACAAAGATACCTTGGTTCGAGAGGAGTTTGGGGCACTCCCTCTTCCAATGCCCTTTCTCACGGCAATTGATACATATGTCATATGCCCTCGACTGTTGCTTGGAGACAACCTTCCCCTTTCCTTTGCCTTTCCCCTCTTTGGCAATGGGAACACTCTTAGTGTTTGTAGCTGCTTTGACAGCTTTTCCCTTTCCCTTCTTCCTTTTCCAACATCCGGCACCCTTGCCTTTCGCCTTGGAAGTTGAAGCACCTCCAAACAATACCAACGGCGTGGACTTTTTGGTCGTTGCCTCATATTGCACCAACATATTGATTAACTCATGAATACCCTTCTCAAGTGTGTTCATGTTATAGTTAACAATAAATTGGTCGAAGGAGGGTGGGACTGAAGGATCACATCTATGTATGTCTCATTATCGAGGCCTGCCTTTAGGTTCTCGAGCTTTTCCACCAGGGTAAGCATTTTAACCCCGTGTTCTTGTACAGAGGATCCTTCGGTTATTTTAGTTCCAAAGAATGCCTTCGTCGCGACATACCTAGTATGCTGGTCCGGGACTGCATAGCAATCCTTCAGGCGAGCCATAATGGAAGGGAAATCGTCTAGCCTTTCATACTGCTTCTGAATCTCATTCGTCATAGAGGCAAGTATGATGCTACGGACCTTCCGGTTATCCTTATGCCAAGTCTCGAACGTCTCACGTTCTTCTGGCGTGGATCCTTCTGGCAAGGTCCTGGGGAGAGGCTCGTCCATGACGTAGCCTTGGTTCTCGTAATCTAGGACTATCCTCAGATTGCGCAACCAGTTGTTGTAATTTGTTCCATTGAACTTGTTGGTCTCAAGTATGGTTGATAATGGGTTCTTAGACATTTTAAATCAACATTTTAAAAACAGAACTCGCGATCGGCAGAATTTAAAAGACGGAAGTTTTGATAAATAATTAAATGCTTGGTGTTTAGTCATTTAATGCTCCCACTATTTATACGAAAACACGATACTCTCAAACGTTGTTTTCGGGAAACCTTTTCCTAGTGAGCTTGGGATCCACAGTGAATTTTCCCATACCCCGCTTTTACAATTCGCATGGGAAGAATCCTGTGGGAGGTATGCCATACCATTCTCGTTCCACGAGATTCCTAAGATAATTGCCTCACCCGTTCACATGATCCCAAGGACTGCAAGCGAATCATGCTAATCGGGCGTTAGACCCGACCCAATCAACTGAATCATAGACCCGCTGCTACCTCCACGACTCTTGAGACAGGTAATAGTGGTCTACTTTTCGTTCATGACACAGTGCAGCTTCTTTTAAAATAGACGTGCCACGACTCGTGAGACCACGCTATCAACCTAAATCAGCTTCCTCACTATGCCATGGGTTGGAAGGCATGGACAGACTCCCAGAGTCCATGTCCACTTTGTCTACGGTCTAATATTTGGACATTGGTCCAATCAATGTGAGAGTTGTAAATGACCGAGATCTCATGTATATATATAAACACATTCATCCATAATGCGTAAATAAATAAATTGCATCCCATAGCAGTTATACGATAAATAAAAAACCATTCATTCATCAAAACAGCCACATACAAAATTAAAGCCTAGCACGCCCCTGTTGGATGATCACGAGCATGAATCCTATGCGACCCACTGAGCCCGCAGTGGATCTATGGTCAATCTAGGGTTGGTCCTACACTATTACATTAATAGTAACCCGATCATCATTCTGATGGGCCTTGGTCTCTTTTCTCTTTCAACTCTTCATGGAAACACCTTGGATCCTCCATTCTGGGCTCTCCATGTGGACCTTCCTTCTTCTCCACCAAATACATAAAAATAATATCCTCAATCCTATTCTACTCTCATTACATATGCAAAAGGAAACCCCAGCGAAAACCCAGGGGGAGTACATTAGGAGGGAGAAAGAATGCCTTATTATTCCAAAAAAACTAGAAGGGGAGAAGGAGAAAGCAGAAAGAGGCACACAAGCCCAATATAAAATTAAACCATACATTTGGTCTAGGGCTCGCGATCATCCATTTCCATTAAATGCACATAATCACATGATCCAATCACATAAATACATGCAAATATTCCATGATTACCAATCACATCAATTCATGATAAATAAATGCGCTACGTATGAGAAATATGGTACAACCATTGGCAATAATTTTTCTCATTTAGGAAGACCCTTCGTCATTATTGTAGGTAAGTTATTCCTGAGATTCCAAATCCAATAAACTCAACCTCCCAAATAATGTTCTTAAAGAAAATATGCAAAAATTAAATAAAATGAATTTTCAGAATAATCCGAAAAGTTAAAAAATAACGAGAAAACGACGAACGTCAACCAGCCACTGCCACCGGCAGTAGTCAGCCGCCGCGCGCAGGTCAGCAGGCCCAGCGTGCTACCCTGCGCGCGCGCCTGGTCGGAGGCATTGCGCACGCCCGCGCGCCAACAGGTTGTCGCGCGAGCAGACACCTCTTCCGGTGCGCGAGCCATCGTGCCGGCCGCCTGCGTGCGCCTGCCCTGCGCAGGCCATGCGCGCGCACGCGCAGCCTATATGCACGCAAGTCGCGCGCGCGCGCGCAGACTCCGCTGTCTGTGTGCGCGCGCGCCTGGTGGCGCCACTTCATGATCGCGCTCGCGCACGGCATCCCTGGCCCTGCGTCCGGGCGCACAGGCTGCCCTCGATGTGTTGGTCTGGCGTGCGCGCGCGGGCTTCCCTGCCCGCATGCGCGCGCGCCTGGCCACCCGTCTGTGCCTGTCGCTTGACCGCGCGGCTGGTGGCCTAGATCTGTGCACGCAGGCTCCCCTGCCTGCGCGCGTCTGCCTCGCCTGAGCGCACAGCGCGCGCGGTCAGCCATCGGCTGGCCGCGTGCTGCGTTTTCTCCGTTTCATTCGATTTTGCCCCCGTTTCCCAAACATGTTTTCATGCTTAAAACACACACAAAAACCCTAGGCCTATACACCAAACCGGGCTTTGATACCACTGAAAGCCTTAGGTAGGCGTGTGGATCGTCTCGGAGTAGCGCGAATGCGGAAGCGCGGTATAATTTAAATTACAAAAATTTAAACATGCATAACATATATTAAAATAAACTCGTTCAAGGGGTGTGCCCTTGAAACTCTCGGGCGTTCGGTGTGTCCCATGAATAATAAAAACATACATAGCAATCATGGAGGCCATAGGATTCGAAAATAAAGAGGACGAAAAAGATAAATCGGAAACCTACCGATTGTCGTTTTCGTCTTCTAACTGGTACTCGAGAATCCGTGTGAGACTTTCACTAAGCATTTGCAGTCATGTTTCATGGACAAGTGACGAGGTGTTAGAATAGGTGACCATGTAAGCCAATTTTGGCGGGTATATGTAACCTATGTCTAGACAATTATAAGTGTTTTGATAAATCATTAATGAATAAAGAAGTGAATTTTCATTTGGCATTACTTTGTTTGTGTTCACTTGCACCTATTTTTCCATATCTGTTCACTACGCAAACAGAGCCCACGGACTGAGATTCGATTTCGGGGACTGGGACTACGCTTGGAGGTAGGTCCATGGAATCAGTCTTCCCGAATCAGTCCGGAAATCTCCAAGTCAAGGAATCCCGAAAATGGGTACCGGGATTCCATTTGAGACTTGCACTAAGCATCTGCTGTCGTGTTTCATCGACGGGTGACGAGGATCGTCTAAGCAGTGTTAGTGGGTTAGCCTGCTAGGATGCAGCTGACTGAGGTGACTCGCGGGAACCGTCTTACGGAGGACCTTGAGTATGGTCTGCAAGGTATGACGAGTATTCCCGGTTCCAACGGTACAGGTCAAGTCCTTTGACTTGAGGAATTACTGAGTTTACCTGTACATCAGAACTGTATCTTAGATATGGTGAGAGATTGCCAGAATTCTCTTTGGTAGTCATAAGCCATGTCTAGTGCAGTCCTGGTGTGCAAAGTGACAGTAGTTTCCAAGAAAGGATCTGTCTCCTGTCAATAGGTTTTGACAGTTGAGTCTCATGTATGCTCTAGGTCTTGTCCCTAAAACTGTGGCCACAGTGACTGAACAGAAGGGAAGGTTTCCCTTGCGGCGTTTAGTGAGGACAGACCGACACTTAGGTCCAAGATGGGTACCTGCGTTATCCGTGCCCTAGACACTAAGTGATGAGACCGAAGACAGAAGGACAAGCGTACTGTTAGAGCCTAAATGTTCATCCCTGAATATTTCACCTAGTCTCTAGTGCCATGGACCGTTGCTAGATGGCCACCCATGGTAACGGACGGATTCTAGGAATCCGATCAAGTCTAGCTGAATGGTGAACCTAAAGAGTCACACACTATCCACACACAATTAAATATTTAATTTGGAATTAAATATTGGAGTGAAGGAATGATTAAATTAGATTTAATCGGGACCTTTATTTTTCTTGGAGAAATAATTCTTTCTATTTGATAGAAGGAATTAAATTGATAAATTGGATTTATCAAAGGGATTTATTTAATGGGCTTAAATAATATTTATATTTATTTTAGCCTCTTGGAAATATTTAAATAGGTTTTAAATATTTCCATTAAATTAAATTAAATCAACGGTTGAGATTAATGGGAGAGATGGATGGCTAGGATCGTTTTGACTAGGTCAAAACACTAGTTTGACTAGGACTTTGACTAGGTCAAAATCCTAATCAAATTAGAGTTCTTAAAAGAGGAGTTTAAAGAGGATTAAACTCCTCTTCTATATAAACCCCTAGCATCCTACAATTTACATGATGATGAAACTCCAACACACACACACAACACACACACACGGTTTCTCTCTCTCTCCCATCTCTCTCGTCCGCCCTCTCTCTCTCTCAAGAAAATAGTTTTCTTGATTCTTTTGTTCTTGGAACATTAGAATCTTGATGAATCAATACCATTAATTGATAATGTGTTATTGATTCATCCACTCCAAAATTATACACTTGTTCGTTGCTAGCACGACGTGCAAGATACGTGGGTGGATCGTGTGTCACGAATTAGAGGGTCTCAAAGACGGGATCTTGGTGCAAAACGGGGAACAACGCGTGTAGCCGTTGAAGACGAAAACGACAACGGGTAGGTCTCGTTTTAAATTTTCGTCCCTCTTTAATTTTCAACCCTATGGCCTCCATGATTTATTTTATGTTATTCGTTCATGAGATACACCGAACGCCCGGGAAATTTCAAAGGCACACCCTTTGAAACGTGTTTTAATTTAAAAGCATGTTTAAATTCCGCATTTATTTTTAATTATACCGCGCTTCCGCATTCGCGCTTTTCCCGGGACGATCCACATAATCTTTCAGTGGTATCAGAGCCCGGTTCGGTGTATAGGCCTAGGGTTTATGTGCGTTTTAAGCATGAAACGTGAAATAGCATGTTGTAATTAAATCTTGAATTTCTTGATTTCTTGAAGCATGTTGTTTTATTGCTTTTAATTCGTGTGAATTGCTGAATATTGGTATTTTCTGTTTTTTCTTGGGAATCGGGATGGGAATTAATCCAAAAAAAAACGAGAAAACATCACAGCCGGCCAGCCGGGAAGGCTGGCCGCGCGCAGCCGAGCGCTGCCGGCAGGGCAGACGCGCGCAGGCAAGGGTAGCCTGCGCGCGCCCGCCCAGTCGGCCGCGCAGGGGCAGCGCGCGCGCAAGGGGGCGCCTCCAGCCGCGCGCGCGGGCAGACGAGGGTGTCTGCGCGCGCGCGGTCGGTAGGCGCGCTCATGCGCGCGCGCGCGCGGAAGGCTGTCGGGCGGAGAGCCCGCGCGCGGACGGCACAAGGCACGCTGCCAGGCGCGCGCGCACGCAGACAGAGGCGTCTGCGCGCGCGGCTCGGCGGGCGTGCCCAGTGCGCGTCTGCGCGCGCGCACTGCGCACAGCGCAGGCTCGCGGCTGGCGACCAGCAGGCCGGCGCGCGCGAGGCAGAGGAGCCTGCGCGCGCGACGGCCTGCCGGAACACCAGGCCGCGCAGCGCGCTGCCGGCCAGGCGCGCGCGCACGCAGGCAAGGGCCTGCGCGCGCGCGCCCGGCCAGGCAGTGCCTGCGCGCGCGCAGGGGCGGCAGGCTGGGCCTGCTGCCCTGCGCGCACGGCCTGCCGGCTGCTGCCGGTGGCGGCGGCCGGCGGCTGCTGCAGCTAGGGTTTTTTTGAAACCCTAGCATTATTATTTTTTTTTATTTATTATTTACTTTTCAGTTTTAATTTTGAATTAATTCTGAAAATTCGTTTTTTGGGTTCAATTTTGCCTAAATTCCTAAAGACATTATTTTAGGAGTAAAATAAATTGGATTTGGAATCCCGGGGTTATTTTACTTAAAATAATGAGGAAAGGTTTTCCTAAAACGAGAAAAATATTATTACCAATATTTGTGTTTTATTTTTCACACGTTGCGCACATGATCATTTATTTCTGTTTTGGATTATTATGATTGGAAATCATGAATTATTGGTATATTGTAATTATGTGATTGGATCATGTGATTATGTGTGTTGGATGGAAATGGATGATCACGAGCCCTAGACCGAATGTATGGTTTAATTTACTGTTGGGCCTGTGTGCCTCTTTAACTGCTTTCTCCTTCTCTCTTTCTAGTGCCTTGGAATAATAAGGCTTTCTACCTCCCTCCTTATGTACTCCCCCCGGGTTTCGCTGGGGTTTCTAATTTTTTTATATATGTAATGAGAGTAGACTAGGAGTGAGGTTTCCATTTTTTGTAATTGGTGGAGAAGAAGGAAGGACCACATGGAGAGCCCAGACCGGAGGTCCCTTGGCGTTTTCCATGAAGTGAAGAAAGAGAAAAAGAGACCAAGGCCCATCAGCATGATGATTGGGTTACTATTATTGTAATAGTATAGGACCAACCGTAGATTGACTATAGATCCACTGCGGGCTCAGTGGGTCGCATAGGATTTGGGCTCGTGATCATCCAACAGGGGCGTGCTAGGCTTTAATTTTGCATGTGGTTATTATGATGGATGAATGGCTTTTATTTATCATATAACTGCTATGGATGGATTTTATTTATGCATTATGGATGAATGTATGGATATATTATGAGATCTCGGTCATTCACTACTCTCACATTGGTTGGACCAATGTTGAAATATTAGACCCTAGATAAAGTGGACATGAACTCTAGGAGTTTGTCCATGCCTTCCAATCCGTGGCACAGTGAGGAAGCTGTTTTAGGTCAATAGCGTGGTCTCACGAGTCGTGGCACGTTATTGTACTTAAAAGAAGCTGCATTGTGTCATGAACGAAAAATGGGCTGCTGCTACCTGTCTCACGAGTCGTGGGGGTACTAGTGGGTCCATGGCTCGGTCGATTGGGTCGGGTCTAACGCCCAATTAGCATGATTCGCTTGGAGTCCTCGGGATCATGCAAAAGGGTGAGGCAATAATCTTGGGAATCTCGTGGAACGAGAATGGTATGGAATACCTCCCACAGGATCTTTTCCATGCGAATCGTAAAAGCGGGGTATGGGAAAAATCGCTGTGGATCCCAAGCCCACTAGGAAAGGATTTCCCGAAAATCACGTTTGAGAGTACCGTGTTTTCGTATAAATAGTGGGAGGATTAAATGACTAAAGACCAAGCGTTTAATTATTTTTATCAAACCACCGTCTTTACTTTCTGCTGATCGCGCGTTGTTTTTTCAACATGTAGATTTTAAAATGTCTAAGAACCCACTTTCAACCATTCTTGAGACAAACAAATTTAATGGAACCAACTACAACGACTGGTTGCGCAATCTCAGGATAGTCCTGGATTATGAGAACCAAGGTTACGTCATGGACGAGCCTCTCCCTAGGACCTTACCGGAAGGATCCACGCCAGAGGAACGTGAGACGTTCGAGACTTGGCATAACGATAACCGGAAGGTTCGTAGCATCATACTTGCTTCGATGACCAATGAGATTCAGAAGCAATATGAAAGGCTAGACGATGTCCCTTCCATAATGGCTCGCCTTAAAGATTGCTATGCAGTCCCGGACCGGCATACTAGGTATGTCGCGACCAAGGCGTTCTTTGGAACTAAAATGACAGAAGGATCCTCTGTACAAGAACATGGGGTTAAAATGCTTACCCTAGTGGAAAAGCTCGAGGACCTAAAGGCAGGTCTCGATAACGAAACGTACATAGATGTGATCCTTCAGTCACTCCCACCCTCCTTTGATCAATTTATTGTCAACTACAACATGAATGCACTTGAGAAGGGTATTCATGAGTTGATCAATATGTTGGTTGCAATACGAGGCAACGACTAAGAAGTCCACGCCTTCGGTATTGTTTGGAGGTGCTTCTACTTCCAAGACGAAAGGCAAGGGCGCCGGACGTTGGAAAAGGAAGAAAGGGAAGGGAAAGGCAGTTATAGCAGCTACGAACACTCAGAGTGTTCCCATTGCCAAAGAGGGGAAAGGCAAAGGAAAGGGAAAGGTTGTCTCCAAGCAACAGTCGAAGGCATATGACATATGTATCAACTGCCGTGAGAAAGGGCATTGGAAGAGAGAGTGCCCCAAACTTCTTCTCAAACCAAGGTATATTTGTGATTGAGGTTAACATGGTCACTAATTCTGCCTCTTGGGTATTGGATACCGGCTGTGGAGCTCACATTTGCAATGATCTGCAGGTGTTGAAAAGAAGCAGAAAACTAAAGTAGCGGGGACATGATCCTGAAGCTCGGAAATGGCAAGGCCATCTCGGCAGAAGCAGTAGGATCCGCCACTTTAGTTATTAGTGATACCATTAGCATAGAATTAGAGCAAGTTTATTTTGTACCCAGTATGATTAAAAACATCATTTCCATTCCATTGTTAGACAATAATGGTTATGAGTTTAAAATCAATAAAAATTGCTTTTTATTTGATGAGGTGTGGAATTGCTCATCTACTTGGTACATTACATAATGGGCTCTATATCTTGCAACAAACGAATTTCGTTCTTAACGCTCAACACAAACGGAAATTAGATAATAACGGGAACGCACGTCTGTGGCACGCTAGGCTAGGTCACATATCCCAAGATAGGATGAAAAGGTTGGTAGACTCAAAGAACCTAGAGGTTGGGGACTTGAGTAATCTACCAACTTGTGAATCTTGTCTAAGAGGAAAAATGACCAAGAAGCCCTTTGTAGGACAAAGCAGGCTTGCCACAGGTCTGTTGGACTTGGTCCATACAGACGTGTGTGGACCACTAAGGACGCAGGCCCGAGGTGGGTTCTCCTACTTCATAACCTTCACCGATGATCATTCACGGTATGGTTATGTTTACCTGATGAGGTACAAGTCTGAAGCTCTTGAGAGGTTTAAAGAATTCAGACTTGAAGTGGAGAATCAAACCAACTGCAAAATTAAAGTCCTACGGTCAGACCGAGGCGGTGAATACCTTAGTGCCGAATTCCTAGATTATCTAAAGGAACATGGTATAATATCAGAATGGACACCTCCCGGACACCACAGTTAAATGGCGTCTCTGAAAGGAGGAACCGAACCCTGTTGGACATGGTTCGTTCCATGATGAGTTTTACCAAATTGCCCCTATCGTTTTGGGGTTATGCATTAGAAACGGCAGCCAAGTTATTGAATTTGGCGCCTACTAGTGTAGTGACCCAAACGCCATATGAGATATGGCACGGCAAGCCTGCATCCTACAACTACTTGAAAGTGTGGGGTAGCCCCGCATACGTCAAGAGGTTAGTGGGAGATAAGCTAGAATCCAGGTCTAGCCTATGCAGGTTCGTTGGATACCCTAAAGAAACTGCGGGTTATTACTTTTATGACCCTTTGGAACAAAAGGTATTTGTTTCAAGGAATGCAGTATTCTTGGAGCAAGGCTTCCCAGAGGATATCCAACCTGATGAGCTGATCCTTGAGGAATCAAGTGATGGAACTCAGTCATCAGAAACAGTCGCGGAAACCTCACCTAGAGGATTCAGGATAGACACTAGGAGGACTGACCTACCTAGAGAAGTCCAACATGCTAGGCATGAAGGACAACCTCAAGGCAGGCCAGCCCCGGCCCCTGAACCGCCGGCTCCGATACAGTCAGCGCCCACAGTTACCACTAACGTTCCCGTTCTCCGAAGGTCCACTAGAGAATCCAGACCTCCAGTGAGATATGGATTTCTAGGTGCGACCGATCTTCTGGATAACGATCCTAAGACATACGGGGAAGCGATGTCAGACATCGACTCTGGGAAATGGCTTGAGGCCATGAAAACCGAAATGGACTCCATGAGCGAGAACCAAGTTTGGAGACTTGTAGATCCACCGAAAGGTGTTAAGCCAGTGGGCTGTAAGTGGGTCTACAAGCACAAACTCGGCGTTGATGGAGAGGTCACTACCTTCAAGGCTAGGCTTGTAGCTAAGGGATACACTCAACGACCCGGGGTCGATTTTGAGGATACCTACTCGCCAGTAGCCATGGCTAAATCCATTCGGATCCTGCTTGCCATAGCAGCATGGTATGACTATGAAATATGGCAGATGGACGTGAAAACGGCCTTCCTCAACGGCTTCGTTGAAGAAGAGAATCTATATGGATCAGCCGGAGGGTTTCACGGTCGCTGGAGAAGAACAGAAAGTCTGTCGTCTCCAGAAGTCCATCTATGGCCTCAAACAAGCTTCCCGGAGTTGGAACATTCGATTTGATGAGGTAATACGGGGTTATGACTTCATCAAAAACGAATCCGACCCTTGTGTATACAAGAAGGTCAGTGGGAGCTCCATAGTGTTCCTAGTGCTTTACGTGGATGACATTCTGCTCATTGGAAATGACGTCAGAATGTTAGGAAACACGAAAGCATGGCTGTCAACCAAGTTTTCCATGAAGGACTTGGGTGAAGCATCCTACATCCTAGGCATCCAGATTGTCAGGGACAGATCTAAAAGGATGTTAGGGCTCACCCAAAACTCGTATATGGAGAAAGTCCTAAAGAGATATCGAATGGACAACTCCAAACGAGGGTTCCTTCCTATGAGGCATGGGATCAAGTTGTCCAAGAAACAGTCCCCGCAGACTGATGAGGAACTTGAAAAGATGAAAGTCATCCCCTATGCTTCTGCCGTAGGTAGCATCCAATATGCGGTCCACTGCACCAGGCCTGACATTGCATACGCTTTGAGCGTGACTAGCAGATATCAGTCCTGTGCAGGAGAGGCACATTGGAATGCAGTTAAGGGCATCCTTAAGTACCTAAGGAGGACTAAGGAAATGTTCTTAGTCTATGGCAATGGAAAACTAATTCTGGAAGGCTTTAGCGACGCCAGCTTCCAGTCTGATGACGATGATGCCAAGTCTCAATCGGGGTATGTATTCAAGCTCAACGGAGGAGTAGTGGCTTGGAAAAGTTCCAAGCAAGCAACCACTGCTGACTCCACCACTGAGGCTGAATACATAGCAGCTTCAGAAGCTACCTGGAAGCGGTTTGGATGAGAAACTACATCCAAGAGTTGGGTGTGGTGCCTAGCATCGCCGAGCCCGTTGTCATCTTCTGTGATAACAACGGTGCAATAGCGCAAGCAAAGGAACCGAGATCTCATCACCGTTCCCAAACACATTCTTAGACGCTACCATCTTCTTAGAGAAATGGTAGGAAGAGGTGACGTTCGGATGGACCGAGTCAACTCAGCAGACAACACAGCAGACCCGCTGACAAAGCCTATGTCGCAAAGTGCTCATACGCAACATCTTGAGAAGATGGGGATTAGGCATATGGGTGATTGGCTTTAAAGGTCAAGTGGGAGATTGTTAGAATAGGTGACCATGTAAGCCAATTTTGGCGGGTATATGTAACCTATGTCTAGACAATTATAAGTGTTTTTGATAAATCATTAATGAATAAAGAAGTGAATTTTCATTTGGCATTACTTTGTTTGTGTTCACTTGCACCTATTTTTCCATATCTGTTCACTACGCAAACAGAGCCCACGGACTGAGATTCGATTTCGGGGACTGGGACTACGCTTGGAGGTAGGTCCATGGAATCAGTCTTCCCGAATCAGTCCGGAAATCTCCAAGTCAAGGAATCCCGAAAATGGGTACCGGGATTCCATTTGAGACTTGCACTAAGCATCTGCTGTCGTGTTTCATCGACGGGTGACGAGGATCGTCTAAGCAGTGTTAGTGGGTTAGCCTGCTAGGATGCAGCTGACTGAGGTGACTCGCGGGAACCGTCTTACGGAGGACCTTGAGTATGGTCTGCAAGGTATGACGAGTATTCCCGGTTCCAACGGTACAGGTCAAGTCCTTTGACTTGAGGAATTACTGAGTTTACCTGTACATCAGAACTGTATCTTAGATATGGTGAGAGATTGCCAGAATTCTCTTTGGTAGTCATAAGCCATGTCTAGTGCAGTCCTGGTGTGCAAAGTGACAGTAGTTTCCAAGAAAGGATCTGTCTCCTGTCAATAGGTTTTGACAGTTGAGTCTCATGTATGCTCTAGGTCTTGTCCCTAAAACTGTGGCCACAGTGACTGAACAGAAGGGAAGGTTTCCCTTGCGGCGTTTAGTGAGGACAGACCGACACTTAGGTCCAAGATGGGTACCTGCGTTATCCGTGCCCTAGACACTAAGTGATGAGACCGAAGACAGAAGGACAAGCGTACTGTTAGAGCCTAAATGTTCATCCCTGAACATTTCACCTAGTCTCTAGTGCCATGGACCGTTGCTAGATGGCCACCCATGGTAACGGACGGATTCTAGGAATCCGACCAAGTCTAGCTGAATGGTGAACCTAAAGAGTCACACACTATCCACACACAATTAAATATTTAATTTGGAATTAAATATTGGAGTGAATGAATGATTAAATTAGATTTAATCGGGACCTTTATTTTTCTTGGAGAAATAATTCTTTCTATTTGATAGAAGGAATTAAATTGATAAATTGGATTTATCAAAGGGATTTATTTAATGGGCTTAAATAATATTTATATTTATTTTAGCCTCTTGGAAATATTTAAATAGGTTTTAAATATTTCCATTAAATTAAATTAAATCAACGGTTGAGATTAATGGGAGAGATGGATGGCTAGGATCGTTTTGACTAGGTCAAAACACTAGTTTGACTAGGACTTTGACTAGGTCAAAATCCTAATCAAATTAGAGTTTCTTAAAAGAGGAGTTTAAAGAGGATTAAACTCCTCTTCTATATAAACCCCTAGCATCCTACAATTTACATGATGATGAAACTCCAACACACACACACAACACACACACACGGTTTTCTCTCTCTCTCCCATCTCTCTCGTCCGCCCTCTCTCTCTCTCAAGAAAATAGTTTTCTTGATTCTTTTGTTCTTGGAACATTAGAATCTTGATGAATCAATACCATTAATTGATAATGTGTTATTGATTCATCCACTCCAAAATTATACACTTGTTCGTTGCTAGCACGACGTGCAAGATACGTGGGTGGATCGTGTGTCACGAATTAGAGGGTCTCAAAGACGGGATCTTGGTGCAAAACGGGGAACAACGCGTGTAGCCGTTGAAGACGAAAACGACAACGGGTAGGTCTCGTTTTAAATTTTCGTCCCTCTTTAATTTTCAACCCTATGGCCTCCATGATTTATTTTATGTTATTCGTTCATGAGATACACCGAACGCCCGGAAAATTTTCAAAGGCACACCCTTTGAAACGTGTTTTAATTTAAAAGCATGTTTAAATTCCGCATTTATTTTTAATTATACCGCGCTTCCGGATTCGCGCTTTTCCCGGGACGATCCACATAATCTTTCACGAGGTTCGTCCATGCAATGTTAATGGGTCAGCCAGCTAGGTGGTTGCTGACTGAGGTGACTCGTGGGAACCCTCATATGGAAGACCTTGAGTATGGTCAGTCAGGTATGACTTGTATTCCCGGTTCCAACGGTACAAATTGATCCTTGGACTTAAGGGATTACTGAGATCACCTTACACACCGTGCCTATATCTTAGGTATGGCGAAAGCCTCCCAAGTCGAGTAACTCGGTAGTCATAAGCCCTATCTAGTGCAGTCAAGATGTGTAGAGTAACAGTAGCTCCTAAGAGAGGATCTATCTCATGTCAGAAGGCTGACGGTAATATCTCACTTTACTCTGAGACTTGTCCCTGATAAATCTGTGGCCACAATAACTAAACAAATGGGTAAGACCCCATGTGACGTTTAGTATGGACGAGGCAAGGCTTAGGTTGAGAATGGGTACCTATAGTTCCATGCCCTAGACTTTAAGCAGTGAGATTGTAGGTAGAAGGATAAACGTACTAAAGAGCCTAAATGTTCACACCATAAACATTCACCTAGTCTATAGTGCCATGGACCATTGCTAGACAGCCACCCATGGTGACGGACGAATTCCTGTCATGGGATAGTTGGGAATTCGGCCAAGTCAAACTGAGGGTGAACCTAAAGAGTCACACACAATCCGCACACATCATAGGTATTTAATTTGGAATTAATTTAGAGAGGCTGAACGATTTAAATTGGATTTAATGAGTTCCCTTTTCTTGGGATGTTGATTCCTTTAATTGGATTAAGAGGAATTAACTAAATAAATAAATTAGATTTATTGGAATAAATTAAGTGTTAGAATAGGTGACCAAAAAGACAAATAGGTTTGGCATTTTGTAATCTATTTAACAACTTGATGCAATGTAATATTATGTAATGAATAAAATGAGTATTCGTTACCTTTGGTACTTTTTTTGTTGTGCTCATTTTTCATATGCTAAAATGGTATTTTACATATATCGTAACAAAGCCCACAAACCATGATTAGCAACTCATGCAGTTGGACCACGCATTGGATGGTGGCCATGAAACCAACTAATAAAGAGTTGGGTCTGAAACGTTTCAAGTCGAGGACCTCAAGACAGGGCATCGAGAGTCCTATAGAGACTTGCACCAAGAGTTGTGTTCATTGGATTAGTGTCGTGTTTCCATCGACTACAGGCATAGGACACCTACAAGATCTTGATGGGTTGGTCGACTGGGGTCGAGCTAACTGAACTGACTCGTAGGGATCATCATATGGAAGCCTTGAAGGCTTGGTCGGTATGATTGGATTTTTCCCGGTTCCGATAGTATGGGAGTAGTCCTCAAACTTGAGGAACCATGGCAGTCACGTGCATAGGATGACTGTAGCTTAGATCTGGCAAGAGGTGATCATTCTGTAAGATGGTCATTATAAACCTTGTCCAGTGCAGTGAGAATGTGTAGCGAGGATGGTGGGGTTCCAAGAAGAGGATCCATCCCCTGTCAGTATGTGACAGAGGTATCTCCTATGCACTCAGAGACACGTTCATGCTGCTTCAACCTGTGGCCACAGTGCTTGGTCAAACGGGAAATGGTTTCCTGTGTCGATGCAATGAGGCATGTGTAGTCTCGAGTATGAAGCATAGATGCCTAGTCGAGGATGAAAACTGACGCCTAATTCTATACCCTAGATTAAGGCCGAGAGATGGTAGATGGAAGGACCGTACCCGTACTGAATCGGTGCCTAAATGTTCACGTTAACATTC
Organism: Sesamum alatum; assembly: GCA_034509735.1. Lineage (NCBI taxonomy): Eukaryota > Viridiplantae > Streptophyta > Magnoliopsida > Lamiales > Pedaliaceae > Sesamum > Sesamum alatum. Next base: position 25,556,868 of record JACGWO010000007.1, on the reverse strand, counting down.
ACCTAGTCTTTAGTATCATGATCCATTGCTAGACGGCCACCCATGGTAACGGCCCCTTATTGGACAGGGGCCCAAGTCTAGCTGAGGGTGAACCTAAAGGGTCACACACAAATCACCGAGAAGGTGGAGAAATTGACTTGGAGTCAATTTCAGAGGATGTATAAGTAATTGGATTACTTAAGGGATTGTCCATTGGATGGACAGGCCGATATTATATCGGGCCCTCGTTTAATCGGTAAATGGGATTTATCGATTAACGTAGAAAGTTGAGATGTTGGATCTTTTAATTGGATTAAAAGATAAACAGGAATTATTTAAGTGGACCTTAAATTAAATTGGATTTAATTTCGGGTTTGTTGTAATTGGATTACAGTCGAACCCTGTCCGTTAAATTTTGACCCGAGAGGTGTGTTAATTCCATTTTTGGAATAAGAAGAAGTTGACTTCTTCCTTAAATAAGCACTGCCTAAAATGCTATCTTGGAGGGAGCAAAAATTGGCCATGTTGGTGCTTGATGTGGTTGACTTGTCTCTTTTGGTAAGAGACAAATCAATTTCAATGAAGCCTCTCTCTTTTGGTATGATTTAATCATACCTAAAGAGATGGTAGGCTTGATTGAAGAATTAATGGGATTGATTGGATTAATCTAGATATCCTTGGATGAATCTAGACACATTCCAATAATCACATTAATTATGTATATATATGAGTATATACTAACATCAAAGCAAGAGAAATCATTATTCATCTTTTCTAGGAAAAGAAGAAGAAACAATCACTCCTCTCTCTCCCTTATCTCTCGGCCTCTCTCTCTCCCTTTACACTTGTGTTATTCATTTGATCTAGGATCAATTGGAAGAACAAACTGAGTTTAAGATGAACACTAATTGATAGTGTTGATCTTCTAAAACCGAGTCCTTCTAGATTCGTTTTTCTCTAGCAAGGAAAACGAGCATCTCTTCCGGTGTGGTGTGGATCACCTTTGGAGAGTTCATACTTTTGAGCTTTGTGAGCATTCCAGAGAGGAACAACGCAAGTAGCCAATCACAAGATAAACTACAAAGGTAACTTCGGTTAATTACGCTTTCGTAGTTTATTATTATTCTGTATGCCCTATGTTCAATATACGTATATAATATTGGTACATCCTACATCGAACGCCCGTTGAGCACCCACCAGAACACCCTTGGGATTTTACAATTATGCTTTTGAATACTTTTAAATATGCGCATTCTCACGCTTCCGCTCGCGCTCCCAGGAGGATCCGTTTGTCCTTCATGGTGCTCACATCTATAATGATTTGCAGGCACTGCAAAGAAGCAGAATGCTAACCAAGGATGAGATGATCCTGAGGCTAGGCGATGCCAAGGCCGTTGTTGCGGAAGCCGTAGGATCAATAGAGTTAGCCATTAGTAGTCATGTTAGGATTGTACTGAACGACTGTTTCTATGTACCTAGAATGGTTAAGAATATTGTATCAATCCCCGTCCTTGATAAGGAGGTTATTCTTTCACTATCAATAAAAATGGTTTTTTTATTATAAATGATGGTGTTTCTCATTTGCTTGGTACATTGGTAAACGGTCTGTACATACTTCAATAGCCTAATTGAATTATGACTGTGGAACACAAACAAAAACATGATAATCAAGATAATGCACAGATTTGGCATGCGATGTTAGGTCATATTTCTAAGGATAGGATAAGAAGGTTGGTGGACTCAAAGAGTCTAGAAATAGACAATCTGAACAACTTAGTGACCTGCGAATCCTGTCTGAAGAAAAAGATGACCAAGAAACCCTTTGTTGGACAAAGTACTCTAGCCAATGGTATGTTTGATTTGATCCATACGGACGTCTGTGGCCCATTAAATACTCAGGCTAGAGCTAGATACTCGTACTTCATAACCTTTACCGACGATCACTCATGGTATGGTTATGTTTACCTGATGAGCTACAAGTTTGAAGCCTTTGGAAGGTTTAAGGAATACAGACTTGAAGTAGAGAACCAAATCGGTCGCAATATCAAAGCCCATCGGTCGGACTGAGGTGGAGAGTATTTAAGTGGAGAGTTCATTGATTATCTAAAAAAGAATGGAATTCTCTCTCAGTGGACTCCCCTGGAATACCACAGTTGAATGGTGTGTCTGAAAGGAGGAATCGGACCTTGTTGGACATGGTCCGATCCATGATGAGTTTTACCGAACTCCCCTTATCCTTCTGGGGATATGCTCTTTGAGACAGCGGCCAAACTTTTGAACTTGGCGCCATCTAAGAAAATATCCCAGACACCATATGGGATATGGCATGGCAAGCCTGCCTCCTACAAATACTTGAAAATATGGGGTTGCCCCGTATATGTCAAGAGATTAGTGGGAGATAAACTGGACTCCAGGTCTAGTTTATGCAGGTTCGTCGGATATCCAAAAGATACTGCGGGGTATTATTTCTATGATCCCTCCAAGCAAAAGGTATTTATCTCACGAAACGCAGTGTTCTTGAAAAAGAATTTTTCATCGGATAGTCGACGCGATGAGGTACTCATTGAGGAATTAACTGAAGTACCCCATGAGGCGGCAGTGACATCTGAGCCAGTAGTTCCCATTGATGATGTTCCAGTTCTTCGTAGGACGGCCTGAGTATCCCAACCACCTGATAGGTACGAATTTCTGGGCCTGACCGGTCAGTTGGATAATGATCCAAAGACGTACGGAGAAGCGATGTCGGACATCGATTCGGATAAGTGGCTTGAGGCCATGATATCTGAGATGGACTCGATGGGTGCAAACCAGGTTTGGACCCTAGTGGACCCACCCAAAGGGGTACAACCCGTAGGGTGCAAATGGGTCTACAAATGTAAGCTTGGAGCTGATGGAGAGGTTATAACCTTCAAAGCCAAGCTTGTGGCGAAACGTTACACTCAACGACCCAGGGTCGATTTTAAGGAACCTACTCACCTGTAGCAATAGCTAAGTCCATTCGGATACTGTTTGCCATAGCAACATGGTATAACTATGAAATATGATAGATGGACGTGAAAACCGCCTTCCTCAATAGTTTCGTAGAGGAAGAGATCTATATGGATCAATAGGAAGGTTTCACATTTGTTGGAGAAGAGTAGAAGGTTTGCCGTCTCCAAAGGTCCAGCTATGGCCTCAAACAAGCTTCCAAAGTTGGAACATACGTTTTGATGAAGTCATACGGGAATATGATTTCATCAAGAACGAGTCCGATCCTTGTATATACAAGAAGATTAGTGGGAGCTCGGTTGCGTTCCTGGTGCTTTACGTGGATGACATCTTGCTCATTGGGAATGATGCTAAGATGTTGGGAACCACTAAAGCTGTTAGAATAGGTAACCAGAAAGTCAATGGTATTGGCTGTTCCGAGAACCATTCGTCAATCTGTGAACAAGTAATATTATGTTAATGAATATAGTAAGGATTCATAGGCATGAGTTTGTTGTACTTACTGCTTGCATCATTACGATATCACAACAAACGCCCACAGACTGAAATAACATTTCGGGAAATTGGAACTACGCTTGGAGGTAGGTTCATGAAATCAGTTTCGCCGAATCAGTTTGAAATACTCCAAGTCAAAGGAATCTCGAGACAGGGCATCGAGAATCCATTTGAGACTTGCACTAAGCATCTGCTGTCGTGTTTCATCGACGGGTGACGAGGATCGTCTACGCAGTGTTAGTGGGTTGGCCTGCTTGGGAGCGGCCGACTGAGGTGACTCACGGGAATCGTCATATGGAAGCTACTCGGGCTTGGTCGGTATGACTCGTATTCCCGGTTCCGATAGTATGGGATTAGTCCTCGGACTTGAGGATCACGGCAGTCCCCTACATACTAAGGCTGTATCTTGGATCTGGTGAAATTTGACTGATTATATCACATGGTCATCATAAGCCTCGTCCAGTGCAGTCGGAGTATGTAAGAACGGTGAATTCCAAGATAGGATCTGTCCCCTGTCAAAGGATATGACAGCAAGATCTCCTATGCGCTCGGAGATGGTTTAGACTCACAAAGTCTATGGCCATAGCACTTGATATAGTGGGAAAGGATTTCCTACGTCGAGTTAAACCTATCTCGAGCATTATGCATAGTTGCCTAGTCAAGGATGGGAATCGACCCCTAGACTAAAGCCCGGGAGACTGGTGACAGTAGGACCGTACCCGTACGTATCGAGCGTCGGTACGACCGCACCTGCGTATAACTCGGATCCTAAATGTTCACACCACATATTCACCTAGTCTCTAGTGCCATGGACCGTTGCTAGATGGCCACCCATGGTAACGGACTACTTTGGTTATGAAATAACAAGAAGTAGGTCCAAGTCTAGCTGAAAGGTGAACCTAAAGAGTCACACCCGCTACCCCAAATGAAAGGGAATTAATTTGGAATTAATTCCGGGAGAAGGTTTAATTTAATGGAATTAAATTATACTTCTTGGAGATTCAAGCCTCGATGGATTATTTGGGATAATCGGGCTTGAGTTCATAAATTAGATTTATGAATTTTATAAAGCATGGGCTTTCCTTTTAATTAGATTAAAAGGGTGAATTAATTAATTAGTGGGCTTGGTATATATTAAATAGGATTTAATATAAAGTCCATGAGACTATTTAATTTAGAATTAAATAATCCCATTCTATGGAATTAATTAATGGGTTTGGTATATTAAAAGGGATTTAATATAAAGTCCATGGGACTATTTAATTTAGAATTAAATAAGTCCTTTCTATTAATTAATTAATGGGCTTAGTATATTAAATATGATTTAATATAAAGTCCATGGGAATATTTAATTTAGAATTAAATAGGCCCATTCCATAAAGCCCATCAAAATGGATGGACAAGATTTGATCTAGAGAATGATGAGATGAAGGGCCACGATTAATTTGACTTAATCAATGCCTAATTTGACTAGGATTTGACTAGGTCAAAATTCTAGTCAAAGTGTGTCTCTTTGGAAGAGTTTGAGAAGGAATAGGAAATTCCATCTTCTATAAATACTCAAAAAACACACACTCACACATACTATTCTCTACAACTCTCATCTCTCAATTCCCTCTCAAATTCGTCCATCCCCTTCTTTTCTCTCCAAGAATTATACTTTGTGAAAGAAATTGTGGATCGTCCCGGGAAAAGCGCGAATGCGGAAGCGCGGTATAATTAAAATTAAATGCGGAATTTAAACATGCTTTAAATTAAAGAACACGTTTCAAAGGGTGTGCCTTTGAAATTCCCGGGTGTTCGGTGTATCTCATGAATAATAGAACATAAAAGAATCATGGAGGCCATAGGGTAGAAAATAAAAGAGGACGAAAATCATCAACGAGACCTACCCGTTGTCGTTTTCGTCTTCAACGGCTACACGCGTTGTTCCCCGTTTTGCACCAAGATCTCGTTCTTGAGACCCTCCAAATCGTGACACACGATCCACCCACGTATCTTGCACGTCGTGCTAGCAACGAACAAGTTTATTTTGGAGTGGATGAATCAACAACACGTTATGAATTAACGGTATTGATTCATCAAGTTCTAATGTTCCAAGAACATGAGAACTAGTGGAATGATTTTCTTGGAGTGTGTGAGAGAGAGAGGGCGGACGAGATAGAAGGAGAGAGAGAGCCGAGTTGTGTGTGTGTTGTGTGTGTGTTGGAGATTCATCATCCTTCAACTTGTAGGATGCTAGGGGTTTATATAGAAGAGGAGTCTAATCCTCTTTAAACTCCTCTTTCAAGAACTCTATTTTGACTAGGATTTTGACCTAGTCAAAGTCCTAGTCAAAGTAGTGTTTTGACCTAGTCAAAACAATCCTAGCCATTCATCTCACTGTTGATTTAATTTAATTTAATGGAATATTTAAAACCTATTTAAATATTTCCAAGAGGCTAAAAAATAAATATAAATATTATTTAAGCCCATTAAATAAATCCCTTTGATAAATCTAATTTATCAATTTAATTCCTTATATCTAATAGAAGGAATTATTTCTCCAAGAAAAATAAAGGACCCGATTAAATCCAATTTAATCATTCCTTCACTCCAATATTTAATTCCTAATTAAATATCTAAATGTGTGTGGATAGTGTGTGACTCTTTAGGTTCACCTTTCAGCTAGACTTGGTCGGATTCCTAGAATCCTTCCGTTACCATGGGTGGCCATCTAGCAACGGTCCATGGCACTAGAGACTAGGTGAAATATTCAGGGATGAACATTTAGGCTCTAACAGTACACTTGTCCTTCTGTCTTCGGTCTCATCACTTAGAGTCTAGGGCACGGAAAGTGCAGGTACCCATTTTGGACCTAAGTGTCGGTCTGTCCTCACTAAACGCCGCAAGGGAATCCTTCCCTTCTGTTCAGTCACTGTGGCCACAGTTTTAGGGACAAGACCTAGAGTATACATGAGACTCAACTGCCAAAACCTATTGACAGGAGACAGATCCTTTCTTGGAAACTACTGTCACTTTGTACACCAGAACTGCACTAGACATGGCTTATGACAACCAAAGAGAATTCTGGCAATCTCTCACCATATCTAAGATACAGCCCTGATGTACAGGTAAACTCAGTAATTCCTCAAGTCAAAGGACTTGACCTGTACCGTTGGAATCGGGAATACACGTCATACCTTGCTGACCATACTCAAGGTCCTCCGTAAGATGGTTCCCGCGAGTCACCTCAGTCAGCTGCGTCCTAGCATGCTGACCCACTAACACTGCTTAGACGACCCTCGTCACCCGTCGATGAAACACGACAGCAGGTGCTTAGTGCAAGTCTCAAATGGAATCCCGGTACCCATTTTCGGGATTCCTTGACTTGGAGATTTCCGGACTGATTCGGGAAGACTGATTCCATGGACCTACCTCCAAGCGTAGTCCCAGTCCCCGAAATTGATTCTCAGTCCGTGGGCTTTGTTTGCGTAGTGAACAGATATGGAAAACAAATATAAGTAAACACAAACAAAGTGATGCCAAATGAAATTCACTTCTTTATTCATTAATGATTTATCAAACACCTGAAATTGTCTAGACATAGGTTACATATTCCTGCCAAAATTGGCTTACATGGTCACCTATTCTAACACTTTGTTCTTCTTGATTTTATTCAAGTTAAGAACATAAGAGACATTGATTGCGTTAATTCATAGCGTGTATCGATGTCTCTTCTCCCCAAATAATTTCTTGCTAGCACAAGGGTTGTTTGCTTTTCGATGGAGCGAGTGAGACGATTTAGAGGGTCTCTTCTTTGAGATCTTGGTGCAAAACAGGGAACAATGCGTGTAGCCGAAATGAAGACAGAACTACAACAGGGAGGGTTCTTTAATTTCGTTTTCCCGGTTTCAATTCTATGGCCTCCATGTTGTGTTTTATTGAACATGAGATACACCGAATGCCCGGGAGAATCAAGGGCACACCCCTTGATTCGTTTATGCATGTTATGCATGATTTAAATTCCGTTTAATTATGCTTTGTAATTTTTTATTACGCATTCTTTCGCGCTTTCGCTATACGCGTTAATCTCCCGGGCCGATCCACACAATCTTTCAGTGGTATCAGAGCCCGGTTCGGTGTATAGGCCTAGAATTCTATGTGCTACGTGCGTTTAAGCATGATAAACGTGTTTTAATTTACGTTTATAGCATGTTTATCGTAGATATTTATTGGCGTTTAATTTTGCATGGGATTTTGGATCTTGGTTTTCTTGAATGTGTTAATACATGTTCTAGGTGGGTTGAATTTATCTTGTGGTTCAGAAAATAGCATGAAAAAGTCGAAAAAGAGTCAAAAAAACGGCGAACCGGCAGCAGCAGCACGCTGGCCGCGCGCGCAGGGACGCGGCCGGGCGCTCGTGCAGGCAGGGGCCTGCGCGCGCTGTGCGCGCAGGAAGAGGAGCCTGCGCGCGCGCGCGCGCGCCTAGCCGGCCGGCTGTGCCGTTTTTTCGTTTCCCTCCCATTTTGGCTCGTTTTTCAAAACTGTTTTTACTGAATTATTTTTATGATATTTTCTGCATTATTCTGAACCCATTGACTTAGAATATTTATTTTTTGAGATTTGGAATTTCCTAAAATAAATATTGCTTGGTTGATGAGGAAAGGGTTTCCTAACAAGATTTAATTTTTGCAATGGTTGCACCAATGATCAAAATTCATAAGTGAAATTTCACAATAATTTCTGTGTTTTATGATGTTGGACATCATGGTTATTTGATGGCTTGAGTATGAGTAGATCTTGACATGTATTAATATTGCACAAATAATTGGATTTTGGAATTCTTGAATAAATGGGCATATTCTTGAATTGTTCATTTTTGTGTTTCAGAAATTTAATTGCAAGAAAACATTTAAACATGAAAAACGGTGGTGGTCGGTAGGGAGGCCGCAACGGCAGGCGTGCGCACTGCACTGTGTGCGTGCGCTGCTGTGCAGCAGCTGCACAAGGACAGCACCTGTGCGCGCGGGCGAAGGTCCGTGCGCGCGCAGGCGCGTGTCCTGTGCAGGCTGCGCCTGGCCGACGGTTGTGGACCGTTTTTCGATTTTTTGTTGTTTTCGTGCGTTTTCAGAAAATTTGATTTTTCTGTATAATTCTGGGAATTTTTCTGAATTAATTAACTTGGGGCATTTTAATTTTGGTTGACATTTTATATTTCATAGAATTAATATTGCCTTGTTAATTATGGAAAAGGATTTTCCAACAAAAATCGTTGTGCATAGGTTGCACCATTATCCTATATTTTGTGTGAATATTTTACATGTAATTTCTACATTTATTTTTATGGTATGGGTTATCATGGATGTTGGTATAGCATATTTTACGTGGGATATGTAGTTGTGCTATTTGTGTTAATTGATTTGACAAAGGATGATCACAAAGCCCCTAGACCGCATGTATGGTTTATTTACATTTGTTTGTTGGGTTGTGGCCTGTGTGCCTCTTTATTTTCCTCTCTCCCTCTTCTAGTTGCCTTGGAATAATAAGGCTTTCTCTCTCCCTCCTCAAGTACTCCCCCCAAATGTTTAATTGGGGTTTTTTATTTTATGATGTAATGAGAGTGGGTGAGGTTTTATTTTGTAAATAAAAGCTGCAAGAGAAGACAAGCCCAAGGTGTTGGAGGCCCATGGAGATAGCCATCAGATGGCCCACGGATAATCCATGGAAAAGGAGCCCGGTGTAAGCCCAAGATGGAGAGCCCAAGAAGATAAAGAGGACTTACAAGGCCCATTGCATGTAATGGGTTATTAAAACTTGTAATAGCGTAGGGCCTACCCTTAGATTGACCATAGATCCACTGCGGGCTCAGTGGGTCGCATAGGTTTGGGCTTGTGATCATCCTACAGGGGCGTGCTAGGCTTTATTTTGCATGCGGTGCGTATTATATGCTTATGATTATTCTATATGCTTTATGTATGGTTACATTCACGCTTAGAATATTTTCTGCCTTAACGCATGCAATGCAATACTTAATATGTGATGAGGTCTCGTTCTATCAAAACTCTCACTTGGTTAAACCAAGTTAAATATAGACCCTTAATAAATGGACTAGGGCTCTGGGAGTCTGTCCAAGCCTTCCATCCATGGCAAAAGTGAGGAAGATCTTTTAGGTCGATAGCGTGGTCTCACGAGTCGTGGCACGACTATCGTGCTTAAAAGAAGCTGCACTTTGTCATGAACGATGAGTAGACTGCTGTTACCTGTCTCACGAGTCGTGGAGGTAGCAGTGAGTTTATGAATCGGTTGATTGGGTCGGGTCTAACGCCCGAATAACGTGATTCGCTTGGAGTCCTCGGGATCACGTGAAAGGGTGAGGCAATTATCTTGAGAATCTCGTGGAATGAGAATGGTATGGAATACCTCCCACAGGTTCTTTTCCCATGCGAATAGTAAAAGCGGGGTATGGGGGAGATCGCTGTGGATCCCGAGCCCACTAGGAAAGGATTTCCCGAAAACAACGTTTGAGAGTGCCGTGTTTTCGTAGAAATAGTGGGAGAGGTTAAGGACTAAAGACCGAGACTTAACCAAAATATTACTTCACTCTGGTTATTATTTTCTGCTTTATATATATATGTTGTGAATGTCTAAGAATCCACCAAACACATCACTAAGAGGCTCATTAAAAGGGAACCAATTACACGAATTGACTGCGAAATCTTAAGATGGTCTTAGATTTCCAGAACCTTAACTCACATAACCGGATGAGGACGTTCCTCAACCCTTGCCGGAGGGGTCGACAACTAAAGCAACGCTTGGCGTTCAAAGGTTGAAGGATGACCACCGGCAAGTAGGATATAATGATGTTGGCTCAAACTATGCTTCGTTTGCATCATGTCTATATGGTCCTGGACCAGCATGTGGGATAAAATGCAACGAAGGCATTTTTGGAGCTAAGATGACGGAAGGGATGTCGGTACAAAGAACATGGAGTGATGATGCAATCCCTAGTGGAGAAGCTCAAAAGACCTCCACGTCAGTCTTAGAGACATACATTGACATGATCCTTCAGTCTCTTCCTTCCTCCTATGAACAATTAATTATCAACATGAACGAGCTTAGAAAAGATCTTCATAGGTTGGTAATTATGTTGGTCTAGTACGGGGCAACGATTGCAAAATCTGCGCCGTCGGTACTAGTAGGAGAGGCTTCAACCCCCATGGTGAAAGGCAAAGGTGCCAGACGCCAAAAGAGGAAGAAGAGTAAAGTGACATCAACTATTAAGCACTTCAAGTGTTGTTCCTTTACAACACAAGGTGGAGGTAAAGGAAAGAGCTAAAGGTTCAAGCAGTCAAGTTCACAGATTTCTAAGAACGTAAGCATTCACTGTCGTAAAAGAGGGCCATTGGAAGGGGAGTATCCTAAACCTCTCTCCAATGTCGGTAAAATTTGATATTGAGTACTGACATGATCAGTTTTTGGTATTTGATACCGTTCCTATCACTAATCTGCGGGTTGGTTGCAGAAAGTGAATAAGGACTTAAAAGCCAAGAACAGTTTTAGGATTCAACAATGGCAAGGTCCACTGCTGAAAAGGACTAGAGACTTGTTAGGCCCATAATGATGATCATGTTAGGAATTACGTAATCTAGCACGATCAAAAGTATGTCTCTTTGTTGGACAAAGGTTCTATTACATACATATTTGATCAAACAAAATTATTGAATATTGATTCATGTTTGCTAGTAGTTACACGTAAATTCCTAGAACACCATCCCATAAAAGGTTTATGGATACTCAAAATTCAAATTATCTAAATGGATTAATCAAGACCAACTTACAAATTTGGCATCTACAACAGCTAGGACGTTTCTTCTTATTAAGGATAAGTAAATTAGAAAGTTCGATGAATCTAGAAATAGATGATTCGAATCGACTAAATTTACGAGTCTTTTATAAAGAAGAAAGTCCCAAAGCTCTTTGTTGGACGAAGTAGGCTTGCCAAATAGTCTATTGGAAGGGATCCAATAAGACAACTGTAGGTTACTAATACACAAGACCATAAGAGGGTTCAAAAGTCTAAAGGTCCCATAGGAGGTTTGGGAATTAGACTTAAGGAGGTGAACCATAAATGGTTGCAAAATAAACCTGTTTCGATAGGATCGAAAAGGCCGTGTATTTAGTGGGAGCTCTTGAGCATCCAAGTTGAGAATGGAATTCTCAATGAAACGTTTCCTGTAAAGGCGAAGTATGACGGTCTCTGATAAAGGGAACGATCGAATCTCATTGGATGAAGATCGACCGAAGTTTCGCCCAATTACCTTAGCCCGTGTAGACGTACACTCAAAATTGCCAACGTAAGGAACGTGGCACTTTGCTAGGAGTCACGCATAAGGAGCCATGGTTTGGCAAGCCTGTGTCCCGACAAAGTCCTTGAGCATGTAGAAGGATCCTACATACGTCAAGGGACTAGTGGGAGACAAATTAGACTCGGTGTCTAATTTGTACAAGTTTACGACAGAATAATACTAACGTTGCTTAGAATCGCATTTCTTAAATTGATCATATTCCAAGTCCCCTTAAGAACGAACCCGAATGTCGTAAGAGGTACGAGTGATCGGGATATGTTCGGTCAAATTTGGATAGTAATCCAAATAACCTGCGGAACGTGATGTTGGACATCGTAGTAGGATTTATGGAGAGGAACCATAGAATCCACTAGCAATTTCAAACAAGGTTTGAAACACCGCATAACTGGAATATTCATTTTGACGAGCTCATACGGAGCATGACTCGGTCTTAAACGACGTAGGTAATCAGTGGGAGTAGAAATGGTGTTCCATGTGTTTAAGTGTGTAATGTCTTGATTCGTGGAAGAATTCAAGACATTAGGAATCACTAAAACACAACTGTAACTCACGAAAAATTCTCCATGACATTTTAGGGTTCCCACATACATATCATGAATTGAGCTTATCAAAGACTCAGTCATGGTAGACTGATGAGAACACTCAAATATGTAGAGGGACAAGTTGTTCGAGACTCAGTCATGGTAAGACTGATGAGAAAACTTGGATACTATGCATAAAGCATCAAGCCATTCAAGACTTAGTCACGGTGGACTAATGAGAAAACTTGGATGTTGAGTATCCCCTACGTCTTAACCCTAGGCAAACGTATGATATGTTTACTCGGTGCATAGGAACCGATGTTGAGAGTGCTTCTAGCATGGCTCAACATAAATCGGTAATGCACTGAGAGGTTGAAGACAGCAATCAAGAACGATCCTTAGTACCTGAATAAGGACTAAAGATGTGTTCATGATGCGCCGTCTGCTGAGAGTTGCTTTGGAAGGCTAAAGCGATACTAGCTTCCAGAGCATAAGTGAAAACCAGTTAGTCTCAAAGGTATGCACAGTCAGGCCCAATGACGAGTGCATCGGATAGTGGTCACTGATGAAGACTGCGTCCAGAGGATGGACGTGGCGCCTAGCACGACCAAGCCATGTTCGCCTATATGGCAGGCAACTTGGCTATGGGAGTATTGGCACAAGATCTCATCACAAGATCCACGAAAATATTCTTAGACAACCACCATCTCTAGGAGGCAATGGTGGATAGAGGTAACACGGTTAGACCGTACTGCTTCGCAAGGAAATATAAGTGGACTCACAATACCTTAGTCGGTATCGTAGATTACTCATACTCAGAGGATTCTGAACAAAGTGGGTAATTGACTTATTGGTCAAGTGGGAGATTGTTAGAATAGGTGACCAAAAAGTCAATGGTATTGGCTGTTCTTAGAACCATTCGTCAATCTGTGAATAAGTGATATTATGTTAATGAAAATAGTAAGGATTCATAGGCATGAGTTTGTTGTACTTACTGCTTGCATCGTTACGATGTCACAACAAATGCCCACAGACTGAAATAACATTTTGGAAAATTGGAACTACGCTTGGAGGTAGGTTCATGAAATCAGTTTCGCCGAATCAGTTTGAAATACTCCAAGTCAAAGGAATCTCGAGACAGGGCATCGAGAATCCATTTGAGACTTGCACTAAGCATCTGCTGTCGTGTTTCATCGACGGGTGACGAGGATCGTCTAAGCAGTGTTAGTGGTTCGGCCTGCTGGGGAGCGGCCGACTGAGGTGACTCGCGGGAATCGTCATATGGAAGCTACTCGGGCTTGGTCGGTATGACTCGTATTCCTGGTTCCGATAGTACGGGATTAGTCCTCGAACTTGAGGATCACGGCAGTCCCCTACATACTAAGGTTGTATCTTGGATCTGGTGAAATTTGACCGATTATATCACATGGTCATCATAAGCCTCGTCCAGTGCAGTCGGAGTATGTAAGAACGGTGAATTCCAAGATAGGATCTGTCCCCTGTCAAAGGATATGACAGCAAGATCTCCTATGCGCTCGGAGATGGTTTAGACTCACAAAGTCTATGGCCATAGTGAAGGACAAGCGGATCCGCCCGGGAGCGCAAGCGGAAGCGAGAAAAGCGAGAAATTGCGTAAATTTAAATCAAAACTAAAATACGCGAATCCCAAGGGGTGTACCCTTGGGTGCTCAACCGGGCGTTCGATGTAGGATGTGTAAATATTAAAACATATATTTAAACACATAGGGCATAGATATACAAATGAAATCAATCAAAGCGTAATAAACCGTTACCTTTGATTGTTCAGCGTATGCTCCCGGCTACTAGCGTTGTTCCTTCTCCGGAATGCTCACGAAATCTAAACGTATGGATTCTCCAAAGGTGATCCACACCACACCGGAAGAAACACACGTTCTTCTTGCTAGAAAAGAACGGATTTAGGAAGGAATCGGTTTAAGAGAAGAACACTATGAATTAGTGTTCTCTTAAACTTACTTTGTTCTTCTTCTTGATTCAAAATCAAGTGAAGAACACAAGTGTAAGAGAGGGAGGGAGCACGAAATTTTGAGAGAGAGGAGAGGATTTTTGTCTTCTCTTTTTCCTAGAAAAAGATGAATAATGAATCACTTATGCTAGGTGTTGTATATTCTAATATATATACATAATTAATGTGATTATTGGAATGTGTCTAGGTTCATCCAAGGATGTCTAGATTCATTCCAATCAATCACCATCAATTCTTCAATCAAGCCTACCAAAATTTATGGTATGATCAAATCATACCAAAAGGGAAGAGCTTGATTGGAGTTGATTTGTCTCTTTCCAAAAGAGACAAGTCAACATACCACCTAGCATGAAACATGGCTGATTTTGCTTCCTCCAAGGGAGCATGTCGGCCATATTTAATTAAGGGAAGAAGTCCAACTTCTTCCTATTCCAAATTAGGAATTATTTCTCCTCTCGGGTATAATTTAACGGACCGGATTTTATCGTAATCCAATTACGACGAACCCAATTAAATCCAATTTAATGTGCACTTAAATTATTCCCGTTGATCTTTTAATCCAATTAAAAGATCCAACGTCTCAACATCTCAACTTTCCATATTTAATCGAAAATCTAATTTACCGATTAAATGAAAGCCCGATACAATATCGGCCCGTCCATCCAATGGACTTTCCCTTAAGTAATCCAATTACTTATTTTATCCTTCGAGATTGACTCCAAGTCGATCTCTCAACCTCCTCGGTGATTTGTGTGTGACCCTTTAGGTTCACCCTCAGCTAGACTTGGGCCCGTGTCCCACAAGGGCCCGTTACCATGGGTGGCCGTCTAGCAACGGTCCATGGCACTAGAGACTAGGTGAATTTGGCGTGAACATTTAGGCGCCGATTCCGTATGGGTACGATCCTTCCGTCTACCGTCTCCCGGCCTTAGTCTAGGGTATGGAATTGGGCGTCGGTTCCCATCCTTGACTAGGCATCTATGCTTAATACTCGAGACTACGTATGCTTCTTTGCATCGACACAGGAAACCATTCCCTGTTCGACCAACCACTGTGGCCACAGCTTCAAACAGCATGTACGTGTCTCCGAGTGCATAGGAGATACCTCTGTCATATACTGGCAGGGGACGGATCCTCTTCTTGGAATCCACCGTCCTCGCAACACATTCCGACTGCACTGGACAAGGCTTATAATGATCATCTTACAGAATGATCACCTCTCGCCAGATCCAAGATACAGCCATCCTGTGCACGTGACTGCCATGATTCCTCAAGTCTGAGGATTACTCCCGTACTATCGGAACCGGGGAAATCCAATCATACCGACCAAGCCTCCAAGGCTTCCATATGATGATCCCCACGAGTCAGTCCAGTCGGCTCGACCCCAGTCGACCAATCCATCAAGATCGTGTAGGCGTCCCACGCCTGTCGTCGATGAAACACGGAACTCATCCAATGAACACGACTCTTGACGCAAGTCTCAATAGGACTCTCGATGCCCTGTCTCGAGGTCCTCGACTTGGAACGTTTCAGACCCAACTCTTAATCAGTTGGTTTCATGACCACCATCCAATGCGTGGCCCAACTGCACGAGTTGTTATCCATGGTCTGTGGGCTTTGTTGCGATATAAGTTAAACACCATTTTAACAAATGTAAGATGAGCGCAACAAAGAAGGTACTATTGGTGACGAATACTCATCTTATTCATCACATAATAATATTACATTCACATCAAGTTGTCGGATAGGTTACAAATTGCCAAACCTATTGGCTTTCTGGTCACC
The DNA here is from genome assembly GCA_034509735.1 of Sesamum alatum. Taxonomy (NCBI): domain Eukaryota; kingdom Viridiplantae; phylum Streptophyta; class Magnoliopsida; order Lamiales; family Pedaliaceae; genus Sesamum; species Sesamum alatum. Next base: position 25,540,747 of record JACGWO010000007.1, on the reverse strand, counting down.
TATTCCAACACATAGCACTTGATATAGTGGGAAAGAATTTCCTACGTCGAGTTAAACCTATCTCGAGCATTATGCATAGTTGCCTAGTCAAGGATGGGAACCGACCCCTAGACTAAAGGCCGGGAGACTGGCGACAGTAGGACCGTACCCGTACATATCGAGCGTCGGTACGACCGCACCTGCGTATAACTCGGATCCTAAATGTTCACACCACATATTCACCTAGTCTCTAGTGCCATGGACCGTTGCTAGATGGCCACCCATGGTAACGGACTACTTTGGTTATGAAATAACAAGAAGTAGGTCCAAGTCTAGTTGAAAGGTGAACCTAAAGAGTCACACCCGCTACCCCAAATGAAAGGGAATTAATTTGGAATTAATTCCGGGAGAAGGTTTAATTTAATGAAATTAAATTATACTTCTTGGAGATTCAAGCCTCGATGGATTATTTGGGATAATCGGGCTTGAGTTCATAAATTAGATTTATGAATTTTATAAAGCATGGGCTTTCCTTTTAATTAGATTAAAAGGGTGAATTAATTAATTAGTGGGCTTGGTATATATTAAATAGGATTTAATATAAAGTCCATGGGACTATTTAATTTAGAATTAAATAATCCCATTCTATGGAATTAATTAATGGGTTTGGTATATTAAAAGGGATTTAATATAAAGTCCATGGGACTATTTAATTTAGAATTAAATAAGTCCTTTCCATTAATTAATTAATGGGCTTAGTATATTAAATATGATTTAATATAAAGTCCATGGGAATATTTAATTTAGAATTAAATAGGCCCATTCCATAAAGCCCATCAAAATGGATGGACAAGATTTGATCTAGAGAATGATGAGATGAAGGGTCATGCTTAATTTGACTTAATCAATGCCTAATTTGACTAGATTTGACTAGGTCAAAATTCTAGTCAAAGTGTGTCTCTTTGGAAGAGTTTGAGAAGGAAAAGGAAATTCCATCTTCTATCAATACTCAAAAAACACACACTCACACCTACTATTCTCTACAACTCTCATCTCTCAATTCCCTCTCAAATTCGTCCATCCCCTTCTTTTCTCTGCAAGAATTATACTTTGTTCTTCTTGATTTTATTCAAGTTAAGAACATAAGAGACATTGATTGCGTTAATTCATAGCGTGTATCGATGTCTCTTCTCCCCAAATAATTTCTTGCTAGAACAAGGGTTGTTTACTTTCCGATGGAGCGAGTGAGATGATTTAGAGGATCTCTTCTTTGAGATCTTGGTGCAAAACGGGGAACAATGCGTGTAGCCGAAACGAAGACAAAACTACAACCGGGTGGGTTCTTTAATTTCGTTTTTCTGGTTTCAATTCTATGACCTCCATGTTGTATTTTATTGAACATGAGATACACCGAACGCCCGGGAGAATCAAGGGCACACCCCTTGATTCGTTTATGTATGTTATGCATGATTTAAAATTCCGTTTAATTATGCTTTGTAATTTTTTATTACGCATTCTTTCGCGCTTCCGCTATACGCGTTAATCTCCCGGGCCGATCCACACAATCTTTCAGTGGTATCAGAGCCCGGTTCCGTGTATAGGCCTAGAATTCTATGTGCTATGTGCGTTTAAGCATGATAAACGTGTTTTAATTTACGTTTATAGCATGTTTATCGTAGATATTTATTGGCGTTTAATTTTGCATGGGATTTTGGATCTTGGTTTTCTTGAATGTGTTAATACATGTTCTAGGTGGGTTGAATTTATCTTGTGGTTCAGAAAATAGCATGAAAAAGTCGAAAAAGAGTGAAAAAATGGCGAATCGGCAGTAGCAGCACGCTGGCCGCGCGATGGGCGTGCGCGCGCGTGCCTAGCCGGCCGGCTGTGCCGTTTTTCGTTTCTCTCCCATTTTGGCTCGTTTTTCAAAACTGTTTTTACTGAATTATTTTTATGATATTTTTCTGCATTATTCTGAACCCATTGACTTAGAATATTTATTTTTTTGAGATTTAAATTTCCTAAAATAAATATTGCTTGGTTGATGAGGAAAGGGTTTCCTAACAAGATTTAATTTTTGCAATGGTTGCACCAATGATCAAAATTCATATGTGAAATTTCACAATAATTTCTGCGTTTTATGATGTTGGACATCATGGTTATTTTATGGCTTGAGTATGAGTAGATCTTGACATGTATTAATATTGCAGAAATTGTTGGATTTTTGAATTCTTGAATAAATGGGCATATTCTTGAATTGTTCATTTTTGTGTTTTCAGAAAATTTAATTGCAAGAAAACATTTAAACATGAAAAATGGTGGTGGTCGGCAGGGAGGCCGCAACGGCAGACGGCAGGAGCACGCCTGCGCGCGCGCGGGCGAGGGCTCGTGCGCGCAGGCGTGCGCACTGCACTGTGTGTGTGCACTGCTGCGCATTCTCCCGCGCGCGCGCCGGCGCGTGTCCTGTGCAGGCTGCGCGCCTGGCCGACAGTTGTGGACCGTTTTTCGATTTTTCGTTGTTTTCGTGCGTTTTCAGAAAATTTGATTTTTCTGTATAATTCTGGGAATTTTCTGAATTAATTAACTTGGGGCATTTTAATTTTGGTTGACATTTTATATTTCATAGAATTAATATTGCCTTGTTAATTATGGAAAAGGATTTTCCAACAAAAATCGTTGTGCATAGGTTGCACCATTATCCTATATTTTGTGTGAATATTTTACATGTAATTTCTACATTTATTTTTATGGTATGGGTTATCATGGATGTTGGTATAGCATATTTTACGTGGGATATGTAGTTGTGCTATTTGTGTTAATTGATTTGACAAAGGATGATCCCCTAGACCGCATGTATGGTTTATTTACATTTATTTGTTGGGTTGTGGCCTGTGTGCCTCTTTATTTTCCTCTCTCCCTCTTCTAGTTGCCTTGGAATAATAAGGCTTTCTCTCTCCCTCCTCATGTACTCCCCCCAAATGTTTAATTGGGGTTTTTTATTTTATGATGTAATGAGAGTGGGTGAGGTTTTATTTTTTAAATAAAAGCTGCAAGAGAAGACAAGCCCAAGGTGTTGGAGGCTCATGGAGGTAGCCATCAGATGGCCCACGGAGGATCCATAGAGAAGGAGCCCGGTGTAGGCCCAAGATGGAGAGCCCAAGAAGATAAAGAGGACTTACAAGGCCCATTGCATGTAATGGGTTATTAAAACTTGTAATAACGTAGGGCCTACCCTTAGATTGACCATAGATCCACTGTGGGCTCAGTGGGTCGCATAGGTTTGGGCTTGTGATCATCCTACAGGGGCGTTCTAGGCTTTATTATGCATGCGATGCGTATTATATGCTTATGATTCTTCTATATGCTTTATGTATGGTTACATTCACGCTTAGAATATTTCTGCCATAACGCATGCAATGCATTACTTAATATGTGATGAGGTCTCGTTCTATCAAAACTCTCACTTGGTTAAACCAAGTTAAATATAGACCCTTAATAAATGGACTAGGGCTCTGGGAGTCTGTCCAAGCCTTCCATCCATGGCAAAAGTGAGGAAGATCTTTTAGGTCGATAGCGTGGTCTCACGAGTCGTGGCACGACTATCGTGCTTAAAAGAAGCTGCACTTTGTCATGAACGATGAGTAGACTGCTGTTACCTGTCTCACGAGTCGTGGAGGTAGCAGTGAGTCTATGAATCGGTTGATTGGGTCGGGTCTAACGCCCGAATAACGTGATTCGCTTGGAGTCCTCGGGATCACGTGAAAGGTTGAGGCAATTATCTTGGGAATCTCGTGGAATGACAATGGTATGGAATACCTTCCACAGGTTCTTTTCCCATGCGAATCGTAAAAGCGGGGTATGGGGGAGATCGCTGTAGATCCCGAGCCCACTAGGAAAAGATTTCCCGAAAACAACGTTTGAGAGTGCCGTGTTTTCGTAGAAATAGTGGGAGAGGTTAAGGACTAAAGACCGAGACTTAACCAAAATATTACTTCACTCTGGTTATTATTTTCTGCTTTATATATATATGTTGTGAATGTCTAAGAATCCACCAAACACATCACTAAGAGGCTCATTTAAAGGGAACCAATTACACGAATTGACTGCGAAATCTTAAGATGGTCTTAGATTTCCAGAACCTTAACTCACATAACCGGATGAGGACGTTCCTCAACCCTTGCCGGAGGGGTTGACAACTAAAGCAACGCTTGGCGTTCAAAGGTTGAAGGATGACCACCGGCAAGTAGGATATAATGATGTTGGCTCAAACTATGCTTCGTTTGCATCATGTCTATACGGTCCTGGACCAGCATGTGGGATAAAATGCAACGAAGGCATTTTTGGAGCTAAGATAGTGGAAGGGATGTCGGTACAAAGAACATGGAGTGATGATGCAATCCCTAGTGGAGAAGCTCAAAAGACCTCCACGTCAGTCTTAGAGACATACATTGACATGATCCTTCAGTCTCTTCCTTCCTCCTATGAACAATTAATTATCAACATGAACGAGCTTAGAAAAGATCTTTATAGGTTGGTAATTATGTTGGTCTAGTACGGGGCAACGATTGCAAAATCTGCGCCGTCGGTACTAGTAGGAGAGGCTTCAACCTCTATGGTGAAAGGCAAAGGTGCCAGACGCCAAAAGAGGAAGAAGAGTAAGGTGACATCAACTATTAAGCACTTCAAGTGTTGTTCCTTTACAACACAAGGTGGAGGTAAAGGAAAGAGCTAAAGGTTCAAGCAGTCAAGTTTATAGATTTCTAAGAACGTAAGCATTCACTGTCGTAAAAGAGGGCCATTGGAAGGGGAGTATCCTAAACCTCTCTCCAATGTAGGTAAAATTTGATATTGAGTACTGACATGATCACTTTTTGGTATTTGATACCGTTCCTATCACTAATCTGCGGGTGGTTTGCAGAAAGTGAATAAGGACTTAAAAGCCAAGAACAGTTCTAGGATTCAACAATGGCAAGGTCCATTGCTGAAAACGACTAGAGACTTGTTAGGCCCATACTGATGATCATGTTAGGAATTACGTAATCTAGCATGATCAAAAGTATGTCTCTTTGTTGGACAAAGGTTCTATTACATACATATTTAATCAAACAAAATTATTGAAAATTGATTCATGTTTGCTAGTAGTTACACGTAAATTCCTAGAACACCATCCCATAAAAGGTTTATGGATACTCAAAATTCAAATTATCGAAATGGATTAATCAAGACCAACTTACAAATTTGGCATCTACAACAGCTAGGACGTTTCTTCTTATTAAAGGATTAATCTCCTGGGCCGATCCACACAATCTTTCAAAAGCTTGGTTGTGAACACAATTTTTCATGAAAGATATGGGCGAGGCATACTACATCCTTGGCATCAAGATCTATAGGGATAGATCTAGAAGGATGTTAGGAATAGCCCAGTCCTCGTATATTGAGTAAGTCTTGAAGAGATTCAATATGGAGAACTCAAAATGAGGATTCCTTCCTATGAGGCATAGAATTAAGTTGTCTAAGAAGCAGTCTCGTAAGACTGATGAGGAGCTTAAACGGATGTTGGACATCCCCTATGCTTCAGCTGTAGGCAGCATTCAATACGTTGTGCAGTGCACTAGACCTGATGTGGCTTTCGCTTTGAGCGTGACTAGTCGATATCAGTTGTGTGCCGGGGAGGCACACTGGAGTACGGTCAAGACTATCCTGAAGTACCTGAAAAGGACTAAGGACATATTCTTGATCTACGGTGGTGGAGAATTGATACTGGAAGACTATGGCGATGCTAACCTCAAGTCGGATGACGATGATGCCAACTCTCAGTCTGGTTTTGTGTTCAAACTAAATGGTGGTGTGGTTGCTTGGAAGAGTTCCAAGCAGGCTACCATGGCGGACTCCGCCACAGAGTTTGAATACACAGCAGCTTTGGAAGCTGCTAAGGAGGCGGTTTGGATGAAGAGCTACATCCAAAAGTTGGGTGTAGTGCCTAGCATCGCTGAGCCATTGGTTATCTTCTGCGATAACAACGGGGCCATAGCGCAAGCAAATGAATCGAGATCTCATCACCGATCCAAGCATATTCTTAGACGCTACCATCTGCTCAGAGAGATGGTTAGCAGGGGTGACGTTCGGATGGACCGAGTCAGCTCCGCAGAAAACATAGCAGATCCACTTACTAAGCCCGTGTCGCAAGTTGCCCATACTCAACATCTGGATAAGATGGGTTTGTGGTCAATGGGTGATTGACTTTAGGTCAAGTGGGAGATTGTTAGAATAGGTGACCAGAAAGCCAATAGGTTTGGCATTTTCTAACCTATTTGACAACTTGATGTAATGAAATACTATGTAACGAACAAAATGAGTATTCGTAACCTTTGGTACTTTCTTTGTTGCACACATTTTCCATATGCTAAAATAGTATTTTATATATATCGCAACAAAGCCCACAGACCACGATTAACAACTCATGCAGTTGGACCACGCATTGGATGGTGGCCATAAAACCAACTGATAAAGAGTTGGGTCTGAAAAGTTCCAAATCGAGGACCTCGAGACAGGGCATCGAGAGTTCTATTGAGACTTGCACCAAGAGTCGTGTTCATTGGATGAGTGTCGTATTTCATCGGCGATAGGCATGGGATGCCTACACGATCTTGATGGGTTGGTCGACTGGGGTCGAGCCGACTGAACTGACTCGGGGGGATCATCATATGGAAGCCTTGAAGGCTTTGGTCGGTATGATTGGATTTTTCCGGTTCCGATAGTACAGGAGTAGTCCTCAGACTGGAGGACCATGGCAGTCACGTGCACAGGATGATTGTATCTTGGATCTGGCGAGAGGTGATCATTCTGTAAGATGATCATTATAAACCTTGTCTAGTGCAGTTAGAATGTGTAGCGAGGACGGTGGGTTCCAAGAAGAGGATCCGTCCCCTGTCAGTATGTGATAGAGGTATCTCCTATGCACTCGGAGACACGTTCATGCTGCTTAAACCTGTGGCCATAGTGGTTGGTTGAACGAAAAATGGTTTTTCTGTGTCGATGCAATTAGGCATGCATAGTATCGAGTATTAAGCATAGATGCCTAGTTGAGGATGGGAACCGACGCCTAATTCCATACTCTAGACTAAGGCCGGGAGACGGTAGATGGAAGTACCGTACCCATATGGAATCGGCGCTTAAATGTTCACACCAACATTCACCTAGTCTCTAGTGCCATGGACCGTTGCTAGACGCCACCCATGGTAATGGGCCGTTATTGGACACGAGCCTAAGTCTAGCTGAGGGTGAACCTAGAGGGTCACACACAAGTCACCGAGAAGGTGGAGAAATTGGCTTGGAGTTAATTTCGGATGATAGTTAAGTAATTGGATTACTTAAGGGATTGTCCACTGGATGGACGGGACGATATTGTATTGAGTCCCGTTGAATCAGTAGATGGGATTTATCGATTAACATAGAAAGTTGAGATGTTGGATCTTTTAATTGGATTAAAAGATCAATGAGAATTATTTAAGTGGACCTTGAATTAAATTGGATTTAATTTTCAGTTCGTCGTGATTGGGTTACAGTAGAACCCAGTCCATTAAGTTTTGACCCGAGAGGTGTGTTAATTCCATTTTTAATAAGAGACAAATCAATTCCAATCAAGCCTCTCTCCTTTGGTATGATTTAATCATACCTTAAGAGATGGTAGGCTGGATTGAAGAATTAGTGGGATTGATAGGGATGTATCTAGACATCCTTGGATGAACCTAGACACATTCCAATAATCACATTAATTTTGTATATATGAGTATATACAAAACATCATAGCATGAGAATCATAATTCATCTTTTTCTAGGAAAAAGAAGAAAAAAAATTCACACCCTCTCCTCTATACTCTCGGCCACTCTTTCTTTCTATACTTGTGCTCTTCATTTGATCTTGGATCAATTGGAAAGAATAAAGTAAGTTTAAGAAGGACACTAATTGATAGTGTTGATCTTCTTAAACCAAACCCTCCCTAGATCCGTTTTCTTCTAGCAAGGAAAACGAGGATCTCTTCCGGTATGGTGTGGATCACCTTTAGAGAAGTTCATACACTTTGAACTTGGTGAAAGTTTCCGGAGAGGAGCAAAGCTTGTAGCCGATCAAGAGTTAAACTACATAGGTATCATTGGTCTTACGCTTTAGTAGTTTACGTTTCTATTCTATGCCCTATGTACAATATTCGTTTTATATATATTGATACATCCTACATCGAACGCCCGGTTGAGCACCCAAGGGTACACTCCTTGGGATTTATAGATTATGCATTTATTTATGCGATTGAAATTTACGTATTTTCGCTTCCGCTTGCGCTCCCGGGCGGATCCGCTTGTCCTTTATTAAGTGGGCTTAAACATAAATATTATTATTTATTTTATTTATTTAAAAGCCCCATGGATTATTTAAATATGATTTAAATATTCCACAACTAAATGGATGGATGAGATTAAAGAGGAGAGATCAATGGCCTAGATTGGTTTGACTAATCTAAGCCTAGTTTGAGTAGGACTTTGACTAGATCAAAACCTAGTCAAACCAAACTTCTAAAGTTGGAGTTTGAAGAGGAATAAGATTCCCCTTCTATATATACTCCTTAGTCAAGACTTTAGAAGGATGGTGATGATCAAGAAACGCACACACACACACTACTCATCTCTCTCTCTCTCTCTACTCATCCACCACCCCCTTTCCGAAGAAAAGTTTTGGTTCTTTGTTTCATACAATTGAACCTAAGGAGGATTGATCACGTTAATTCATAACATTTGGTCGATCCATCCTCTCTAAATACATACACTTGATTTTTCGCTAGCAGGAGGATCAAGATACGTGGGCGGACTGCGTGTACGATTTAGAGGGTCTCTTATCCGAGATCTTGGTGCAAAATGGGGAACAACGCGAGTAGCGGTTTGAAGACAAAACTACAACCTGGTAGGTTCTTTTGTTTAGTGTCTTCGTTTCTAATACCCTATGGCCTCCATAATTTGTATGCTTTTATTTAATCATTAGATACACCGAATGAAATCAAGTACGGCCCGGGAACGCAGCGGAAGCGTAAAATACGTCAATATAAGGCATAATTTAAATCGGGTTCAAAGGGGTGTTCACTTTGAAGTTCCCGCACGTTCGGTGTATGTCACAACATAAATTAAATAGGAGAAGATGTTGGACAAGTGGCTGATGCTTGTTCTTGGATGTTGATGTGTAATCTCCTCCGAATTTATGGAGCAAACTACGCGGCACCTTGAAATTTGGTATCAAGGCCTTGAAGGATTCGATGCCGAGGAAGACGTAGAACCTTCGTGGTTGGAGAACTTCATCGTGGCAAAGGGCTTTTGGACTTGAGTTCTTTGACTTGTTCTATGTGTCTCTTTTGTGAGAGGTGGAGACCCCTTTTTATAGGTGTGAGTAGGGCTTAAGCAGCTTGGGCTCACTTCCATTGGACTTGATCACCGTGGGCTTCAATATGGACTAGTCTTCTGATGGTCTGCATTTCAAATATGTATCTGGGCCGATTTAGTCAATCCAAAATAATAACTTTTATATTTATTTTGGATTGATCCCTAAAAATACATAAGACCCAAATTTAATATGAGTTTATGAATTTAATTTCTTCACGAAAAGCCCCAAATTTATTATGGACATTTATTTTGGAACCCAATTATTAGCCAATCTATTTGGGCTTTAATTGGTAATTTATTCCAAAATTTTTAATGTCAACAGATGCCCCCACTTCAAGTCTCGGTGAGGAACATGCCAAATATCTTCGGAGGTGGAACTTGAAGTAATTTCTTCTACCTTGTTATTTTTTGTTTTTTGTTTTTTTTTAGAAGCCCACAAAATACACTGTAATTTTCATTTGACATCTCAAAAAGAAAGGAATGCCCTTTTCTTTGCACCAGCAAAAAGTCGGCCAGGTGATATCTTTTTGTCAAACATTTCTTCTTCTTCTTTTATTTTTTTTCTAACTCACGGGCCCACCAATCTTTGATAAGACTATTTGGCATGCATTTTTCCTTTAGACATGTTTCCTTTATTTTTCAAAACCTTCCAAAGGAAATACACCAAAAAACATCTTTCACATTGAACCTTGTTTGCACAGCATGTAAACCAACAGAATCCTTGGTTATCAACACACGATTTTCATATATTGTTGAATTTAGCACCTACAATGGATTTGAAACAGCAAATTAATGGCAATAGTCCCGAATCTCTCATGTTCTTAATCATTGTTTGATTTTCCTTTCCTTCCACAAGCATCCACCAACTTCAATGCTATAGACAATGATGATTGCATTTCCTTATTTAAAACACTTCCTCGTCCAAACCTTGAGAAGTATGGTAATCTTCCATTCCTCCTTCATGAAATATTATTATAAAAGGATGCATTGTTCAAGATTTTCCTCAAACCAAAATACTCAAAGCAATTTTCGCCTTCTTCATTGCCTTCTTGATATGATTGTTCTATAGTCTTGTAGTTTTTGCCATGAGATTATGAACGGGTTTCTCCACTTTCTCACACGAGTGATGTGATATTGTCGCGCGCCATGTGTTCGGGAATCGTCAATGAGAATAGTTCCTGAGCTTTATCAATATTTTTAGGCCACACATGCACATGTATTTCTCTTCATGATTTTGGCTTCTGATTTCCATGTAAATTTTTCTTGTTTGATAGGGATGGACTTTGAAGATTTCAACGAGCCATTCCTCTGCATCAGCGTTTTGAAGTGGCAAGGACAGCGTTAAGGTCAAAGGCATCACCTTCTACGTCAACCAGCCATTCCCGCGTATCATCATTTGAGGTGGCGAGGACAACCTCGATGTCAAAGACGCCACTTTGTACGTTCTTGTCCGCCGGCATCATCCCATAGTCCAAGGGTCGATCTTTGCACAAGTCATGCACATCCATTTATGTTCCGAAGATACGATGAGAGAAAGCTGACCCTTGCCCCCGCACTTCTTCCCAATCCAAGGTTTGTAAACGAGCGGATCGGCCCGGGAGTGGCACGGTGGAAGCTCGGTAAACATTAAAAGCATGCATAAATGCAATTTTAAAGAGAAATTTAAAACTTGATCAAGGTGTGTTCCCTTGATTCTCCCAGGCGTATGGTGTATCTCATGAATAAAAGAAACAAAACAAGATTCATGGAGGCCCTAGTGTAGAAAAGAAGGACAAGAAACGTAACAAGGATACTTACCCTCGTAGCTTTCTTCGTTCGGCTACACGCGTTGTTCCTGAATTTTCCACCAAGATCTCAATGTAGAGATCCTCTAAAACATCCACGCAACTCACCGGAATGCTTGATACTTCGTGCTAACAAGATATCAAAAGGGAGAGAACGATTGACCAAAACGCTATTGATTAACGAGATCAATTGTTCATAGGTCCCTTGTATTCAACAAGAAGACCAAGAAACTACTTTAGGAGGAGGAGAGGATGGCCGAGAAAGAGGGGGCTCGGTCGAGAGAGAGAGAGAGAGAGAGAGAGAGAGAGAGAGCTAGGAGAGTATGAGAGTTATGTGTGATTGTGTATGTTTTTAGTATTTATGTTAATTGGCACTCCTAATCCTACTCAACCTCTTCCAAAGAGACACACCCTAATCAACTTAGGACTTTGACCTAGTCAATCATTGTCAACTTAGAACTTGACCTAGTCAAACTTCATCCTAGCCATCCATCTCAAAATATCCTAAATCAAATCTCGCCCATCCATTCTTGATGGGCTTTATGCAATGGATCTATTAAATCTAATTTAAATTGCCAAAAGTCCAATGGGCTTCATGTATATTAGATTATGTATTAAATCTAATTAATACTTAATCCCAAATAATAATTTCCACCTTTTACTAATTAAAAAGGGAAAATCCAACCTCCAATTTCATAAATCTAATTTATGAAATGAGCCAAATTAATCCAATTAATCCACAATGGCTCGTCACTCCAAAAGGGGATCAATTTAATCCAATTAAATTATTTCATCTCCCGAATTAATTCCAAATTAATTCCTTTACTTCCAATGAGTTGTGTGTGGGACTCTTTAGGTTCACATTCAGCTAGACTTGGGGCCAATCCCTGATTATAGCATAACCGGAATTTGCCTGTCACCATGGGTGCTCGTCTAGCAACGGTCCATGGCACTAGAGACTAGGTGAAATTATGGTGTGAACATTTAGGCTCACGAGTGCATACGAGTACAGTCGTTCCTTCTACCGTCTCATAGCTATAGTCTAAGGTATGAAATTTGGACATGGGCCCCCATCCTTGACTTTAAGCAACTACTCGTTTACCCATTGAAACGTCACTGGATCACATCCACTGTTCAGCCACTGTGGCCACATGTTTTTATAGGGAATGAGCCTCAAAGTGTACATGAGACACTACCATCAAACATTGATAGGAGACAGATTCTATCTTGGAACGCGCCGTCCTCAATGCACATTCTGACTGCACTAGATAGGGCTTACAACAATCAAGTCTTTTGACATGGTAGCCTTTCACGCAAACCTAAGACACAGGCATAGTGTGCATGTGACTGCCGTGGTTCCTCAAGTTCGAGGGCTAATTTCGTACTATTGGAGTTGGGAATGCTAGTTATAGCAACCAAGCCACTTAAGGCTTTCATATGAAGATTCCCGCGAGTCACCTCAGTCAGTCAACCCTAAGCCGACTAACCCACTAATACTGCATGGAGGACCCTCATCTCTTGTCGATGAAATGCAACTGCAATTCTTAGTGTAATTCTTACTCGGACTCGTGATACCCAATCTCAAGGTTCTTGACTTGAAGGTTTCAAACCGATCCACAGAGGCCGGCTTCATGACTGCCAACCTATGCGCAGTCCAATCTCCTGGATTTTCATACCCAGTTTGTGGGCTTTGTTTGTTTAATGAACAGTAATATAAGTGAACACAACAAAGTATAACATGCCAAGAACTAAATATCACTTTTACTCAGAGTATCATATTACACCATTATTGTCAGAAGCTGTTTACATAAGCCCAATCTGATTTGCTTCACAGTCACCTATTCTAACAAGGTCTTGGTGGGCAATCCTTCTCTTCATAACGTTGAAGCCAACCTCAAGTTTGCACTTTCAAGTCATCACTTCATCATCGAGGGGTCTCATAAAGAATTCCACCGTCCAAGTTTTACAAGATATCCCTTTTTATGGAAGACGCGTTAGGCTAACATGCAAGCATTCTTCACAAAGCTGAGAATCATGCTGTCGTTCATTAGCATTTTCTCTTCATGTGTATCCGCCATAAGAACCTTCCGTACGGTAGATCCACAAGGCCGTCATGTGAGCATCCTTCATGAAGCCAAAGATTCTTGCAGTCATTACACCTCTTTTTACGTGCATCTGCAACGAGAAGCTCACCTTAGAAGACACTTGAGGCCATCGTCCGAGTGTCCTTCACGAAGTCGAGATCCATGTTGTCGTTCGCGCATTTCTCTTCATGTGCACCCGCGACAAGATCTTCAACATATAAGAAGAGCAAGGCCATCGTCCAAGCGTCCTTCATGAAGTCAGGATCCACGTCACTGTTCGCACGTCCCTTTTCACCTGCATTGCTACAAAGACATCCTTCAAGTTTTCTTCGAGCTATGGTGCCTTATGTGACGTCTTACCTTCCATCCAGAGAAGTTGTTAGATGAAGTTGAATCTTCATGGCTACTCGTACTTGGGAATTTTCAACGACGAGGTCGTCTTTTCTTCAAAGGAGTTGCTAGGCGATGACGCTTGTGAGCCCTCCGTGCCATGAAGTTATGAGTTTTTACTTTTTGGTGTGCCACCGGCTTCCCAAGGATTCAGACAGCATGCTCACCTGCTGATTAGGTCGACCTCTGTTCAGAGGGCCCCTTCTTCACGGTATTTCTTGAGTGAAAGTCACCTTCCGATACTTGAAGACCTTGGACCATTCCATTTGTCAACGATGATGTTTGCCCCCAAGCCATGAAGAAACTTGATGAGAAGCCTTTTCTACTTGGGCGAGCAGACCTTGCTAAGAAGCCGAAGGAGCTTGTGCAACCTCAAGAGACATGGTCGCCAAGAGAGAGAAGACTTCAATACTTGAAGATACTTCGTATTTTATCTAAGAATTCAATAGAGGGCTTTGAAGAAGATTGAAGTACTTCTTGAAAGACTCGACGAGATTTGACAACCTTCGACTTGTCCATCTGAGTATTTAGCATTTTGCGCCTTTTTATTTTCTCTCTTTTGTTGCTTCATTGCCATTCAATGTAAAGAACATTTTCTCACATAATAAAATGACTTCCTTTTCCTTACTGAAATTCCCTTTATGCTTCTGATAGAGCATTGATTTATTCATCCTGTTGCTACTGAATATGAATGATTCACGAACTTCTTAAGCTCACAAACAAACTTAGCTAACTTTAAGACAAACCAAACTTGTTTAAGGATATGACTGAACTTGAGAATAAGTTTAAGTTGCCTCTGTACCCGGTAAAAGGATCAAGTCAAAACGTGGTTCAAAGAAACTTGAATTTCCTTTTCTCCTCTTTTTTTTTTTCTTTAACAGGAGGGATACTGTACAAAATTTATACTTATGCGGGCCAGGAGTAACATGCAGTTTAACCTCGTGCATCATGGAGCAACATGCAGTTTAGGCTCGTGCGTTATGGATCATGTTTTTCATTAATTTGTCATTTACAAGACCGAGGCCATATCTTTTGATTTGAGATTACATAGGTTTCATGTTCTCTATCATCAAGTTTTGCATGGGAATGTCTTGGATCTCATATTTGGAGATGTCTAAGCCAGAGTCTTCATCAACGCTAACGTGGGTGGATGGATGTAGCTTGATGTTTTCTTCGTCCTCCTTATTTAAAGTGCTTCTGAATCACACGATCGTCTGGCAATGCGTCGCTTCACTTTGATTGGCTTCTTCGAAGGGATGAGCAGGAAGAACGTCTTACTGTTAGAATAGGTGACCAGAAAGTCAATATGTTTGGCATTTTTGTAACTTTTTTGACAACTTGATGTAATGTAATATTATGTGATGAATAAAATGAGTGTTCATTACCATTGGTACTATCTTTGTTGTGCTCATTTTCCGTATGTTAAATGTTGTTTTACATATATCACAAAGCTCACAAACCATGATTAACAACTCATGCAGTTGGGCCACGGATTGGATGGTGGTTATATGAAACCAACTGATAAAGGGTTGGGTCCGAAAAAGTTCTATGTCGAGGACCTCGAGATAGAGCATCGAGAGTCCTATAGAAACTTGCACCAAGAGTCGTATTCATTGGATGAGTGTCGTGTTTTATCGGCGAAAGGCATGGGACGACAATACGATCTTGGTGGGTTTGATCGACTGGGGTCGAGCCGACTGAGCTGACTCGCGGGGATCATCATATGGAAGCCTTGGAGGCTTGCTCAGTATGCTTGAATTTTCCTGGTTCCGATAGTACGGGAGTAGTCCTCAAACTTGAGGAACCATGACAGTCACGTGCACACGATGGTTGTATCTTGGATCTGGCATGAGGTGATCATTCTGTAAGATGGTCACTATAAAGCCTTGTCCAGTGCAGTCAGAATGTGTAGCGAGGACGGTGGGTTTCAAGAAGATGATCCCCTCCCTTGTCAGTATGTGACAGTGGTATCTTCTATGCACTCACAGACACGTTCATGCTACTTAAACCTGTGGCCACAGTGGTTGATCACGCAGGAAATGGTTTCCTGTGCCGATGTAATGAGGCATGCGTAGTCTCGAGTATTAAGCATAGAGGCCTAGTCAAGGATAGGAACCGATGCCCAATTTCATACCCTAAACTAAGGCTGGGAGACAGTAGACGGAGGACCGTACCCGTACGGAATCTGCGCCTAAATGTGCAAGCCAATATTCACCTAGTCTCCAGTGTCATGGACCGTTGCTAGACGGCCACCATGGAAGTCGGCTACTATTGGACACGGGCCCAAGTCTAGCTGAGGGTGAACCTAAAGGGTCACACGCAAAATCACCGAGGAGGTGAAGAGATTGACTTGGAGTCAATTTTAGAGGATAATGAGTAATTGGATTACTTAAGGGATTGTCCATTGGATGAACGGGCCGATATTGTATCAGACCCTCGTTTTAATCGGTAAATGGAACTTATCGATCAGGTAGAAAATCAAAACTTGGATCTATTAATTGGATTAAAAGATTAATGGGAATTATTTAAGTGGACCATGAATTAAATAGGATTTAATTTTGGGCTTGTTGTAATTTGATTATAATAACACCCGGTCTATTAAATCTTGGCCCAAGAGATGTGTTATTTCCACTTTTGGAATGAGAAGAAGACGGACTTCTTCCCAAAAGAGCATGGCCTAAAATTGCTTCTTTTAGAAGCTCTAAAATCAATCATGCATGACCTTTGATGAGTGTTGACTTGTCTCTTTTGGTAAGGGACAAATCAATTCCAATCAAACCTATTTTATTAGGTATGATTAAATCATACATATGAGATGGTAGGGCTTGATTGTAGTGGGGATTGATTGGAATGTATCTAGACATACTTGGATGAACCTAGACACATTCCAATAATCACATTAATTAAGTATATATATATATGTATATACTATCATCAAAGCAAGAGGATCATAATTCATCTTTTTCTAGGAAAAAGAAGAACACACACTCTCTTAAAAACTCTCCCAATTTCGGCCCTCTCTCTCTACACAAACCACCCTCTTTGTTCTTCATTGATCTAGGATCATCTTGAAGAACACAACAAGATCAAGAAGAAACACTAACATAATAGTGTTGTCTCTTCTTGGATCCTATCCTCTAAGATCCATTTTTAGCTAGCAAGAAAAATGAGATATCTCCCTGTGTGGTGTGGACTTCGTTAGAGAGTTCATACATTTGAACTTGGTGAATGTTTCCGGCCGAGGAACAACGTTCGTAGCCGTACAACAAAGAAAACTACAAAGGTAATGTTTAGTTTATGCTCTTGTAGTTTCTTTTATGAATTATCTATGCTCTATATGATACATATATTGTTTTACTATCATATTCTACATCGAACGCCCGGTTGAGCACCCAAGGATACACCCTTGGGATCTTGATGATATGCATTTGTTGCCTAATCATTTTTTTTTAATTATCGCTTCTGCTCGTGCTCCCAGGCGGATCTGTTTGTCCTTCACTTACTTCCCCTAGGCCGAGACAGATAAAGTGCTACATTTTCTTTCAACTTGTTTGTTGGGTCATGTCGACTTCCTTTCTTCAGTTGCCGCACAAAACCATCTTTGAGGCGATTGATCACAAGTTCGTCTAAAGTGAAGCCTAAGCCAGTGCGCGATTGGTCGATCCGGAAGCCTTGTCTTCTTAACTCATGTTGTGCTTCATTCAACCCATGGATCTTTTTATCGGTCTACTCGGGATTTTATTTGGTGAGTCGAGATAGAGCAGAAAAGTTGTACCCTGATTTCACCAAGAGGTGATAAGCTTTTGAGCTGAATGCCCCTGGTATTTTTTCGGGTTGATTTTTCAGCAAGAGTAGTTTACTTGAGACCAACGGGTGTAGACCGATGACGGGCTTGATTAGTTCAACCTTGGCACCTTGAGGGTTGTTTAATTTCACCTCACTTGATTGCTTGATTCCTTTGGATAGTGGAAGAGCATGGTCTTGTGACGAGTTTCGTTTTTCTTTTGTCGTCGGACCGAACCACATAGGGGAATACTGGCGAGTAAAGTGGCCTCCTTAGCTTATGATCTCTGCTTGTTGGCACTTCAGCGATGGTCAATTTGTGAAACTCTTCATCCCTAATTTCTGACGCAATGAAGTTGGATTGTACTTTCTTGATAGATTGACCGGCTGGAATCTTTGAAGGCATGGCTTCTTGCATCCCGTCAGGGTTGAGATGGAGTTTGGCATCAGCAAAGTACGACTCTACCTTGATGAAGGGATTCATGCTGGCGTTAGAGGCCTCCTTTTGTATGGGCTCAAGAAGGTCCAACCGAAGTTTTAGTGCCCTGCCGATAGAGCTTTCTGCTTTTTTTTTGTTTTTTCTGAAACGTGCATGTCATTATTGGAGTGATGCTGAAGATGTTCATTCCCATCGCTTCTTCATAATCCAAAGTAAGCCAACCTTTGTAACGTGGTGTATGTTGGAGTTGAGACCTTTCACTCCTTATCTCGCTTAGCGAAGATCTGACACGAGCTACTTTGTTGGCCATTGACTCTGTGGCAGCGAGTTCGCCAAAATTTTCATCCTTTTTTGACTCCTTCTTTTGGTGGCCAACTGGAAATTTAGGTTTATAATTGGCGATGCTTAGCTCCATGTCATGGGCGCAAGTAGCCAACTCCTCAAAGTTTCTTGGCTTCATTTCCTGCAAGATATAAACAAGACCCCAATGCATACCTTGGATGCACATTTCCATCGCTGAGGCCTCCGAAAGTTTATCTTTGCAGTTCAAACTTAGAGTGCCCCAACGGTTGATGTAGTCAGTCATTGACTTGTCCTTCCACTGCCTGGCTTTGGTGAGTTCATACATGCTCACCGTTCGATGGGGTGCTATGGAAGCGCCTTAGGAATTTCTTCTCTATCTCGTCAACTATTTATCAACTCGGACTCAAGGTTGATGTATCAATCAAAAGTGTTTTCTTTAAGTGATCGGACGAACTGCTTCACCAAGAGGTCACCATCAGTGGGTGATGTGTTGTTTTAGGTTGCCTCTTCCATCGAATTGTCGCAGTTTCGGTGGTTGGAATCTTGTTGGCATTCCTAAAGCGTCGATGCGCTTCGTATATGGTTCTAAATACGTGGGCGAGCTTTGGGTCATTCCACCGTATTGGGCTTTGATGGTATCGGTAACCATCTCTGCAATTGTTGAACGGACCATGTAGCAATAGATGTTTCAGAACGTGTAGACTTTTGCATGAAGTCATGCATCAGTGGTGTTTTTTTTCACTTGCTTCTCGCTTTCAACGTGGTTTGAGAAGGAGGTATGCTTGTGACTGTCATTGGTTTCTTCAAGTTCATATGCTCTTGGTTGCTCATCAATTGGGCAATTTGGAGGTCTTTTTCTCGATGATCTTTTGGATATTAGAGATGGCTTTGGCCATTTGTGCTAGTTGTTCCTCCATTGCAGTCACGTCGGCCATCATACTGGGGATGATAGCGAAATGCGTGGACTTGGAGTTGATCTCGATAGGACTTTTCGTATTTGAACCGTCTGAAGAGGTCGTGTCAACAATCTTCTCCCGGTTGAGTATTAACCGGTGGTAGTGGCATTGACGGTGACTTGATCCTTCTTGGCGTCATTAAGCGTTTGGATGTGATGACTTGAACTTCGATGTAGGAGGAAGAGATGAGGGGCAGAGATAGTCCCACCGGGCGTGCCAGAAATTTATTCACACAAATTTCGTGTCTGCAAAAATAATTACGAGAGAAGAAAAATATGGACAAATGATTTTATTGATTTAAAATGAAAAGTGAATACAATCTCTATAGTGAATGTCATCGCCTGATTCTTCTCTCCAAATTTTGATCCAAAGGATGACGCTTGTTCTTGGACGTTGATGTATAATCTCCTCCGAATTTGTGGAGCAAACTACGTGGCACCTTGAAATTTTGCTATCAAGGCCTTGAAGGATTTGATGTTAAGGAAGACATAGAACCTTTGCGGTTGCAGAACTTCATTGTGGCAAAGGGCATTGGGACTTGAGTCCTTTGATTTGTTGTATGTGTCTCTTTTGTGAGAGGTGAGACCCTTGTTTATAAGCGTGAGTCGGGCTTAAGCAACTTGGGCTCACTTCCATAGGGCTTGATCAACGTGGGCTTCGGCATGGACTAATCTTCTAATGGACTGCAGTTCGAACATGTATTTGGCCCGATTTAGTCAATCCAAAATAATAACTTTATCTTTATTTTGGATCGATCCATAAAAATATATCAGACCTAAATTGAATATGGATTTATGAATTTAATTTCCTCACGACAAGCCCAAATTTATTATGGACATTTTATTTTGAAACTCAATTATTAGCCAATCTTTTTGGGGCTTTAATCGATAATTTATTCGAAAATTTTTAATATCAACATTTACTTCATTCATCTGTATAATATTACTTTAATAAAGATCGACGAATAGTTACTAGAATAGCCAATCTAATTGAGTTTCTAGTCACCCATTCTAACAATAATTTATTACATATTAAAGATAAAATATTATTGGCCTATAAAGAGTTGTGATTCAACTAATAGTTGTGACTAAACTAGCAGGTGTTTTGATTGGATTGTCCAAATCGTCGTATATCGAAAAAGTCTTGAAAAGGTTCAAGATGGAGAGTTTGAAACGAGGTGTCCTTCCCATGAGGTATGTAGTGAAACTCTCCATGAATCAGTCTCCTAAGACTGAGATCAAGAGAATGTCTGACATTCCCAATGTTCCCGCTGTTGGTAGCATATAGTATATTATCCAGTGCATGAGACCTGATGTAGCGCATGCTCTAAGTGTCACGAGTTGCCACCAGACATGTGTTGGTGATCAACACTAGATTGTCGTCAAGACTATCCTTAAGTAGTTGAGAAGAACTAAGGATTTGATCTTTGTGTATGGCAATGGAGAACTGATATTGGAAGGGTATAGTGATGCCAGCTTCCAGTTAGACGTAGATGATGCTAAATCTCAACCTGATTAAGTATTGAAGCTCAATAGAGGAGTAGTTACTTGGAAGAGTTCCAAGGAAGATACTACAGCTAGCTCCACCATTGAGGTTGAATACATAGCAGCTTTGGAAGATGCTACGGGAGTAGTTTGGATGAAATAACTACATCCAAGAATTGGGTGTGGAACCTAGTATTGCTGAGCTCGTAGTATGTATTGTGATAACAACGGGAAGATTGTGCAAGTAAAGAAATCAAGATCTCATCGCATGACCAAATACATCCTCATACACTACCATCTGATCTAAGAGATGTTGGAAAGAGGTGACGTGCGAGTGGACGACGTGGCACAAATGAAAAACACAACAGAGCCGTTGACCAAGCCTATTTCACAGATCGCCTATACTTAAGATGGGATTAAGGTATATAGTGTTAGAATAGGTGACCATGTAAGCCAATTTTGGCAGGAATATGTAACCTATGTCTAGACAATTTCTGGTGTTTGATAAAAACATTTATGAATAAAGAAGTGAAAATTCATATGGCAATACTTTGTTTACGTTCACTTATATCTGCATTTACATTTCTGTTCACTACGTAAACAAAGCCCACGGACTGAGAATCGATTTCGGGGACTGGGACTACGCTTGGAGGTAGGTCCATGAAATCAGTTTTACCGAATCAATCCGGAAATCTCCAAGTCAAGGAATCCCGAAAATGGGTACTGGGATTCCCTTTGAGACTTGCACTAAGCATCTGCTGTCGTATTTCATCGACGGGTGACGAAGGTCGTCTAAGCAGTGTTAGTGGGTCAGCATGCTAGGAAGCAGCTGACTGAGGTGACTCGCGGGAACCGTCTTACGGAGGACCTTGAGTATGGTCAGCAAGGTATGACGTGTATTCCCGGTTCCAACGGTACAGGCCAAGTCCTTTGACTTGAGGAACTGCTGAGTTCACCTGTGCATCAGGTCTGTATCTTAGATATGGTGAGAGATTGCCAAAATACTCTTGAGTAGTCATAAGCCATGTCTAGTGCAGCTCGGGTGTACAGAGTGACAGTATTTTCCAAGAAAGGATCTGTCTCCTATCAAAAGGTATTGACAGTTGAGTCTCATGTACGCTCTGTGTCTTGTCCCTAAAATCTTTGGCCACAGTTGCTGAACAGAAGGGAAGGTTTCCCTTGCGGCGTTTAGTAAGGACAGACCGACACTTAGGTCCAAAATGGGTACCTGCTTTTTCCGTGCCCTAGAATCTAAGTGATGAGACCGAAGACAGAAGGACAAGTGTACTGTTAGAGCCTTAATGTTCATCCCCAATTATTTCACCTAGTCTCTAGTGCCATGGACCGTTGCTAGATGGCCACCCATGGTAACGGACGGATTCTAGGAATCCGACCAAGTCTAGCTGAAAGGTGAACCTAAAGACTCACACACTATCCACACACACTTAGTATTTAATTTGGAATTAAATATTGGAGTAAAGGAATGATTAAATTAGATTTAATCGGGTCCTATATTTTCTTGGAGAAATTAATTCCTTCCATTTGATAAAGGGAATTAAATTAATAAATAGAATTTATTAAAGGGTTGATTTAATGGGCTTAGAATAAATATTAATATTTATTTATTATATTTATTTTTAGCCTTTTGGAATATTTAATGGGATTTAAATATTCCATTAAATTAAAATCAACGGTTGAGATGGAAAGGGGAGATGGAAGGCTAGGATTTGTTTGACTAGGTCAAACACTAGTTTGACTAGGACTTTGACTAGGTCAAAATCCTAGACAAATTAGAGTTCTTAGAGGAGGAGTTTAAAGAGGATTAAACTCCTCCTCTATAAATACCTCTAGCTTCCAACTTTTTGAAGGATGATGAAATTCCAACACACACACAACACACACATAATTTCGGCCTCTCTCCCCTCTCTCTCGTCCGCCCTCTCTCTCTCCACTCTCCAAGAAAAATATTTTCTAGTTCTTTTATTTTTGGAACATTAGAACTTAGATGAATCAATACCGTTAATTGATAACGTGTTGTTGATTCATCCACTCCAAAATATACACTTGTTCGTTGCTAGCACGACGTGCAAGATACGTGGGTGGATCGTGTGTCACGATTTGGAGGGTCTCAAGAACGAGATCTCGGTGCAAAAACGGGGAACAACGCGTGTAGCCGTTGAAGACGAAAAACGACAACGGGTAGGTCTCGTTTTATTTTTCGTCTCTCTTTATTTTCAACTCTATGGCCTCCATGATTTCTTTACATGTTGTTTAATCATGAGATACACCGAATACCCGGGAATCTCAAGGGTACACCCCTTGAGCGTGTTCTTTTATTATTAAAAGCATGCTTTAATTTTTGTATGTTATTCTATATCGCGCTTCCGCATTAGCGCTATTCTCGGGACGATCCACCAATTTCTTTCAGTGGTATCAGAGCCCGGTTCGGTGTATAGGCCTAGGGTTTATGTGCGTTATAAGCATGAAACGTGAAATTGGCATGTTTTTATTAAATCTTGATTTTCTTGATTTTAAAGCCTGTCGTTTTTATTGCTTTTGATTCGTGTGTATTTTCTGAATATTGGTATTTTTCTGTTTTTCTTGAGAAACGGGGTGGAAAAATTTAACGGAAAATGAGAAACGACGCAGCCGGCCAGCCGGGAGCGCGCTGCCGGCAGGACAGACGCGCGCAGGCAAGGGAAGCCTGCGCGCGCCCGCCCAGCCGGTCGCACAGGGGCAGCGCGCAGCCAGGGAAGCTGCGCGCAGGCGCGCGCGCGCGCCTGAGAGTCCGCGCGTGGACGGACTCTGGGCAACGCCGCTAGGCGCGCGCGCACGCAGACGGAGGAGTCTGCGCGCGCGCGCCCGGCAGGCGTGCCGAGTGCACGTCTGCGCGCGCACTGCGCATGGCGCGACCGGCAGCCAGCAGGCCAGCGCGCGCGCGAGGCAAGGGAGCCTGCGCGCGCGACGGCCTTCCGGAATGCCCGGGCCGCGCAGCGTGTTGCCGGCCATGCGCGCGTGCACGCAGGCTGGGGGCCGCGCGCGCGCGCGCCGGCCAGGCAACGCCTGCGCGCGCGCAGGGGGCGGCAGGCTGAGCCTGTTACCCTGTGCGCGCGCCGGCAGGCCCCTGCCGGCGGCGGCGGCTGCTGCTAGGGTTTCAAAATCATTTTGAATTAATTTTCAGTTTTAATTTTGAATTAATTCTGAAAAAAATCATTTTGTGGGTTCAATTATGCCTAATTTTCTAAAGACATTATTTTAGGAGTAAAATAAATTGAATTTGGAATCCCGGGGTTATTTTACTTAAAATAATGAGGAAAGGTTTTCCTAAAACGAGAAAATCTTATTACCAGTATTTATGTTTTATTTTTCACACGTTACGCACATATTCATTTATTATTTTGAATATTTATGATTGGGAATCATGTGTTGTTGGTATATTGTAATTGTATGATGGGATCATGTGATTATGTGTGTTGGATAGAAATGGATGATCACGAGCCCTAGACCGAATGTATGGTTTATTTTCTGTTGGGCCTGTGTGCCTCTTTTACTGCTTTCTCCTTCTCTCTTTCTAGTTGCCTTGGAATAATAAGGCATTCTACCTCCCTCCTTATGTACTCCCTCCGGGTTTTCACTGGGGTTTCTTTTTTTATATGTAATGAGAGTAGAATAGGAGTGAGGTTTCTAATTTTGTAATTGGTGGAGAAAGAAGGAAGGACCACATGGAGAGCCCAGACGGGAGGTCCCTTGGAGTTTTCCATGAAGTGAAAAAAGAGAAAAGAGACCAAGGCCCATCAGCATGATGATTGGGTTACTATTAATGTAATAGTGTAGGACCAACCCTAGATTGACCATAGATCCACTGCGGGCTCAGTGGGTCGAATAGGATTCGAGCTCATGATCATCCAATAGGGGCGTGCTAGGCTTTAATTTTGCATGTGGTTATGATGATGGATGAATGGGTTATTTATCTATCATATAACTGCTATGGATGGTTTATTTACGCATTATGGTTGTATGTGTGAATGTATATTTATGAGATCTCGGTCATTTACTACTCTCACATTGGTTGGACCAATGTCAAAATATTAGACCCTAGACAAAGTGGATTTGAACTCTAGGAGTTTGTCCATGCCTTCCAATCCATGGCATAGTGAGGAAGCTGCTTTAGGTCAATAGTGTGGTCTCACGAGTCGTGGCATGTTATTGTACTTAAAGGAAGCTACACTATGTCATGAACGAAAAATGGGCTACTGTTACCTGTCTCACGAGTCGTTGGGGTACCAGTGGGTCTGTGGCTCGGTCGATTGGGTTGGGTCTAACGCCCAATTAACATGATTCGCTTGGAGTCCTCGGGATCATGTGAAAGGGTGAGGCAATAATCTTGGGAATCTCGTGGAACGAGAATGGTATGGAATACCTCCCACAGGATCTTTTCCATGCGAATCGTAAAAGCGGAGTATTGGATAAATCGCTGTGGATCCCAAGCCCACTAGGAAAGGATTTCCCGAAAATCACGTTTGAGAGTACCGTGTTTTCGTATAAATAGTGGGAGGATTAAATGACTAAAGTCCATGCATTTAATTATTTTATCAAACCACCGTCTTTTATTTTCTACTGATTGCGCGCTGTTTTCTAAAATGTAGATTTTTAAAATGTCTAAGAACCCACTTTCCACCATTCTTGAGACAAACAAATTCAATGGAACAAATTACAACGACTGGTTGCGCAATCTCAGGATAGTCCTAGATTACGAGAACCAAGGCAACGCCATGGACGAGCCTCTCCCTAGGACCTTGCCGGAAGGATCCACGCCAGAAGAACGTGAGACGTTCGAGGATAACCGGAAGGTCCGTAGCATCATACTTACTTCGATGACCAATGAGATTCAGAAGCAATATGAAAGGCTAGACGATGTCCGTTCCATTATGGCTCGCCTTAAGGATTGCTATGCAGTCCCGGACCGGCATATTAGGTATGTCGCGACCAAGGCGTTCTTTGGAACGAAAATGACAGAAGGATCCTCTGTACAAGAGCACGGGGTTAAAATGGTGGAAAAGCTCGAGGACCTAAAGGCAGGTCTCGATAATGAAACGTACATAGATGTGATCCTTCAGTCACTCCCACCCTCCTTTGACCAATTTATCATCAACTACAACATGAACGCACTTGAGAAGGGCATTCATGAGTTGATCAATATGTTGGTGCAATACGAGGCAACGACTAAGAAGTCCACGCCTTCAGTATTGTTTGGAGGTGCTTCAACTTCAAATACGAAAGGCAAGGGTGCCGGACGTTGGAAGAAGAAGAAAGGGAAGGGAAAGGCCGTCAAAGCAGCTACGAACACTAAGAGTGTTCCCATTGCCAAAGAGGGGAAAGGCAAAGGAAAGGGAAAGGTTGTCTCCAAGCAACAGTCGAAGGCATATGACATATGTATCAACTGCCGTGAGAAAGGGCATTGGAAGAGAGAGTGCCCCAAACTCTTCTCGAACCAAGGTATTTATGTGATTGAGGTTAATATGGTCACTAATTCTGCCTCTTGGGTATTAGATACTGGTTGTGGAGCTCACATTTGCAATGACTTGCAGGTGTTGAAAAGAAGCAGAAAACTGGGTAGCGGGGACATGATCCTGAAGCTTGGGAATGGCAAGGCCATCTCGGCAGAAGCAGTAGGATCCGCCACTCTAGTGATTAGTGATAGTATTAGCATAGATTTAGAGCAAGTTTATTTTGTACCTAGTATGATTAAAAACATCATTTCCATTCCATTGTTGGACAATAGTGGTTATGAGTTTAGAATCAATAAAAATTTCTTTTATTTGATGAGGTGTGGAATTGCTCATCTACTTGGTAAATTGCATAACGGACTTTATATCTTGCAACAAACGAATATCGTCCTCAATGCACAACACAAACGGAAATTAGATAATAACGGGAATGCACGACTGTGGCACGCTAGGCTAGGTCACATATCCCAAGATAGGATGAAAAGGTTGGTAGACTCAAAGAACCTAGAGGTTGGGGACTTGAGCGATCTACCAACTTGTGAATCCTGTTTAAGAGGGAAAATGACCACAAAGCCCTTTGTAGGACAAAGCAGGCTTGCCACAGGTCTGTTGGACTTGGTCCTTACAGATGTATGTGGGCCACTAAGGACGCAGGCCCGAGGTGGGTTTTCCTACTTCATAACCTTTACCGATGATCATTCACGGTATGGTTATGTTTACCTGATGAGGTACAAGTCTGAAGCTCTTGAGAGGTTTAAAGAATTCAGACTTGAAGTGGAGAACCAAACCAACTGCAAAATTAAAGTCCTACGGTCAGACCGAGGCGGTGAATACCTTAGTACGGAGTTCCTAGATTATCTAAAAGAACATGGTATAATATCAGAATGGACACCTCCAGGAACACCACAGTTAAATGGTGTCTCTGAAAGGAGGAATCGAACCCTGTTGGACATGGTTCGGTCCATGATGAGTTTCACCAAACTGCCCTTATCCTTTTGGGGCTATGCACTAGAAACGACGGCCAAGTTGTTGAATCTGGCGCCTACTAGTACATTAACCCAAACGCCATATGAAATATGGCACGGCAAGCCTGCGTCCTACAACTACTTGAAAGTGTGGGGTAGCCCCGTATACGTCAAGAGGTTAGTGGGAGATAAGTTAGAATCCAGGTCTAGCTTATGCAGGTTCATTGGATACCCTAAAGAAACTGCGGGTTATTACTTTTATGACCCCTTAGAAAAAAAGGTCTTTGT
Source organism: Sesamum alatum (assembly GCA_034509735.1). NCBI lineage: Eukaryota > Viridiplantae > Streptophyta > Magnoliopsida > Lamiales > Pedaliaceae > Sesamum > Sesamum alatum. The sequence goes on along the minus strand of JACGWO010000007.1, from coordinate 25,513,365 downwards.
TTCAAGAAATGCAGTATTCTTGGAGCAAGGCTTCCCGGAGGATATCTAACCTGATGAGCTGATCCTTGAGGAATCAAGTGATGGAATCCAGCCATCAGAGGTAGCCACGGAACCCTCACTTAGAGGATTCAGGATAGACAGCCGAAGGGCTGACCAACCTCGAGAGGTCCAACATGCTAGGCATGAAAGACAGCCTCAGGAACAGCCATCCCCGGTTCCTGAACCACCGGCTCCGATACAGTCAGCGCCCACAGTCACCACTGATGTTCCCGTTCTCCGTAGGTCCACTAGAGAGTCCAGACCTCCAGTGAGATATGGCTTTCTAGGTGCGACCGATCTTTTGAACAACGATCCTAAGACTTATGGAGAAGCGATGTCAGACATCGACTCCGGGAAATGGCTTGAGGCCATGAAAGCCGAAATGGACTCCATGAGCGAGAACCAAGTTTGGAGTCTTGTAGATCCACCGAAAGGTGTTAAGCCAGTGGGTTGTAAGTGGGTCTACAAGCGCAAACTTGGCGTTGATGGAGAAGTCACAACTTTTAAGGCTAGGCTTGTAGCTAAGGGATACACTCAACGACCCGGGGTCGATTTTGAGGATACCTACTCGCCAGTAGCCATGGCTAAGTCCATTCGGATCCTGCTCGCCATAGCAGCATGGTATGACTATGAGATATGGCAGATGGACGTGAAAACGGCCTTCCTCAACGGTTTCATTGAAGAAGAGATCTATATGGATCAGCCGGAGAGTTTCACGGTCACTGGAGAAGAACAGAAAGTCTGTCGTCTCCAGAAGTCCATCTATGGCCTCAAACAAGCCTCCCGAAGTTGGAACATTCGCTTTGACGAAGTAATACGGGGGTATGACTTCATCAAAAACGAATCCGACCCTTGTGTATACAAGAAGGTCAGTGGGAGCTCAATTGTGTTCCTAGTGCTTTATGTGGATGACATTCTGCTCATTGGTAATGACGTTAGAATGTTAGGAAACACAAAAGCATGGTTGTCAACCCAGTTTTCCATGAAGGACTTGGGTGAAGCCTCCTGCATCCTAGGCATCCAGATTGTCAGGAACAGATCTAAAAGGATGTTAGGACTCACCCAAAACTCGTATATGGAGAAAGTCCTAAAGAGATATCGAATGGACAACTCCAAACGAGGATTCCTTCCCATGAGGCATGGGATCAAGTTGTCCAAGAAACAGTCCCCACAGACTGATGAGGAACTTGAGGATGAAAGTCATCCCTTATGCTTCTGCCGTAGGTAGCATCCAATATGCGGTCCACTGCACTAGGCCTGATATTGCATACGCTTTGAGCGTAACAAGCAGATATCAGTCCTGCGCAGGAGAGGCACATTGGAATACTGTTAAGGGCATCCTTAAGTACCTAAGGAGGACTAAGGAAATGTTCCTAGTCTATGGCAATGGAGAACTAATTCTGGAAGTCTTTTAGCGACGCTAGCTTCCAGTCTGATGACAATTATGCCAAGTCTCAATCGGGGTACGTATTCAAACTCAATGGAGGAGTAGTAGCTTGGAAAAGTTCCAAGCAAGCAACCATTGCTGACTCCACCACAGAGGTTGAATACATAGCAGCTTCAGAAGCTGCTAAGGAAGTAGTTTGGATGAGAAACTACATCCAAGAGTTGGGTGTGGTGCCTAGAATCGTCGAGCATGTTGTCATCTTCTGTGATAACAACGGAGCAATAGCGCAAGCAAAGGAACCGAGATCTCATCACCGTTCCAAACACATTCTTAGATGCTACCATCTTCTTAGAGAAATGGTAGGAAGAGGTGACGTCCGGATGGACCGAGTCAACTCAGCAAACAACATAGCAGATCCGCTGACAAAGCCTATGTCGCAGAGCGCTCATACGCAACATCTTGAGAAGATGGGGATTAGACATATGGGCGATTGACTTTAAAGGTCAAGTGGGAGATTTTTAGAATAGGTGATCATGTAAGCCAATTTTGGCAGGAATATGTAACCTATGTCTAGACAATTTCTGGTGTTTGATAAAAACATTTATGAATAAAGAAGTCAAAATTCATATGGCAATACTTTGTTTACGTTCACTTATATCTGCATTTATATTTCTGTTCACTACGCAAACAAAGCCCACGGACTGAGAATCGATTTCGGGGACTGGGACTACGCTTGGAGGTAGGTCCATGAAATCAATCTTACCGAATCAGTCCGGAAATCTCCAAGTCAAGGAATCCCGAAAATGGGTACCGGGATTCCCTTTGAGACTTGCACTCAGCATCTGCTGTCGTATTTCATCGACGGGTGACGAAGGTCGTCTAAGCAGTGTTAGTGGATCAGCATGCTAGGAAGCAGCTGACTGAGGTGACTCGCGGGAACCGTCTTACGGAGGACCTTGAGTATGGTCAGCAAGGTATGACGTGTATTCCCGGTTCCAACGGTACAGGCCAAGTCCTTTGACTTGAGGAACTGCTGAGTTCACCTGTGCATCAGGTCTGTATCTTAGATATGGTGAGAGATTGTCAAAATACTCTTGAGTAGTCATAAGCCATGTCTAGTGCAACTCGGGTGTACAGAGTGACAGTATTTTTCAAGAAAGGATCTGTCTCCTGTCAAAAGGTATTGACAGTTGAGTCTCATGTACGCTCTGTGTCTTGTCCCTAAAATCTGTGGCCACAGTAACTGAACAGAAGGGAAGGTTTCCCTTGCGGCGTTTAGTAAGGACAGACCGACACTTAAGTCCAAAATGGGTACCTGCTTTTTCCGTGCCCTAGACTCTAAGTGATGAGACCGAAGACAGAAGGACAAGTGTACTGTTAGAGCCTTAATGTTCATCCCCAATTATTTCACCTAGTCTCTAGTGCCATGGACCGTTGCTAGATGGCCACCCATCGTAACAGACGGATTCTAGGAATCCGACCAAGTCTAGCTGAAAGGTGAACCTAAAGAGTCACACACTATCCACACACACTTAGTATTTAATTTGGAATTAAATATTGGAGTAAAGGAATGATTAAATTAGATTTTAATCGGGTCCTATATTTTCTTAGAGAAATTAATTTCTTCTATTTGATAAAGGAAATTAAATTAATAAATAGGATTTATTAAAGGGTTGATTTAATGGGCTTAGAATAAATATTAATATTTATTTATTATATTTATTTTTAGCCTTTTGGAATATTTAATGGGATTTAAATATTCCATTAAATTAAAATCAACGGTTGAGATGGAAAGGGGAGATGGAAGGCTAGGATTTGTTTGACTAGGTCAAACACTAGTTCGACTAGGACTTTGACTAGGTCAAAATCCTAGACAAATTAGAGTTCTTAGAGGAGGAGTTTAAAGAGGATTAAACTCCTCCTCTCTAAATACCTCTAGCTTCCAACTTTTTGAAGGATGATAAAATTCCAACACACACACAACACACACATAATTTCGGCCTCTCTCCCCTCTCTCTCGTCCGCCCTCTCTCTCTCCACTCTCCAAGAAAAATATTTTCTAGTTCTTTTGTTCTTGGAACATTAGAACTTAGATGAATCAATACCGTTAATTGATAACGTGTTGTTGATTCATCCACTCCAAAATATACACTTGTTCGTTGCTAGCACGACGTGCAAGATACGTGGGTGGATCGTGTGTCACGATTTGGAGGGTCTCAAGAACGAGATCTCGGTGCAAAACGGGGAACAACGCGTGTAGCCGTTGAAGACGAAAACGACAACGGGTAGGTCTCGTTTTATTTTTCGTCTCTCTTTATTTTCAACTCTATGGCCTCCATGATTTCTTTACATGTTGTTTAATCATGAGATACACCGAACACCCGGAATCTCAAGGGTACACCCCTTGAGCGTGTTCTTTTATTATTAAAAGCATGCTTTAATTTTTGTATGTTATTTTATATCGCGCTTCCGCATTCGCGCAATTCCCGGGACGATCCACCGATTTCTTTTCATATAGGTTATTGGCTTTAAGGTCAAGTGGAAGAGTATTTGTCTAGGAGACTAAAAACCCAATTATTTGGCTGTTTGAAATCTACTGTTAATAATTTTATTCGATATAATGTTAAATACCATGAGTATAGTTTATTCTTTGATCAACTTTGTCATGTTATATTATATGTTATTACTGCATTTCACGGACAAAGCTCCCAGACCCATAAAACCTTTGAAGTTGAGTCGCGCATTTGATGGCGACTATGAAACCAACTTCCGAGGGTCGGTCTGAAACATTTCAAGTCGAGAATCCTCAAGAATAACATTTAGGAGTTTTGTAAAGACTTGCACTAAGTGATGCATTCACGTGATGAGTGTTGCATTTCATTGATGAAATATGTGTGATGTCTATGCACTTTAGTGGGTGCTTGACATGTGAGTTATCAAGTTGACATAATTGACTTGGAGGAGTTGTCATATGGAAGCCCGTGTGGCATGATCGGTATGACTGGAACTCCTTAGCTGCAATAATATGAAAGCTAGTCCTCCTGCCTGAGGAGCCACAATTGTCTTGTGTATGGAGTGATTGTATCTTGATCCTGGCTTATGTAACTATGTTATTATGTGGTTGCGAAAAGCCCTGCATCGGTGTAGTCAAAACATACGTGGAGGTTGGTGCATTCCAACAAGGAACCTTTTGCCCATCACTAGATGATGGCAATCTCCTATGTCCTCTAGACTGTATTAACCTCTAGAAGCCTGTGGCGACAGTTGTTGATCAAATAGAAAAGTAGTTTCCCATGTTGATCAATGAGAAACAAAGTTAAGAATGGATACATAGTTATCAGAGTTAAGTATGGGAACCAATTTAGAATTTCATGCCCTAGACTTTGATTGAGAGATAGCTTGATGGAAGGACTGTAGTTGTACAGTATGGTAGTTAAAGGTTCACACCAGTTTCACCTATTTTTTAGTATCATGGATTATTGATAGACAGTTAATCATGGTGATGGATACTATTAAATTAATGAGTTAATCAAGAGTGATTAATTGAATATGATTCAATTAATCTAGAGAATTAATCTAGAGCAAGTTAGTGGCCAAATTAAATTGTATATGTGATACAAACTCAAGTCTAACTGAAAGTGGACCTATAAGATCACACACAAAACACTAATGGTATTGGAAAATTAGAATTAATTTCGACCATGAAAATTAATTATTAAATTCATTCCGGAAGAGAGAGAGAGAGAGAGAGAGAGAGAGAGAGAGAGAGAGAGAGAGAGAGAGAGGATATTAATGTTAACTCATAAATGAGTTTAAATTAATCATTTGAATAATTGAATTATTCAATTGAGGTTTTATGTGAAAGAAAATCCAAAATGTTAATTAATTGGATTAATTAAATATTTGGATTTTGTGATTAATTAAATCTAATTAATTAATCTTAGGTCTAAGAATTAAATAAAGATTTGATGTGGACTTGAAACTAATTGATTGGATCAATTAATTACTAATCCAAAGTCAAAGTGTATTTAATTCAAATTGTGGTCAAGTCTCAAGAGACCCTCAAGGGACCACAAAGACCTACCATGCATTAAAGGCCTTGATAAAAAAAACTTGCATCTTCAGGAATGGAGCTCACCTACCCTTAACTTGAAGCCAACTACTCCATTCGTATATAGAGGGAGCGGTTGGCCATTTGTAAGGTGCTTGGTAAGGGGTTGTAGGGGTGTTCAATCAAACCACCGGACCGCCCCAACCTAAATCGCACCGCAATTAGCGGGCTAAGGGTGGGTTGGTTGGTCTTGGGCTAGTTAAAAAAAATCACAATTTAGCAATTGGGTTTGGTTTTATACTTATGTGGACCGCATAGCCCGCGCTCGACCGCAATAATAGTGATAATTTAAAAAAACTATAATTCTTTATAAATATAAATATATATATATAAGTTTTGATACTACATAAATTAATGTTCAAGATAATAATAACAATTACGATATTTTTTATCGGTATTGATAATATATGTATAAATTGATACATATGTAAATGAAATCAATTATTCAACTAATTCTTGGTTATTGATAATTTTCTATATTTTTTATATAAATAATAAATGCAAAAACTTAAAATAGCTTACATCATCGTAGTGTTGTAATTTATTTTATATTCATCTTAAACTCTTATTTTATTTTAAATAATATCCTTTCAATATCTCACATCTTTATATTTCTACTTATTGTGTTCCAACTAAATTATACAAAAAAAAAAAGAACATAATGTTATATATTCCTACAAGTACATTAAATTAATATACACATGTTTTTAGTGCTTTAAATTTTATATATAATCGATTAATTAAAAATATGTAAACTATCATTATATTTCCAATTTATAGTGTTAATCTTTATGTAATTCCTCAAATTTTCTTATTTCTTCCATTATAAACTAAAAAATCTTCTTTTATTATTAAACTCATAAAATATTTTCTCCGCTTCCTTTGCGGTAAATTAGTATAATATGTATGTATCATATAATTATATATATTATCATTGTATAATAATATTTTATTATATAAATAGATACTTTTTTTAATAATCAAAACTTAAGAAGTAGAAATTAGATAAGAAAGGAAACAAAGAGTCTTCGAAGTTCAAACTCTTCAATGCCTTGTGGCTTTTATTTTGTAAAATGTTATTTGAAACTTGAGAGAGAATCGTATAGTGAATGTTATTAATTTATTTTGGATGTAGAATTTTATTTGTGATTTCAAAATATGTATCTTGAACTTACAAATTTTATGTATTTAGAATAGTTGAACTTTACTTTTTTCTTTTTTATTTTTCATTGTATAGATGATTGACTTTATATTAAAGACCGCAAAAATCGCCCCAACCCGCCCCAACTCAATTAGACCGCAAAGTGCGGTTTTGATGATTGTAGGGTTGGGCTTGGGCTAAATTTTTCAAAAATCGCAAACATCGGGTACTGTGTACACTCCTAAATTTTATTTGGGCTTGGGTTAAATTTTTCAAAAATTATCTAATTTGGCCCAACCCGCACTGTGTACACTCCTAAAGGGGTGTATACCCATATTTCTGTTCCTCACTCTCTCTACTTCCAAAGACTTGTATCTCTTTTTATCCTTTTCAATAACTTGAAATTGATTTAAGCTTATTTGTTAAGAAACATAGAACACTTTCTACTTCATAAAAGTGTTGTTCTAATTCCACTCTCTTGAGTTTCTAGCAAGCCTCAAAGACACATAAGTTAGTGTTTTGTTTGGACTTGATAGAAAGAGCATAAATTTGCTCTTGTGTGGCAAACCAAGAAACCATTGTTGCATAAGAGGTTTTGAAGCCACTTCACTTCTTTCAAAAAGGTATTTATCATTTGACTTGAATCAAATAGTTGGTGAGCAAGTGCATGAATAAATCGATTCACAAATGATATAATTCTCTTTAATGTTTTATTTATTGTTTTCATTGTTCATTTTACATCCCGATGTTGTACCGATTACTTCAAAAGCAACATTCCTACATAATTGTACAGAATATTCCAAAAATCAACATACCTTATGTATATCACATACAAACTCGACTGCTTTACACGAGTTTGAGCCAAACCTCAATCCCTTGTGAATCAATTTGATTCGCATAGCACCCCAATGAAGTGGACCTGAAAATAGCTCGTATTCTGATATTCATTTTTTCTTTTTCTTTATTATAATTCTTCCGAAACATTTATAGAGGCCTCGCTCAAATTGGTGGTCTATATTGTTCGAGACTTTTTATTACACTCACGTGTGCTCATAAATCAAACTTTCCTTAGTATTAACAAGAAAGAAGAGAAACTTTCATACTTCTTCCATGTGCAGCAGCTGTTCTACTTGTCGAGATCCTAATTTCAATTTCACCTGAAAGAACACAAACGCTGAGCTCTGCCACATAGAGATAGACCCAATTTGTATATATATACACAATGGCGATCGCATCTCCCTCTGCTCCCAGCTGTTGCTGTACTACTCGTACTGGGTCCACTTACCGGCGCTTCTCAGAACCCATTTCGACATGGGCAGGGGCGAAAGTCCAATGTCGGGTCTTGGCCCGGCCCGCGATCACGTCCCGGCTAAACGCCTCTTCGGATGGGGAGCTCGTATACGAGCTCAATTACAGCCAACGCCGCCGGAGGGGGGCGTTCCCGGTGTACGTAAAGCTGCCGATGGACGTGGTTGGCCCCACGGCGCAGACGATGAGGCGGAAGAAAGCCATGGCGCAATCGTTCCGGGCGCTGGCGGCGGCGGGAGTGGAGGGGGTGGTGATGGAGGTGTGGTGGGGGCTAGTGGAGAGGGAATTTCCAAGAATCTACAATTGGCAAGGGTATTTGGAGATTGTAGAAATGGCGAAGCGTTTCGGGCTGAAAGTCCGGGCTGTGATGGCATTTCATCAGTGCGGTTCGGGGCCTGATGACTTATTCTGGTTGGTAACTATCTCCAAATTGAGTTCTCTCCCAATGTTCTGTTATTCTCACTGCACTGTTAAATCCCTATTTCTTTTAGATGTTTTAAAGGGCTAATTATGATTGAAACGGTTAATATTGTTTAGGATTGTTCTAATTGATGCATGGTGGATTTAGCAGAAGCTTTCTTGAACTTTGATGCTTGTTAAGTGAGTTGTTTATGTTCATTGCCTTTGTTGGGTATATTGCTGAATTCTGTGGATTATTTGGTCTGAAGATGGATGTATTTTGATGCCTAGAGCTACGAAAAGTTACTAAAACATGTTAAACATGGGATGTATTAATTTGCTGGAAGATGATTTTGCAGTGCCTGCATTCCCATTAGAGTTTAATGTTCCTGAAAATTCTAGTATTCTGTCTTCTTGCATATAATATTTTATGCATTGCAGAAGCAACCTTTCCGATACGGAGAACAAGCATTGAGAAGACTTGTACGGGAAGTAGTCTCTGGTATTCCATAACCTAGACTTCTAAGTTCGGAACACACTTCTGAAATGGTTTATTGTTGGTTGGCTGGGGCCTTTAGTGTTCAAAGATACTCAGCATAGAGAAGTGCTGGTAGATGGTTAAACAGCTACTTACATGAGGAAACAGAGTCATGTTTGCAGTGTTCCTCAAGTGGTTGTTATTTTGGATCATATAGATACGGTGGTCTAATCAACTATTAAGGCAACAGCCCCTGATAGAGTTGAGTGTGAAAGAAAAGGATCTATGTTCACATAAGTTTGGTCTAATTTTTGTTGAAAGACAGTTGAGAGGATGTGCTAATCATTTGTCATATTTGTAAATGTATTCGACTGATAAGGCCCATGATATCTAATGAACTTGATTGTAGAGATCTAGTCAGTTTTTAATAATTAATGAGATGGTGAGTCCTTCATTATTTTGTTCAAAGATTTCATCCAGATTGAATGAAAAATTTGTGGTTTATCTTTTATGCAGCTCCGTTTTGTGATCACATAGCTAAGTTCAAATTCATGGATTTATTAGAAAAGAATTTGGAGAGAAGGGATATTGGATCACTAAATATTGGATGAAATCCAAAATAATGATCACAAAATAGCTGAAATTGGTGCTAAAGGGTTTCATATACATAGTAGCTGACAATGATCCATCACTTGTTATCCAATCAAGGTCAGGTTTCTCATCATGGATTTGAAATCCTCAACTATGAAATCCTTCAATGCAGACGCAACCTCAGAGAAAACAGGCTTAAGGTTTCCTTCAAAGACTGATGGGCATTTAGATAATTGACCAGGTATTTCTCAGTCCATGGACAATTTGTCTAGGAAAGACATAAACAAATCCTCCTTTACAATTTCTTTTGTACTTAAACAAGTTATAGTACATTGGCAATGAAGCAGTGAAACTAAGAGGGGTTACTATCTCGAATCATTTATGTATATAAACTACGTTGGTCATCTCATTGTCTCTAAAGTTGCTGGGATCTCCTAAAGGGCGTCAATTTATGATGAATGTTTATTTAAGATTACCGTTCAGGCCAAACGCAGCACTGGCGATATTTAGATGTGCCATTTAATCCTCCCCAGTCTGGACTAGAAGGACACCTGCTTCGACTTTGTCCGATTATCTATGTTCTATTACTTCTTGCTGTGACAAAAGGAGTATATACTTGCAGGTTGAGAAGGGTAAAAAAATAGGACATGACTTTTAGACCTGCCAATTGTTCCAAAATGTATTAGAAGTACTGATTGATGTGCTTCACTGTAATGTTTCTTCTTGATTTCCCTTTCAATTCCCCATCAATACTGATCACAATTCCGCCCTTTTCTTTGAGCAAGGATTCCTCTCCCTTTATGGGTGCTTGAAGAAATGGATAAAGATCCAGATGTATCATATGCAGATAGGTTTGGGAGGAGGAGTATGGAATACATTTCGCTGGGATGTGATGTTCTTCCTGTTCTGCATGGACGATCACCAATTCAAGCATATGCTGATCTCATGAGGAGCTTCAGGGACACATTCAGATCATTTCTTGGCGGCATTATAACTGTAAGACTGACCTGCTTGATGGTCTTTTGCGAAACTACTTCTTATTAGATCTTCTGCTCTTCTTGTTCTCCTTTTTCTTTCTTGTTTGTTCTGATGCCTCCGCGAAATTGATGGCGGTTTTTATTTCCAGGGTATTCAAGTTGGACTAGGTCCTGGTGGTGAACTAAGATATCCTTCATGCCCTACTCAAAAGTTAACTCGGGCTTGGCGTTCTCGTGAACTTGGTGAATTTCAATGCTATGACAAGGTATGCATAGAGTTCAACATCTGTTTAAATGGTATCTAGCCTTTTTCCTTTATCTAAACAATATTTTTAATATATTTTCGTAATTTCACTTGCAGTATATGCTTGCATCTCTGCGTGCTTGTGCATGCAAGATAGGAATGCGAGAGTGGGGATATGGAGGTCCTATTGATGCCAGCAGTCTAATGCAAAGTCCTGAAAGTACAGAATTCTTCCGAAGTGATGGTTCTTGGAAGACGCCGTATGGAGAGTTCTTCCTTGAATGGTACTCAGGCATGCTGCTTTTGCATGGGGAAAGGATCTGTAGGGAAGCAGAAACCATTTTCCGCGGTAATGAAGTAAACATGTCAGGAAAAGTTGGTGGGATTCACTGGCATTACGGCACGCAATCTCACCCCTCAGAGCTAACATCTGGATACTATAACACTTCAGCTAGAGATGGATATATACCAATTGTTCGAATGTTTGGGCGGTATAGTTTTACCATGTGCTGTTCATGTTTTGAGATGCAAGATGCTGAAGAGCAGCAGATAAATCCGGCCAGTCGGCCCGAAAGTTTCCTTAAGCAACTACTGCTTGCTGCACGTATCTGCGACATCCCATTGGAGGGTGAAAACTATTCGACAAATTTGGATAACGAGTCATTCCAACAGGTGTTGAAAATGTCGAAGTTCTACTCTGATGGACTTGAAATGCCATCCTTTTCTTTCAACTTTGTCAGAATGGACAAAAATTTGTTTGAGCCTCGCAATTGGGTTAGTTTTTTCGCGATTTGTGAGGCAAATGTCAGCTGTCAATATGTTTCAAGCCAGCTTAGATTCCAGTGGAGGCCACACAACCTTTTCTTCTTCATCGGCTTCTGCTTTTGCTGGAACGGTTCTTGCGTATTAGGAAGAGAAGCTTCAGTTCGCCTGGACCTCTCGTGCTGCGCCCGCACTGGATACAGATCTTTTAACGTATTGTTTCCTGGTCAGGTAAATGCTTATCAGACTTGATGTCTGATCCCACTGTATTGCACAATAAAATGTTACTTACCTGAATTTTGAGAATGGATGTCTGTATTCAAGCTCAACACACATCTTTCTCTTGGACTAACACTGTAAATTCGATGTCATTCATGTGGATTTGTATCTGTATGGATTATGAACCGTTGGGTTGACACACTTACATAGACTGTAACGTTGGATCACACGAGATGACTTCATCATATGTGACCCAACAACTGATAGCCCCGTATAGGTTGCATGCCCGTTGATTAATGGAATTTTGTCTTCAGTGTCAAATTATTTTTCAGTTTGTTTTTTTTATTGTACTATAAACAACCCCCCACCCCCCTCCCCCCAATAAAAGGATTATTACATTTACACCTCTTGATTTATGATTTATTTAAGTGGTCCGGCAGCTCCTTTAGTCGCAGCTTCCCCTCTTTCAGATTGATCGCTCTTCATCGCGCTATTACCCTTTGGAATATCCTCTTCGAGTCCTTCTTCTGGATAGATATCGCTCTTTGAGCTCCTCCTTTTTACATGTCGATAAACCATCAATATCGTCCTTATCAGGATCTCATTGCTGATACATCTCCTCTAGAAAGCATAGTTCATTTTTCTCTGGTCATTCACACATAATCGCTAAAGCCTCATGGCTTCCCCTTTAGGGAAATATATACTTTGATAAAGTGTCTTTTTGTGTAATTACATAAATCACCCCTGACAGTTTAAAAGTAGAGATAATTTATATAATGATGTTGATATTTTTGGGGTGTACATGTAATTTTTTAAAAAATATAGGTAATTTGTGTAAATTATGTTAATATTTCTAGTGGGGTATATATGTAATTTTTTGAAAGACACGAGTAATTTGTGTAATTAGATCATAAGTCAGGTGTAGATGTAATTACAATAAAACCCTTGGGACCATGAAATTTTATTAATTTAGAGAGATATTAATATATCGATAAATTAATATTTATTGATTAAAAGAGAGACTTTTTAAATTAGACAAATTTAGTACATATGTATTGAAAATAAATGAATTCATATATGTTTCATTGATTATATTTATGCATTAACCAATTCTTTGTAATTAATCAAATATATTCATATATAATATCAATTCGTTGTATACAATTAACTATTATATTCATGAACACATGTATCAATTCATTGGAATTACTTAAATATACATGTTTACATTAATTCGTTGCACTTAAATAACTATTATAGCAAATTAAATATATTCATGCATAATGAATGAAACATATACTATATAAATCTCAATATAGAAATAAAATAATTCATAACACCCAACCATGTCTTCTCATCTAAAAGGCATTGCAAAATCATCCATGAATGAACAAATGCGTAAAACATTATGTGAGTATAAGAGAAACCATCCCACATGCACTCAAAAAGATTTATAAGAGTGGATTGATGAAAAATATCGTTTGAAAATTAGTCAAGGTACAAATTACCATAATATTTATAATTGTAATATTTATGAATTATTAATTTAGAGTTTTAATGGGACACTACAAAAAAATGCGGGAATAGGAACGGTAAGTTATGACCGTTCCAGTTACCGTTCCACGTAGGAACGGTGGTAGGAACTGTTGTGGAACGGTAAACCGTTGATGACGTCAGAGTCGTGCTAATAGAAATACAAATTAATAGGAACGGTCGGACCATTCCTATTGGAGTGCCAAACGTAGAGTGCCAAATTGTACACCTATAACCGTTCCTAAAAGGGACCTGATATATTTTGGACCTCAATTTGGAACACATGTGTGAGATTTGGAACGGTAGGCGGACCGGGAAAACGAACCGTTACTGACTGTGTTCCAAAGACCGTGTCAATTTAAATGATAAAAACTATTAATATAAAAAATAAATAAAATCATAAATTAGGGACGGTACTTTCGACGGTTCGTATTCGCAACGTACCGTTCCTATATTTGACTTTTTCAAGAGATTTACCGTTCCCAACGCCGATGACAAAGCCATTCCAACTCTACACGTGAACCGTTCCTAAAAGACGGAACCCACCGTGCCTAATTGTATTCCAAAATCAATCCTTTCGTGGTTAGGCTTTCGTTCTAAAGACAATACCAAAAACCGGTCCAAAATATTATTCCAAAGTTTGAGTGCAAACACCGTTCCTAATCTCTACAATACACCGTTCCTATATGTATTCCAGACACCATGCTAAATTTTATCTACAATATTATCGGACTGTTCCAAACAAAGTTTTAAACACCGTTCCTAATTGCGCGATTTATTTTCGATGATACCGTTCCTAATGTTTATAAAGTGTTCCAAATGCAAAAAAATCAAAATTATACGTACAAAGGTAATTAGGAACGGTAGAACCATATAGTGCCAAACACCATTCCCTAATAGGAACGGTAATCTCGTTACCGTTCCTAATAATTAGGATCGCCTCTTATTGCCACGGATAGCCTCCCGTTCCTCAACCGTTCCTAATTGCAGTCCAAAAGGTTCAAATGAATTATTTACCGTTCCAAATAATAAAAAAATCGTTCCTGTTACCATCTCAATCACCGCTTTTTTTTTTTGTAGTGGGACCTAATATTTATACAGGAATTTTTCGAAAAATTATTATCTTATTATCTTATCGAATTTGATGATTTTTTACAAAGAACCAAATCGGGACCGAAAAATTTTATTATTTTTAGAGAGCTTATTAATTTATAGAGTATTAATTTATAGAGATTTTACTATATTCCCAAAAAATGCAAAATATTCATGAAGACAATACGTGCATTGCACGTGTGGTACTTCATACTTTTTCTAAAAATTTGGAGCCAAGCAAGTATAAGTAATAGTGATCCTGAAAACTATGGTATAGACATTGGAAAAGTTATTTAATTTATTAGATTACTTAATTAAATTCTATAGGTCTGCATGAGACAAAATCCAGATGATTCCTGCAAAGAAACATTATAATTTTGATGGATTCAATTTATTGATATGGTCCAATTCTGAGTAAGAGCACATGCACTCGGGACAAACCCTTTATTTATTTATTTATATGTTGCCATTGCAAATATAATGAAACAAGATAAATAATTAACATACAGAGGATAAATTGATGTATGCTTTTATTCGCCAACGGCTGGAATATTGGAAGATGATACGACGTAATATGTTGAATATTTCTTGTATTGAAATCTGCAATTATTTGAGTACCAACTGAAACTTATAGCTACCGATAATTTTTTGCCTAAATGATGAGGTTGAGATCCCATAACCAAGAGGTTGTAATTCGAGTACTACAAATCTAAAGTATTGTTTAGTTTATAGGATATTTGTATTATTCATTTGGTTGCTTTAATATTGGTGTTGGTGATCTAGAAATGTTGTTATACTGTGGACTGAAGAGTTGATTGTCGTAGAAATATTATTGTATTTTCAAATTAATAGTTAATCACTCATTATTAAAAAAAATTTGAAACTTATAGCTGGTACTAACTGCTAATATTCTTTGATTTATGGGATAATTACACCCCTTTCCCCGAGGCTTAGTGTAATTAAATTTAGATTTTTTGTGGTTTGTAAAATTAAATCTACTATCTCTAAAGTTTGTTTCCATCTAACAAATAGGTCTCATCGTTAGTCAAAATTCACTGAATTTGTTGATATTAACAAAAAAAAATTGAATAAAAATCAATATTTGACTGACTTATTAATGACTAATTACAGGACAAATAAATTTTTTATAACTAAACTACCCTTATAATGTTGAAGATATATCTGCTCACATCACTACAAAAAAGATTAATTTTTGCAACGGCCAAAAACAATGGCTAAAACTCAATTTTCGTTGCTAATACTTATTCGCCACCGCTACACCACGGCTATCAAGCCATGGTATTTGCAAGGGTAGCCAATACATTTGCCATGGCTTTTAGCCATGGCCAATGTATTAACCATGGCAATTGCCATGGCTTTAGAGCCTTGGTTAAAAAGTCCACTATATGTGATATTTTTTTACTAGGGCTTGGAAGCCGTGGCAAATACATCTTTTATATAAATAAATAAATATATTTTGAAACAAAAAATGAATTAAATTAAATTAATAAATAGACCAAAAATGAATTACGAACAATATAAAACACAAATGGAAAGCATGCGCATGAGCTGGTATGTAATCAAATCAAATTGATGTTGTCTGCAACAGAATAGTGAAATCAATGCAATTACTTCTCTGGACTAAAGAAATCTTAAAGCAAACACAAAGTAAAAGAATCTAACCAAAAGCTATGTAATCAAATCAAACTAATGTTGTCTGATCACCATAAAGCAAACACAAAGGAAAAGAATCTAACCAAAAGCTATGTAATCAAATCAAACTAATCTTGTCTGATCACCATGCAAGATCAAAGAACAATCCACAAAAATTGTGTTTATCATTGCTTTTTGGGGTGCTATCTATCTGTATGTGATCAGAAAACCAAGAACAGAAGATGCATATAGTTCATAGTTCAAGAAACATGGAAACAGATTGCAAGAATTGCAACCCGGAAGTCTTGTCCTGTTCTGATGGCTTCATCAGCATCGTCCCAAAGACAAGAAACAGATTGTAGTGTTGAGGATGATCGTGCGTTGGAATCATCTGCCATTAGCGTTGTAACTAGGGCCGCAACTGAATATTAGAAAAGCAAAAGGTAGTGGAGTTAAGATGAGGGAAAGCTAGGCAACAAAATATTGTCTTGTGATTCTCCCCATTCCCTGCAACAGAGACTACTTGGCACCTAAGTCATCATCATATCAATTAATTAATATATGTCAGATTTGGGATACTGGTTCTGCTTGCTTCTTTCCATTTCTATGTGTTCCTATAACATACATCATCACATCTTTTTCTTTTTTACTACAAAATTTTACCACTTCAAAGACGGATATATATATATATATATAGGAAGCATGATGTCTTTTAATTTAAGAAGACAAAGATTTGTAAGTGCATAGGGAGTGTCATTATGACTACTAGTACACTAGTCTAGCAAAGGGTAAGCCTCAGAAAACGTGTTGTTTTTGTTTTCAAATTGTTCAACTTAGACCACCCACAATTTCATTCAACTTATGTACAAGCTTCACATAATAATAATCTGCTTTACTGATTGCAATGGAAATATTGAAAAACTAGTGTCAAACATATCTGTCTATATAGATATGGACTTATCTCATAGTGGAACTTTTTGAAAATCATGCACCCATCACTCATAGTCTCATACCATGCCACTCCAAAAATAATAATAATAATATATTTAATTTCCTAAACTCCATTGAAAAGGAAAAATCCCTTTCAAGTAAAAAGACAGAGAGAGGGAAGGAGTAGTGCTTTTTCCTAAAGCTTTTTCTTAGTTTTCCATAAATCAATCCATTCCAAGGTAAATATATAGATCTTTAAAAGTGGTATACCTGTTTGTATGTGACATTCTATATAGTTCGGATTCCCTCCTAGCTGAATCATAACTTGATATACTTGCACTTGTTGTCAATACGCTAGATGCTCCGCTTGTGCTTGGTAGATCCTGAACCTAGATTTGTAAATCAGGTTAGAAGCAACAATAGCAATGTACAATGTAATTTTTTTTTATACTTGACTAATATGAAAAGGCTGAAATGGACTTACAGTTGGTCTGTATGAAGTTGTGGCTGTTTGAAATGGAGCCATTGGAAAGCCACCAAGCCCAAAGTATGACACCACATCTTCTACCACTTCTTGAGTCATCTCTGCTCGCGTCTGAGCTATCTTTTTTGCCATTTGTTCCATTAGCCTTTTCATTTGTTCCTTCTCCTCCCTCATTTCCTCTATTTCCTTCCTCATTTGCTCTCTTTCCTCCCTCATTTCCTCCTTCACTTCTTGGACCACCTCTTCACGAATTTTTTTCTTGATAGCATCATTAGAAGACAAGGTATGCCGATACTGAGATGCTTAACCCCTTGACCTGCACACCTCACACGACCACGACTATCTACCCCCATAAACTCAGTGAATACCATCTCTTTTAGCTCTCTTGTGCACTCTACCTCTGATACTTGAGAGGTAGTCTCCCTCAATTGGTTCTTGTACTTGAAGAGTAAAACCATTTAAAAAAGTATTATTAGATAATGTAATTTCAATAATTACACAATTTTCATACTTACAATGAGTTTAGATGTCTCTTCATTGGGAGGGGGCTTGCCATTTTCGCGAACGAGACATATAAAATATGTCTAAACGAGATGACTCAATTCCTTCGATCAATAACTGCACTAAAAATGTATTCATCAATAACAGTTCAAATAAATAATAGAACAAACTTAAATATGAGTAATTTACTTGTTTCTCAGTTCGAGGATTGGGTGCGACCTAGTTGGTGAGGAAATTTTGTATTGTGCTATATTTTGAGCATTCCTTTGTGCTTCTGCCTGAAATATGCAAAGCTTACATCAACACTTTATGGCTAATAGAAAAATAAAGAGTATGTCAAACACAAATACGGATTTTCGATAACCTTCGTCTTCTCTAATTTCCAATAGCCAATCATAGCTTTCAATTGCTCAGGAGGAATACTATCAACTGAAAGTGTATCCAACCTCTCTTCATCATCCTCACATGGCATAAAATAATTTTTCTTTACTTCATATTTCCCTTGCTTCCACTTCCCGCTAAAATCTTCAATAACAACACTTTTTGCCTCATCGGGAAGTAGTGTTTCTCTGCATAACAAGTTAATTAGAGGACGCAATTATAATAACAGATATAATAGGGAAACACTGGTCAATCAAGGTAGTGCTTTACACTTGACCAACCTTTATCTCATTCCAAAGGTCGTCGAGGAGATGTTCAGGTATCTGGCGAAATGACGTATAAATAAGTGGAAACCTGTATGAATTTCTAGCCATAACTCCAAGTTGTGTTTTTAAATGCAACTCTATCTTGTCCATCAATTTTCCCGTTAGAAGTAAGCTCTAGTTGAAGCTTTACCCCTGAATTCCATCTTACAAGAGGTTTGCTCCGACCTCGACCCTTTTTCAGATGAAATGATGTATTTTGTACTAAAATCTAAAAATGAAAACATTAAAAATGATAAGTGGAGCTAGTAAAAATAAGATATATATTGTATTATATACCATTTTTTAAATTGATTCCTATTGTCAATTTGAGACAAATATAACAAATTCAACAAATCAATCATAAGATATGAGATCAAAAATAATTTTTTCCCAGAATTTGACAAGTGTAGACGTATAGTTTTGATAATCTTCTAAATCAATGTTGACGAGTAATATCCGTTCAATGTATGTTTTAATATATCATCATTTAGAGTAAAAAAGCCTCTAAAACCACTGTGTATTTACTGGGCCTCAGTAATTGACAGTGGAAGAGTAAACTAGTCATAAAATTAACTAAAAGAAGGTAAAGACAGAAGCTACACATCAAAGGTTTTATATTATTGTACTTCAATCTGAGTCCAAAGCTGCCCCATATATAACATCTGAATAACTCCAACAAATAATGACAGAAAAAGCAGAAAATATTTCAGCTTCAAAAAAAATAATGAAAAGCAAGAAATATAAACTAAAGTCAGAAAACTCAGATTTCTTGGATCAATCAGGATTCAGACATCAGTAATCTTGTTGTTCTACTGATCTTGTTCATAAAATTTGTTCCTTAATTCTCCCTCACAGCTCGGGGCTTGAATAATTAACATCCCGAGCTGTTTTACTTGATTTTCGGTCAACAGGACTGCAAACAGGTATTAGTATTACACATCATCTCACCAAGTTCCACTAGGACGCTTAAAAGCATGCAAAGGTTTCCTAACTCCAAGCTTAGCAAGTTCATGCCGAGCATTCAAGTTATCCTTAGTCTTACCTTTAACATTTAGCAATGTAAAAATCACATTGTCACATACATTCTTTTCAATATGCATGACGTCCAGATTGTAGCGTATCATATTATACTTCCAGTAAGGCAATTCAATAGAAGATACTTCGTTTTTTCCAATATCTATGATTATTGACATCATAGTCTCCTCTAATTCTCTTCCTTAAATCTTTTTTTTATATTCTGTAAGGATACCATTCAACTCTAATTGCTGCAAAACTTCTGTTCCTGGCAGTCTTTTTGGTGCAACACCCCATTCTACAGTACCATCAAAGGATACTGTATCTCTACGAAGTCTATGACTTCTACTCAAGAACCGACGATGATAAGTGTATGAATATTTACGTGCAATCTCTAACCGTCGGCACATGGTTTCCATCCCACAACAAGGACACCCTTTATCTGTTTTTGTACCCCATCCTGAAAGCATGGTATAACCAGGCAGGTCACTGATTGTCCACATCAAAAGTTGCCTTCAACAGAAACATCTCCTTCCTTGATATATCATAAGTTTCAACACCATTATCCCACAATTCTTTCAATTCCTCAATCAATGGTTGCAAATAAACATCTATCTTGTTCCCAGGTCCTCGAGGGCCATCAATAAGCACGGATAATAAGAAGTTACCTCTTTTTCATGCATGCCCATGGAGGCAAATTATATGGAATTAACACAACAGGCCAAAAACTTACTATGGCTTACGTTCATCATCTTAAAAGGACTAAATCCATCAGCAGCTAGTCCTAATCTAACATTTCGACATTCCTTAGAAAATGCAAACATTTTTCTCATCAAAATCCTTCCAAGCTAATGAATCAGCAGGGTGCCTAAATTTTCCTCATCTACTCGCCCCTCTGACATGCCATCTCATAAGTGGAGCAGTCTCTGATGACATGAACAATTTTTGCAATCGTGGCTTCAATGGAAAGTATCGCATTCTTTTAGAAGCTCTTTTCCCTTCCCCCTTCTTTATATCTTGACGTACCACATATGTCACATACCTCAAGCATGGCGTCTTCACCCCTAAAACAACATACAAACTATTTGGGCATAACCATCCCATGTCTCGTAAGTAAAGCCCAAGTTTTCTTTGGTAATCTTATTGGCCTCGTCAAAATCTTTTGGTAAATTCACACCTTCAGGAAATGCCTTTTTTAATAAGCTAAGAAGTAACGTAAAAATGACTTATTAGTCCAAAGTCCTTGAGCTCTCACCTTTTAAATTCAAATTTAATAATGTGCACAGAGAATGATAATTTTGTGAAATCGGTACACCCAGGGATATAAACTCGCGATTTGCATACTTCTTAACAATTGATAAAACTTCGATGTTTTCTCATCGGCTCCACTCACATAATCATTTTCTGTACTTGTGTATCAATTTCCTATATCAACATTCATATGTCCCATTCCCATTGCTTCATAAATCATCCCTACCATAATTGTCATCTCCTCTTTCCCCCTCTGCCTTGCTCATCATGTCTATAGAGATAGGTTCATATATTGCTCCATGATAAATCCAATTTTTGTAGTTTTTTTACAAAAACATTGAAAAACAATATCACGGATATCCATTCGACTCTTGAAATAACGATTTTGCACACTTTCACAAGGACAACAAACTACGGGAATCATTAGTTGATTTCCTAAAAGCAAAATCGGCAAAAATGCATCAATTCCGCGTAGATAGACATCCGTCTTTCCTTGTAAAGAAAATCTAAAAATATCTAGCAACTTTTATCAACTAACATCAGTATACCTTTTATACTGGTGAAATAAGGTAAATGTAAAGCTTCTTTTTCCACCCATAGGCTTATTTGTGACATGTAACACTAAACTTATATTGCGTTCCTTGACACTTATAATTTTGCACTAAAAAATAGCATAAGAAAGTACGATGGGCATTGAGTAAGAATTATTATATAGAATTATTAAGAATAAATCAACAGCTCGTGTGTTTACTAAACCCCAAATATATAGTTGATGTGTGAAAATATATATATGATACAAAGAAAAAAAAGAATTAATAGCATTTAATTGACTTTTAATTTTCATTAGTACAGCATTTATATTTCCTTGTGAGAATATTTCAAAAATTTCATTAATTTATTTGCTGTGAATAATTTCATAATTATATCTTTAAATTATGGGTTTAACTTAATTCTAATTTTCTTTGCCCCTGTTCCCCCCTTTAATTATATAATTTCTAATTTTACATAAAAAAAAAAAAAGAAATTAAAATCGAATCCTATTTAAGAAATAGTTGGGAACTAGTATTTGATGTCAGATAGAGCTTATGTTTCATCAGGGATTCTTATTTGAGAATCTTTTCTTTCTCGTAAAACTTAGATTCAAACATTAGCTCTGAATGTATTGGCTTTTTGACCCTCCTAAAGAATGGCTTTGAATCATAAATTATTTTAAAAGAATCGGTTAAGGTAGTATCTAGTTGCTGGCAGATAAAACCAGGTGGTAGCAAAGCCTAAAGTGTTAACTGAGATCCTACCCAAGTGTTATTAGTCATGTATCATAAAATTCTTGTATCTTTCCTACTGATACAGTGCAGCACAAGAAAGAAAGATAAAAATGATTATTTCTGATGTAGTGTTTTTTCAAGGCATGCTTTATCTATATTGGCCTTATTTCAATGTCTTCTTTTGTCACTCGTTCATCATCAAATTTAGTACCTGAAAGCCACTTAGGATTATTTGTTGTATGCAATTTCATGAATGAAATCCATATGTAATCCTTTCAAAATTACAAGTTCATGTTTCAGATAAATCACATATTGAGGTGTGTCCGGGAGAGTTGTAAGAATTCAGTCATGGAGGTGGTCATAATTGAGTATCAGAAAATCATACTCAGAGCTCCTGACTACATAATTTTGTTCAGAAGACTAACTCCATAAGACAATAATGACAAGCACATACAATTTACCTAGGTTCATATAATTGAATTGGGAAATAAGATTCAGTACAATCAGCAAAGAAAAAGTCGGTTATCACAGTACTCCAGGATAAAGCAGCACCCCATAAAACAAGGAAGAGAAATGTCTGGTAAAAAATTGCATCACAGCTAATCAGGGCCCATAAAAAAATGATTATATAAGTAGGTCGCATTTGTTTTATGCTTTTAAACAGGACTATCAAGTTTGGGCATAAACTCCTTACCACTGGCTGGAAAGGGTGGGCCTTATAAAGCCATAGTAATGTCCACCATGCACACCGCCATTGTGGACCAAGACACTGAAAATATTGTATTTGTCAATGAACACCACCGTTTTCCTGGCTACAACACAGCGATGAACACCCACCGTTTTCCTTCAGCACAAAACAGATTCATTAGATGACAGAAGTGACTTCCGCACGGTAAGAGTAAGTATAGAGTAGAGTCGATCAGTTAACCAGCAAGCCATCAAATCGCAACTTTTTTCCTCGAGAAGCTTTCCTTGGCTTGAGACTTTTCAGATATATGCAATGATCCCCTCTTCTGCGTCTTCTCGATCGCCTCTTGAAGAGGAATTTCAGACAATAGTATTTTAGGGTTTATGGAATTAGGAATTTTCTAAAAAAACGGAAAGGTGAAAAGGATTAATGGCAAAAAGTATGAAGAGAAAAGGACGAATAAATCAGGTTTCTCATGTATGTGAAATTCAATTGAGGACGAATTAGAAAGAGAAATGAGATTGAGGATGAACTGGAAAGAGAAATATGATTTGACTGTTAATCTAAGAAGAATGACGAGTAAAAACAGAGAAAGTCTCCTTAGAAAAACAGAATTAAAATAAAAAAGAAAAAGAAAAAGTCAGAATAAAAAAAATAAAGCAATAAAAAAATAAAAATAAAAATAAAAAAGAAGGTATCCACCTCGGCTCAAATTAGCCAAGGTGAAAAAAAAAGTTATAGCCACGGCAAAAAAAAGCCATGGTTTTTTTTGGCATCTACCATGGCTTTTAAGCCATGGTAAATATTATGTTGCTAATACTTAATTTTCTTGTAGTGCATGGATTAACGTGTGAAATTATAAACATAGTTTGGTCATAAAAAGATTTCTTTGATCTACAATAATTTAGTTATAAGTCAATGGATGATAAATATTGATTTTCATTCAGTTTTTTTTGTTAATATTAACAAGTTTGATGAGTTTTGACTAACGAGTGGACTTACTTATTAGCAAAAGCAAACCTCGAGGTTCTAGATATAATTTTCTAAATTATACAGGGTTTATGTATAATTCAGCAAACCTCGTTAGAGGGATATAATTATTCCTTGATTTATTTATTCCGAATAAATTTGTCAACAAAGAATCATCATTAATCATTATTGAGTTTCAGTTTAAGTGTTCTTTCAGAGTAATGATTAATTTTGTTGATGAATTCCATATTAGTTGTCATTGTTCACACAAAATTTCATATCTGTAAAATAAGTACGAAACAAAAAAATATGAATAATGGAGTTTATTAATTTAAAAAGAAAAGTGGATACAATCTCTAATTTAGATGTAATCTCCTTATTTTTGGACGTTGGTGTATAATCTCCTCCGAATTTTGTGGAGTGCACTACGTGCCACTTTGAAATTTGATATCAATGCTTAAAAAATTTGATTATGTGGAAGACGTGGAACCTTCGCGGTTCCAGAGCTTTATCGTGGCAAAGAGCTTTTGGACTTGAGTCCTTTAATTTGTTGTATGTGTGGAGCGACTTCTTGTTTATGTTGTCTCTAATGCTCTATTCGAACTCCTCTGACTTGAATGGTGGAGGGCCTTATCTATAGACACGAGTAAGGCTACACTAGCTTGGGCTCATGTCTATTGGGTTTGATCACCATGGGCTTTGACATGGACTAGTCTTTTGATAGACTGCATTTTTTAAACATATACCTAACCCAATTTGGTCAATCCAAAATGATAAATTTATATTTATTTCGAATTAACCCATAAAAAAAATACATAAAACCAAAATTAGCTATGAGCTTATGAATTTAGTTTCTTTTATACGAGAAGCGCAAATTTATTATGGACTTTTATTTTGAAACTCAATTGTTAGCCGATTTATTTAGGCCTTGATTGATAATTTACTTCGAAATATTTCGATGTTAACAGATGTCCCCACTTTAAGGCTTGGCGAAAAATATGCCAATTATTATTGAAGGCGTGACTTGAAGTCTTGGATTTTTTTTCATTCATCATTTCTCTCTCTTTTTTTTTTTCTTACAAATGGGCCACCAAAGCCCAAGTGCATCGTGCACAATTTCTTGACTACACGGTCCAGCAAAGGAGAATAATGCACTTCATGCATTTCTTTTCACCATGCACCAACATACACATGCCAATTACTTTCCTTGTCGGCGGCAATCATGAAGAAAAGGTAGAAAATTTCAATATTTCAATATATGGAAATTGACAGGCATTTCCATCTTCTGCTATTTTTCTTCCTCTTCAAATTTTGAGAAATATGGCAATTTTTCAACTTTCTCTCCACGAAAAATCATTATAAAAAGAATGACTTTGGCTTTTAGTTCTCATTAAGCAAACGAACTTAGATGAATTTTCTGCAATCCTTTAATCTTCCTTGACATAATCCCTTGACGTTTGCGTTGTTTTTGCCTTGAATCAGTGAGCACGTAACTCCAATTTCTCGCACGAGTTTCATGAAGATTCCGCTCGCCACGCGTTTGTGAAACTATCCATGAGAGTGGTCCTTTGATCTCTTGTCCACGCCACTTTTTTTTTTTTTGTTTTACATGCATGCACTCGTACGCATGCTCTTGGCTTTCTAATTTCTTCATATTTCTTCTTTAATTTTCAGACATGGACTTCGAAGATCATATCGAGCCGTTCCCAAGCATCATCATCCGAAGCGGTAAGGACAATCTCAAGGCGAAAGGCACTCCTTTGTACATCCATGGCCGTTCGACATTGTTCAATCGTCCAAGGTTTGATATTTGCACAAGTCATCCACATCCATCAGTGGTCTGAAAAGGTGATGAGAGAGGCGCTCGACTCCCTCTCCAATGCTTCGTCTCAATCCAAGGTCTTGGTGGACAATCTTTCTCTTATGACATTGAAGCCGACGTTGAGTTTGTACTTTCGAGTCACCACTGCATCATCGATGGGGCTCATGGAGAACTCCACCGTCCAAGTGTTGCAAGACTTTTCTTTTCGTTGAAGACATGCTAGGCCAACATGTAAACATCCTTCACAAAGTCGAGATTCATGCCGCCATTCGCATGTCTCTTTTCATGTGCATCCGCAATAAGATCCTCACCATAGAAAAAAAGCGAGGCCATCGTCCGAGCATCCTTCCGAAAGTCGAGATCCATGGCGCCATTCGCGCATTTCTCTTCATGTGCACCCGTGACAAGATCTTCACCATAGAAGATGAGCAAGACCATCATGCAAGCATCCTTCACGAAGTCCAGATCCATGCCGCCATTCGCACGTCTCTTTTTACCTGCATCGCTACAAGGACATCCTTCAAGTTTTTTCTCGAGCTATGGTGCCTTCTGTGACGTCTTGCCTTCCATCGTTAAAGGAGTTGTTAGACGATGTCGAATGTTCACGACTGCTTGTACGTGAAGAGTCCAACGACGAGGTCATCTTTTCTTTCGAGGAGTTGTTAGGCGATGACGCTTTAAGCCCTCCGTACCATGAAGTAGTGAGTCTTTACTTTTGGTGTGCGATCGACTTCCCAAGGATTCAGACGACATGCTCACCTCTGATTGGGTGGACCTTCGTTCAGGCGATATCTTCTTCATGCGTTTCTTGAGCGAAAGCCACTTTTCGATACTCGAATGACCTTGGGCGCTTCCACTTTTTGACGTTGATCATTACCCCCAAGTCGTGAAGCACTTGATGAGAAGCCTTTTCTACTTGAGATAGAAGACCCTTGCCAAGAAGACGAAGAGAGCTAGTCTAACCTCGAAGGACGTGGTCGCCTAGTGAGAGGCTTCAATGCTTGACAACACTTCGTATTTGTTCGAAAATCCAACCAAGGGAGTTGAAGAAGATGGATGAGATTTTTGAAGACTCGACACGAGATTTGACAACTTTCGACTTGTCTGCCCAAGTGTTTAGTATGTAGCACCCTTTTTTTTAAATCTTTTTGTTGCTTTATTGCCGTTCTATGTAAAAGAACATTTTGTCACATAATAAAATGGCTTCTTTTTTTTTTTTTTTCCTTACTGAAATGCTTTTTGTGCTTTTTGATAGAGCGTTGACTTTGTTTCTTGTTGCCACTGAATATGAACGATTGCAATTTTCACAAACTTCTTAATCTCACAGACATGGCTAACTTTAAGGTAAACCAAACTTGTTTAAAAATATGACCGAACTTGAAAATAAATTCAAGCTGGCTACGTACCCGGTAAAAGGATCCAGTCAAAGCGTAATTTAAAGAAATTTGAATTATCTTTTCTTCTCCTTTTTTTTATAAGGACGGATGTTGTGCACAATTTATACTCATGCGGGCCAGGAGTAACATGCAGTTTAAGCTCGTACGTCATGGAGCATCTTTGTCATGAATTTGTCATTTGCGAGGCCGAGGCCGTATCTTTGATTTGTGATGATGGAGGTTTCATGTTCTCCATCTTTAAGTTTTTCATGGGAGCTTCTTGGATCTCATTTTTGGAGATGTCTAAGCCAGAGTCTTCATTAACACTGACGTGGTTGGATGGACGTAGCTTCATGCTTTCTTCGTTCTCATTATTTGAAGTGCTTTCTGAATCATGCAATCGTCTGGAGGGGTGTCGCTTCACCTTGATTGGCTTGTTTGAAGGGATGAGCAGGGATAACGTCTTACTCCCTCGGGGCCGAGGCAAATGAGGCTTGATTTTCGCCATCTTCTCCGGCTTGTTTGTTTAGTCATATCGACTTCTTTTCTTTGCTTGTCGCGCAGAACCATCTTCGACGCGATTAGGCATAGAACCTTGTCGGCGACGCCCTAATTTTTTAGATGGAGTTTTGTTTGTCTTGGCTAGCTCTTCAAAGACAAAAGCACGAGGAACAAGAGTCCCAAGTCGGTTGAATATGGAGACGCGACTGTCGTTTGGTTTATGACTTTCGTTGTCTTTGCCTTTCTCCACCGTGATGTACTGTGAGGTTACATAATTTACATTTTTTTCATGTGAATCCTTGCAGGTTTGTCTAGAGTGAAGCCTAAGCCAGTGCGCGGTTGGTTGACACGGAAGCCTTGTCTTCTCAACTCATGTTGCGCTTCAATCAGTCCATGGATCTTTTCACCAGTCAACTCGGGTTTTAAAGTGCTAAGTCGAGATGGAGTAGAGAAGTCGTACCTTGCACCAAGAGGTGGTAAGCATTTGAGCTGAATGCCCCCGACATTTCTTCGAGTTGATTTTTCAGTAGAAGTGGTTTACTTGAGACCAAGGGGTGTAGACCAGTGACGGGTTTGAGTAGTTCAACCTTGGCACCTTGTGGGTCGTCGAATTTCATCTTACATCGTTGTTTGATTCCTTTAGATGGTGGAGGAACATGATCTTGTGACGAACCACATAGGGGAATACCGATGAGTAAGGTAGCCTCTTCGACTTATGACTTTTACTTGTCGGTATTTTAGCGATGGTCAATTTGTAGAACTCTTCATTACTAATTTCTGACGCAGTTAAGTCGGAGTGTATCTCCTTGACAAATTGACCGACTAGAATCTTCAAAGGCGTTGCTTCTTGCATCTCATTTGGGTTGAGGTGGGGCTTGGCATCAACAGTGTATTCCACCTTGGTGAAGGGCTTCATGTCAGCATCAGAGGCCTCCCTTTGTATGGGCTCAAGATCGTCCAATTGAAGTTTCGGTGGTGCTGCCGGTAGAGGTAGAGCTTTATCCTCGTTTCCCAAAATATGTAAGTCATTTGTTGAAGTGACCCTGGCGACGTTTGTGCCTGTTGTTCCTTCATCATCCAAAGTAAGCCAACCTTTATTACGTGTCATTTGTTGGTTTTGAGGCCTTTCACTCATTCTCTCGCTTGGAGGAAATTTGACATGAGTTCTTTTGATGGTCACGGACTCTTTGACGTTAGGTATGACGAAGTCTTCATTCTCTTTTTTGAATCTTTCTTTTGGTTAGTCAATTGGAAACTTAGATTTGTGATTGGCGATGCTTTTCTCCATGTTATGCGCGCGGGTAGCCAACTCCACAAAACTTCTTGGCTTGATCCCCTACAAGATGTAAACAAGACCCCATGTATACCTTGGATGCACATTTTTATCGGCGAGACCTCTGAAAGTTTATCTTTGCAACTCGGACTTAAAGCGCTGCCAATGGTTGATGTAGTCGATAACGAGCTCGTCCTTCCACTGTCTTGCGTTGGTAAGTTCATATATGTTCACTGACCGGCGGATGCTGTAGAAGCAGTTTAGGAATTGTCTCTCCATCTCGTCCAACTATCAATTGACTTGGGTTGTAGATCGACATACCAATCGAAAGCTTTCCCTTTAAGCGATCGGACGAACTGCTTCACCAAGAGGTCATCGCAGTGCCGACGTCGTTGCATGTCTCGATGAAGTGGATGATGTGTTGTTTTGGGTTTCCTCTTCCATCGAATTATTGCAGTTCTAGCGGTAGGTATCCTATTGTCATCCTCAAGGCATCGATATGCTTGGTATACGGTTTTGAATACGCGGGCGATCTTTAGGTCGTTCCGCCGTATTGGGCTTTGATGGTGATGGCGATCATCTCTTGCAATTTTTGAACAGACCATGTAGAATTAGATGTTTCATAATGTGTAGACTTTTGCACGAAACCATGCGTCAGTGGTGCTTTATCTACTTGCTTCTCGCTTTCAACAAGGTTTGAGAAGTAGGCATGCTTGTGGATGTCGTTGGTTTCTTCAAGTTCGTATGCTCTTGGTTGCTCATCAATTGGGCGATCTTAAGGTCTTTTTACTCGATGAACATCTAGAGATTACCGATGGCTTCGGTCATTTGTGCTAGTTGTCAGCCATCGTGGTGGGGACGATAGCGAAATGCGTGGACTTGCAGTTGATCTCGGTAGGACTTGCTGAGTTTGAACCGTCTGAAGGGGTTGTCTCAAAAATCTTGCTCGCGGAGGAGGATTGACCAACGGTAGTGGCCTTTGATGGTAACTTGATCCTTCTTCGGCTCCATTGAGTGCTTTGACGTCATGACTTGAACATTGATGCAGGAGGAAGTGATGAGGGGCAGAGATTGTCCCACTGGGCGTGCTAGAAATTCGTTCACACAAAATTGTGTGTCTGCAAAAATAATTACGAGACAAGAAAAATATGGACAAATGGAGTTTATTGATTTAAAAAGAAAAGTAGATACAATCTCTAATTTGGATGTAATCCCCTGATTCTTCCTACCGAATGTTAATCCAAAGGTTTGAAGCTTATTCTTGGACA
This sequence comes from Sesamum alatum, assembly GCA_034509735.1. Lineage (NCBI taxonomy): Eukaryota > Viridiplantae > Streptophyta > Magnoliopsida > Lamiales > Pedaliaceae > Sesamum > Sesamum alatum. The sequence continues at coordinate 25,483,403 of JACGWO010000007.1, read as the reverse complement.
TTGATATGTATGCTCCTCCGGATTTGTGGAGTAAACTACGTTTAACCTTGAAATTTGGTATCAAAGCTTGAAAATTTGATGTCGCGGAAGACATAGAACCTTCACGGTTGTAGAGCTTCGTCGTGGCAAAGAGCTTTTGGACTTGAGTCCTTTGATTTGTTACATGTGTGGAGAGACTTCTTGTCTTGTGTTGTCCCCAATGTTCTATCGAACTCCTTTGACTTGAATGGTGGAGGGCCTTATTTATAGGCATGAGTAGGGTTATAATAGCTTGGGTTCATGTCTATGAGGCTTGATCACCGTGGGTTTTGACATGGACTAGTCTTCTAATGGACTGCATTTTTTGAACATATATCCAATTTAACCAATCCAAAATAATAAATTTATATTTATTTTGAAATAACCCATCAAAATTCATAAGATCCAAATTTAATATGGACTTATGAATTTAATTTCTTTTCTACGAGAAACCCAAATTTATTATGTACTTTTATTTTAGAACCCAATTGTTAGCCAATTTATTTGGATCTTAATTGATAATTTACTCCAAAATATTTCGACGTCAATAGTCATTATTGATACTTTTACAACAAAAAAGTAATCTATGTATTTTTCTTAGATCAAATTTGTGAAATCCACATAAAAAAAAAAAAAAAAAATAATAATAATAATAATAATAATAATAATAATAATAATAATAATAATAATAATAATAATAATAATAATATATAATAATAATAATAATAATAATAATAATAATAATAATAATAATAATAATAATAATAATATAATAATAATAATAATAATAATAATAATAATAATAATAATAATAATAATAATAATAATAAAATAATAATAATAATAATAATAATAATAATATAATAATAATAATAATAATAATAATAATAATAATAATAATAATAATAATAAATAATAATAATAATAATAATAATAATAATAATAATAAATAATAATAATAATAATAATAATAAAATAATAATAATATAATAATAATAATAATAATAATAATAATAATAATAATAATAATAATAATAATAATAATAATAATAATAATAATAATAATAATAATAATATAATAATAATAATAATAATAATAATAATATATAAATAATAATAATAATAATATAATAATAATAATAATAATAATAATAATAATAATAATAATAATAATAATAATAATAATAATAATAATAATATAATAATAAATAATAATAATAATAATATATAATAATAATAATAATAATAATAATAATAATATAATAATAATAATAATAATAATAATAATAATAATAATAATAATAATAATAATAATAATAATAATAATAATAAATAATAATAATAATAATAATAATAATAATAATAATAATAATAATAATAATAATAATAATAAAATAATAATAATAATAATAATAATAATAATAATAATAATAATATAATAATAATAATAATAATAATAATAATAATATAATAATAATAATAATAATAATAATAATAATAATAATAATATAATAATAATAATAATAATAATAATAATAATAAATAATAATAATAATAATAATAATAATAATAATAATAATAATAATAATAATAATAATAATATAATAATAATAATAATAATAATAATAATAATAATAATAATAATAATAATAAATAATAATAATAATAATAATAATAATAATAATAATAATAATAATAATAATAATATAATAATAATAATAATAATAATAATAATAATAATAATAATAATAATAATAATAATAAATAATAATAATAATAATAATATAATAATAATAATAATAATAATAATAATAATAATAATAATATATAATAATAATATATAATAATAATATAATAATAATAATAATAATAATAATAATAATAATAAATAATAATTAATAATAATAATAATAATAATAATAATAATATAATAATAATAATAATAATAATAATAATAATAATAATAATAATAATAATAATAATAATAATAATAAAATAATAATAATAATAATAATAATAATAATAATAATAAATAATAATAATAATAATAATAATAATAATAATAATATAAATAATAATAATAATAATAATAATAATAATATAATAATAATAATAATAATAATATAATAATAATAATAATAATAATAATAATAATAATAATAATAATAATAATATAATAATAATAATAATAATAATAATAATAATAATAATAATAATAATATTGGGTAAACAATGCTTGCTTTTATTTTTTCAAAATAGCCCAAAAGATAACTCCAGTAGCATAGTTTTAGGGAAAAAACTTTTTTTGGTACACTAACTTGGCTCTCGTTCAATTTTAGTACACTAACTTTGGTAATTATTACATTTTATACATTATGTTGCAATTTTACTTCAATTAAGTCCAATTGAGGGTTTTTGTTCTAATTTTCCAGTTAATTGACCGGAATTTGCTGACGTGGCCAATTTTTGCTGACGTGTCCGGCGAAATTAACCACGTCAGCACATGACGTGGCAGGCGGCTGACGTGGCGGGATGACTTGGATGTATTTTTTTTCATAAGGATGAATTTTAGTACACTAACTTTAACATGGTTTAATTTTAGTCCAATAACTTTGAATGAGGTTAAATTTAAGTACAAAATAATAATTATAATAATGATATAATATTTTTATTTTTTTCGTACGGAATGTAATATTATTAAGATAATTTTAATTAATTTGATAATATAGTTGTTAATATTAATTAATTTGATATAGATTAATTGTTAAAAATTCGATAATATAGTTGTTAATCATAGTTTAAAAAATAGATGATCCAACTGAACTGATAAGTGTGAAAAGAAAAAGATCTCGGCTATAATAATATCAACTCTATTAATAATTATAAATAATTAACAAATATATTATCAAATTATTAATAATTATGAAATATATAATTATCTATTTTTTTAAATTATGATTAACAACTATATTATCAAATTTTCAATAATTAATATATATATCAAATTAATTAATATTAACAACTATATAATTAAATTTATTATTCTCTAATTAATTATTTAATAGTTATATTAACAATTATCAAATTATTATTAATTAATTATATCTAATTAAGTATTAATAATTATTATTTTAACTTTAACTAATAATTATAAAGAATTAACAAATTTAAAAAATTTATAATTATAGTTGTACAATATTTGGATTAATATGTATATATGTGATTGATATAGATTTTTTGAGAATTTTGAGAGAAATTTTATCCAGAAATATGCTATAAAACATAATTTTATTCTTAGAGCTAAAAGATGTGCTACAAAACATAAACCAATGCCAAATTATGCGACCTATAAAAAGCTAAAGCATATTCTAGCAAGTATCAAATTTTATTAAGGGTTAATTACAATTAGTTCCATTTGAAAATGTAAAATTATACTTCCTCAAAGAAATTTTGAATTACACTTGCACCCCCTCTAAAAACTCTTCATTTACATCTGAACCCCTTTCGTTAGGATTAGGACGGAAAATATTGACGTTAGAAAAAAATTACATAAATTTTCAATATTATCCCTCACTTAATGTTTTTATGTATATTTTTAACCTATAAGGGATAAATGTAATATATATAATATGAAGTGAGGTCAATATTATTATATTTTTTTCTTTATAAATATAAAATTATTACATGAGAATATTAAATGAGTGTAACATTTAAAATTTATGTACTAATTTTTGCTAGCTTCAGTATTTGTAGTTCAAACCCTCACAAAAGAGGGTCAAATGTAAAAGGTGATTTTTTTAAGGGGATGTAAATATAATTTTAAAACTCATTTTAAAAAAAAATATAATTTTATATTTTTAGAGAGGGTGTAAGCGTAATTACCTTTTTTATTAAATCTACAACAAAAGGCTTGCTTGTCAAGTGACTTCCAACTCATCATTTGACTGTGTTGAATATATGGTTGACTGCAGAAAGATTTCCCATCTGGAAAAAAAATCCAAAATACACTTTATTACTCTAGAAAAATATATCACATCAATTATAATATTTTTATTTTTATTTTTATTTAATATTTTTTTATATATCACATCAACTATCATTACATTAGAAAAAAATACTATTAACTACAATATTAATATTTATGGCTAAATATCGTGATAAATAACTATTAAAAACCATGGTGAAATAAAATCGATGCAAAAAATAATTTTTCTACCAAAATTTGTTTTAGCCATCCTTGCAAAAACTACAATCAATAATTGTTGCATCGTCGTAATCAATGACTATTTACCATAATTATTTATTATTAATTATGACAATCGACTATAATTTAATATTATATTCTTGTAGTATTATTATATTTTTATCAAGAATCACATGCTCAACAAAAAATCTCATGACAACGGAACTCATTTTATTACAAGCAATCACAGTTTTAAGACATAGGGTCCACTTGTTGGTTGGATAAATTGAATAGCCCGTGAGTCGTTAAGGAAAAGGGCAATGGAAATAAAAGTTAAGAAAAGGGGTTCTTTAATTAGCTCTGAAAACAATGGGTGTTATTAAAAGTTAATTGCAGCCCTTTTTCCCATCTCTAAATTACACATACATAATTTGGTTCAAATATATATCATCTATGATTTTTGGACGCGGACATGACGATACAAAATATTTTAAAAATATTAGGAAATAAAGCGAAACTTACACAACTATATATAATATTTATATTTGTTTAAAATTTCTCATAAAATTAAAATATATAATATAAAATATCAAAATAAAACATAACAAGCATGTCTTATATCTAAAATTTTTAACCAAAATACATTATTTCAAAAATATACATAATCAATTTATTTTAAAAAGTATACAAAAAAATTCTATTAATCCAAATTAATTAAATTATCATGATCATCTATCGATTTTTTAATAATTTCATTTCAAAATTTTTAATTTTAGAGAAGTGCATTAATTACAATACTTTTTTTTTAAAGATAGTCCAATTTTTTTAAAATTATAGTCAAAATCCTAAATGTGTTCAAAATGTGTTGGACACTTTTCTAAAATGTGGCGGAGATGCCCACAGCTGTGTCTGACACTGTATCCTTTTTTTTTTTATATATATTTTGGGACACTCTTTTACCATATTCGATATATGTTTAAGGCGTCTTCAGCCCGACACGTATCCGACATTATATCAAATAATTTTTATGTATAGGTGCCTTTTCAGTTGTCATCATTATAGATATATATTGATTGATTGATTGCTGACGTGGCAAACAGACAGGCCCAATGATTTCCTTTCATTTTGTCAACAAACACAGCGGAGCTTGCCCTCCATTCACGAAACGAATCTATAATTATGACATCTTTCTTCAATTTTGCATGTCTAATCATATCCAATCATTTTAGGGTTAATAATTTTAAAATAGTAAAAAAAACAATTATGAAAGTATTGTAATTTTTTAAAAAATTTAAAAATTTTAAGATCACACTGCTGATACGAATAGTGGTTTTATAAGTAAAACGGAAAAAAGCTATGAGGAGGTAGCGGTTCTCCTAGATAATAAAAAGGTACAGAACTGTTGCTATATTTTCAAAATTTGGGGATGTAATATTTTTGAATTATAAATACAACAATATTATTAAAATAATTAATAAATTATTAAAATATTTAATGCGTTATACAATAATATTTCGGGATGTAATATTTAAATACATCAACTTTTATAATAATTATTGTACGTGTAATATTTAAATAATTAGCAACGCAATATTCAATTTTTTCGCACTTAACAATTATTATACAATTAGACCAATTTAGCAGTTATACAATTACGAGACAAATACTACTGGGTGGTCCTTCCTTGACGTGCCTAATACTGTTGGCCTGTATAGGTTTGTGCTCTATTCATTTCATTCTGCATACGAGTCGTCTCAAGTTTGTCGGGGCCTCTACGCACTCACAAAGTAAGATTATGCACAAGTCCAAAAGGGATGGGATCCCAGTACTTTATTTTTTTTTTTTTAAGGGAACATCAACTTCACTATGGTTGAAGATCAGCACAAAGTAAACTAACAATGTTTGGAGGGGCAGAAGCAGCGCCCTCTAAGAGGCCAAAACTAGACTTGGCTAGAACATGGGCAGCACAATTGCCAGAACAAGGAACTAAAGAAAAACAACAAGATTCAAATGTAGAACCAATATGTCTATTATGCATGGTAATCGACCCAATAACAGACAGGTCCGAAGCGCTATGAGACAACTTTTGAATAACACTAATGCAATGGCCTTCGAACATGACTTTACGCCATCGATTCTGTAGAGCAAGTAAAACAGCTTCCTAGGCTGCAACAGACTCAGTCACTTCCCCCCGTTTCGTACATTTGACTCTATTACTCTTCCATGCAAGTAAAGCGCCATTCCAGTCACGTGTCGCAGCTCCTGTGCCCATCGTAGCATCCTCCCGGAACAAAGTTCCATCAAAATTTATCTTAATAACCCTTCGGGTGGATGACTCCATCGTGAGGCTAGGTTGCCATTGGTTCTTGGAATGACTCAGGTAGAGTATTGAGTATATGATTCCAAGTGTTATCTTGCAAACAGAATAATCTGATCGGGAAGGAGGACAGGTTCACGCATAAGTTTATTATTTCTTGTCCACCACAACATCCAGCACACAACCAAGAAGCTAAACTCATCTTTGTCCAATTCACTTTCAAGATAACGAAACCATTCCGTGCTAGAACCATGACACAGAGACAAAAAGCAAAAAAAAAAAGCATGATAAGCATCCACGCCCGAATCATTGCAGAAAGGGCATGCAAAAGATCCACCCTGGACACAATGGGATAGATTAGCATAGGTGGGGATCGCATCCTTACATGCTTTCCATGAGAATAAACGAACTTTCAGTGATACCTTGGCTTGCCAGAAAACTTTCCACAAGCCCCTGATTCTATCCTCGGCTACTCTCATGCCGTTGGATTTTTTGTGAGATAGAGCAAGACGTCGGTAAGCACTCTTCACATTAAAAGAACCATTTGCAGCATAGTGCCTGTCTTCAGTGTCCCATCTTCTAATTAGAATTTGCTGAATAATTTCACGATCCTCCTCCTAAAGGTTCTCGCTAAGAAGGGCTGAATCCGAACCACCTGTTAAGGGATTAATCAAATCTGCCACTGAAGACATAGGAGAATCAATTGGCATTGGAGTAATGGGTCGAAACGATGATAGTCTAGGAATCCATTTATCATGCCAAACATCATGTTTTTTTCCAAGTCTAACCTGCAACCTATTAAGGAATTCTTGCTGCAATGGCACCGGGACATTAGGGCTAAAGATCACAGATGATTTATGCAGATTTACCTCTTAACCAGAAGCTCGAGCATAAAGCCGAAGGAAGCTCTGAAGCGTGCGCAACGGAGACTGAAGCCTAAAAAGAACTAACCGTGTCGTCAGCAAAAGGGAGATGAGAAACCTTTGAGGCTCCAAGATAAGCGGCAATTTCCCCAGAGCAATCCTTCGGCTTCAAAATTCTATAACAAGCAGCTAAAAGCTTTGGTACAAAGAAGGAACAAGTAAGGGAAAACGGGGTCCCTTTCTTTTGACCATGCTAAGGAGACACATTACCAAACTATTTGTCATTCACAACTAACGAGTAAGAAATGCTAGTAGTACAAAGCATGATCAAATCAATGAAATGCAAAGGGAAGCTAAGCTCGCACATACCTGTTTCCGGAGAGCGCATTCGATTTTGTCATATGATTTGTTGACGTAACATCTATAAATTTTTATACATAATTATGAGATTAATTGATAATTATTTAAAAAATTTAGTTAATTAGTAAATAAATTATAAATTAAATTTTGATTATATTAAAATTTAAATGGAGTTAATTGGAGCTTTATAAAATATTTGAGAGCTAATTATATTAATTAAGAAAATTAGGAGGAACGTAATTGGTATTTTTGAAAAAATTTAATAAAATAAAAAAGAAAAAAAAGATGGGAATAATGATGGGTGTTGCTCACCCATCCTTTTAAAATCAACACACACGCACAACACATAAAAAAAACACGCACAACACATAAACACACACACGAACATCTCGGCGAATAAGGTAAGTAATTTTATTTTAATTATTATTAAATTATATAATTATGTTATTTGATTAGTGCATTTATTAAATATGCTTTGTACTATTTGATTTACTATTTAATCAAAAAAATTTATGAATTTGAGTATTTATATAAATTAGTGTTCGAGTATATGTTTAATTGGAATGAGTGTATTATTGTCAATAAATAAAATTATTTAATCTATTAGATTTAGTCGTTGTTATAATGGATTATTCAAAATTTATCGGATTAATTGATGAAATGTATAATTATGTGTACTAGTGTCCGAATAATTTAATTGTGAAGAATTGGTAAAACTTAATAGGATAGTCGAAAATTATATTTGAGAAATATTCTATTTATTAAAAGGAATATGAGATATTTGTAATAATTTCATTTAGGGGTATTATAGGGAATGATGGTTATAAAAATATGAGGGGTTTGATGAAATAAGCTCTTAGGAGTTAATTGATAAATAATATATATATATATATCGAAAAAGCTTATAATGTCTAATTGTTTAGACAAGAAATGAATAGAGGGTTGAATTTCAATATAAATGAAATATTAAAAGTTTGGTATAAATTATACGAATATTATGAAGTAATTTCATATATATTGATTATGCCTATTATAACCTATTATAGGACACGGGGATAAAGTAGAAGATTAATCAGCTCCTTCTACTAGCATAATTGTTTTGAGATCGAGGTAAGTATAGTTAATTGGATCTATATATATATATATTATTTAAGTATATATGGGTATACTTGTTTGTTGTAAACCTGAATGGTATTTATAAATGCTTATTTGGACTACGTGGTTATTTTGTGAAGTTGTCGTTATGTGTTTATTTGCGACTATTACATATTATAAAGATTGACAGATGATTGTCTTATATTATATTCTATTGTTGCATGGAGTTGAATGAAGAAGTCAATTATAAGTATATCGTTAAATTGAGATAAAGAGATGACTTACCTAGTTGGAGAACATAGTCAATGGTTTATGATGATGTGATTGATGACGACGTGAGATGAGAAAAATGAACATAAGCTAGGTACCACGGCGCGTACGGTACCGGGGTATTCCGGGTAGCGGGAATATCCTGTGCTGATAGCTACACACTGGGGTGGTTTGGGGATGCCATTTTTGTTGTGATGTCATGTGCTATTATTACTACGCACTCAGATAGTGTGGGAATATCACATTCGACTGGTATTCTGTGATGTGTGTGACATGACATTGATTGAGATGATGATGGCCGACAGAACCATTGACTAATGTATTCCAATTAGAGTAAGCAGGGCCCTCAGAAATAAATTGAAATTTTGGATATATATATATATATATATATATATGTTGTTCTGCGGATTGATGTGTAATTATGATGTTGATTACTTAACGACTTTGTGGTGATTGTATATTGAATATTAATTTGTTTGTTTCATGGCATGTATCTATTGATGTATATAGGCTGATTAACTATACTTATTGAGTAGGCAACTCATTCCTTGCCACGTATTTTTTTTCCAGGAAATAATTCACAGTGACTAGTTGAATTGGATCATAAACCGTGCTGCCAATCTTATTATGTGGGTCAGCAGTGATATCTTGAGGTAGGAGTACTAGCTACATAATCGCATGCATATATATATATATATATAATATTAGAAATTTAATGGATTTTTATTTTATGTTTGTAATAACTATAAACAATAATTTTCTCCTTTCCTTATTTATAAATGCTAAGGTTAAGTATCAAACACAATACTTGGATGGCGTACGTCCTTTTGTAATGTCTACATAATATATAGATTAAAACATGGGTTATCTTATTAGGTTAAATGCGAATTCTTTATAAAATGGGATGTGATTATGGAGGGGGTGTCACATTGAGTGGTATCAGAGCCAGGTTTCGATCCTGGGACCTGTGGGTTATGGGCCCACAACGCTTCCGAATTTCTCGACTTAATACTCCAATTATAGTAAATCATGTATTGATCCATCAACCAATAGTGGTTCATCACATTTAGCATTGAACATATCCAAAAATCCAAAATAACTGAAGTTTCTATACCTCTAATCAGATTCAGTTGTTAATCAGATTCAGTTGTTAACTTACACCTTAAGTCCAGAGATCTTATCCTAATGTCGCTAAGATGGTGTTGGAATAGGTGACCAGAAAGCCAATAGGTTTGGCAATTTGTAACCTATCCGACAACTTGATGTGAATGTAATATTATTATGTGATGAATAAGATGAGTGTTCGTCACCAATGGTACCTTCTTTGTTGCGCTCATCTTACATTTGTTAAAAACGGTGTTTAACTTATATCGCAACAAAGCCCACAGACCATGGATAACAACTCATGTAGTTGGGCCACGCATTGGATGGTGGTCATGAAACCAACTGATTAAGAGTTGGGTCTGAAATGTTCCAAGTCGAGGACCTCGAGACAAGGCATCGAGAGTCCTATTGAGACTTGCGTCAAGAGTCGTGTTCATTAGATGAGTGCCGTGTTTCATCAGCGACAGGCGTGGGACGCCTACACGATCTTGATGGGTTGGTCGACTGGGGTCGAGCCGACTGGACTGACTCGCGGGGATCATCATATGGAAGCCTTGGAGGCTTGGTCGGTATGATTGGTTTTCCCCGGTTCCGATAGTACGGGAGTAATCCTCAGACTTGAGGAATCATGGCAGTCGCGTGCACAGGACGGCTGTATCTTGGATCTGGCGAGAGGTAATCATTCTGTAAGATAATTATCATAAGCCTTGTCCAGTGCAGTCGGAATGTGTAGCGAGGATGGTGGATTCCAAGAAGAGGATCCGTCCCCTGTCAGTATGTGACAGAGGTATCTCCTATGCACTCGGAGACACGTTCATGCTGTTTGAAGCTGTGGCCACAGTGGTTGGTCGAACAGGGAATGGTTTCCTGTGTCGATGCAATGAAGCATACGTGGTCTCGAGTATTAAGCATAGATGCCTAGTCAAGGATGGGAACCGACGCCCAATTCCATACCCTAGACTAAGGCCGGGAGACGGTAGACGGAAGGATCGTACCCGTGCGGAATCGGCGCCTAAATGTTCACGCCAATTCACCTAGTCTCTAGTTCCATGGACCGTTGCTAGACGGCCACCCATGGTAACGGGCCCTTGTGGGACACGGGCCCAAGTCTAGCTGAGGGTGAACCTAAAGGGTCACACACAAATCACTGAGGAGGTTGAGAGATCGACTTGGAGTCAATCTCGAAGGATAAAATAAGTAATTGGATTACTTAAGGGAAAGTCCATTGGATGGACCGGCCGATATTGTATCGGGCTTCCGTTTAATCGGTAAATTGGATTTTCGATTAAATATGGAAAGTTGAGACGTTGCATCTTTTAATTGGATTAAAAGATCAACAAGAATAATTTAAATGGATATTAAATTGGATTTAATGTTGGGTTCGTCGTAATTGGATTACGATAAAACCCGGTCCGTTAAATTATACCCGAGAGGAGAAATAATTCCTATTTTGGAGTAGGAAGAAGTTGGACTTCTTCCCTTAATTAAACATGGCCGACATGCTCCCTTGGAGGAAGCAAAATCAGCCATGTTTCATGCTAGGTGGTATGTTGACTTATCTCTTTTGGAAAGAGACAAATCAACTCCAATCAAGTTCTTCCCTTTTGGTATGATTTGATCATACCATAAAATTTGGTAGGCTTGATTGAAGAATTAATAGTGATTGATTGGAATGAATCTAGACATCATTGGATGAACCTAGACACATTCCAATAATCACATTAATTACGTATATATATTAGAATATACAACACCAAGCATAAGTGATTCATTATTCATCTTTTTCTAGGAAAAAGAGAAGACAAAAATCCTCTCCTCTCTCTCAATTTTCGTGCTCTCTCCCTCTCTTACATTTGTGTTCTTCACTTGATTTTGAATCAAGAAGAAGAACAAAGTAGGTTTAAGAGAACACTAATTCATAGTGTCCTTCTCTTAAACCGATTCCTTCTAAACCCGTTCTTTTCTAGCAAGAAGAACGTGAGTTTCTTCCGGTGTGGTGTGGATCACCTTTGGAGAATCCATACGTTTGGATTTCGTGAGCATTCCGGAGAAGGAACAACGCAAGTAGCCGGGAGCATACGCTAAACAATCAAAGGTAACGGTTTATTACGCTTTGATTGATTTCATTTATATATCTATGCCCTATGTGCTTAAATATATGTTTTAGTATTTACACATCCTACATCGAACGCCCGGTTGAGCACCCAAGGGTACACCCCTTGGGATTCGTGTATTTTGAATTTGATTTAAATTTACGCAATTTCCACGCTTTCTCGCTTCCGCTCGCGCTCCCGGGCGGATCCTCTTGTCCTTCAGATGGTAGCTGGCTTAAATTGGAAAGTTGCTAACAAATCTGTTACATGATCAACCTCTAATTTCACATTCATTGGTATTATTTCTAGTAATAATATCACATTATGACTTCCCAAATTAGCTAAAAAGTGATTGAATTTTCCTACTCAAGGCATCTGCTACTTATTCGTCTTCCAAAGATGATAATCGTTAGTACAATCATAATTCTTTAACAGTCCTATCCATATCCTTTCTCTTAAATTCCTCCTTGTATGTCAAAACATATTTTAAACTCTTATGATTTTTGAAAATCTAAAATATTTTCCCAAATAAATAGTGTCTCCAAATCTTCAATCCATGTATAATTGTTGCTAGCCCCAAGTCATGCGTAGGTAACTTAACTTGTTGTTCCTTAGGTTGTGACAATATTAAAAGTTTGGTTCGATATTGGTTCTCAATTTGATAAGGAACCTTGGAGACATACTATATTTGATATGTGGAAAGGAACTTATATAATAAGCGTGGTATTGATTGTCTGATAAAGTTTATATATTAGAAACCATTCTTTATCTCTCCCCCTCCTTTGTCTTTTGACTTTCTTTCTTATCTCTTTCCACTATCTCTTAGTTAAGCCAGGCAATGACAATGAATTCTGGTAAACTCGTATATAGAAGAATTTCATTATCTTGATTTCTCATACAATTTCACCTTTTTTTTTTTTATTTAACCTTTCCTTCCTCAGAAAAAATCTGTTTTCATTGCACTCAGATAATAGTTTTCTAGTTCATCTCTTCTTCCGGAAGCATGGTTCCCTCAGGTTTCTTGCTTAGATGTGAATCTTAAAGTCTTAGTCCTCCTCCTATTCCTAGTTCCACTGTGCCATATTTCCTAATTTCATTTTCATTCTACCCATACATTGGTTGATTGAACCATCATACCTCAAAGCAAAGAACTCCTAGTGAGAGGAAGATAGGAATTTTTTATACTAGCTCAACCCCTAGGCCAGGCCCTAGGCTTAAAAAAAACATCACACTGTAAAACAATGCTCCCCTCTTCTCTTATGAGAATAAGTTAAATCTTTGAACTGCTTGTGAATGCATGTGGGATAGATTTCTATTCTTTGAAGAAGGAATTCTTAAGAACTGAGGAAAGCATCACCAGACTTTTTTATCAAACTTTTTCTTATCGTATTGATCGATTTTTTGCGTCTACCCTTCCTTCGGTGCTTTAGGTGCAGGATCATGGACTAAGAGTATTGATGGAGACATTGACTCTGTCCATCTTGCCTTTGTTCCCTCTTAAGTAGATAGACCAGTCTATTTCGCTACAACCAGGAAGCTTTGACGGACGTCCCGTATCTGAGTCACCGGAGATGCAAGTCTCCCATTGGTTCGAAGAAAACCAGAAATGGGTGCGATCTTTCATCGATAGCAATTCATTTGAGTCTTCGAGTAGCATTGCTTGGCATCGGTCTATCGTAGTCCCCATTGCACCACTAGATAAGAGGTTAGGATCTAAATCATGACAGTAGGGGAAATAGACACCAAAAGTAAATTCCAAGGATCAAAGGTCGGGTGTGGTTGAGATTCAAAGGCTTGCTTTCTTGGTTCCGCTCTTTCACTTATTGGTATAGCAGCTTGCAGGCATCCTCTCATTGAGGAAGAAGATTCGCCGACAGTAGGACTCCATAAAAGCTTCAAGTGTAGGATCGTAGATTACTAGCTGCTAAGAAAGACTATCCGGTAAATGGATATTGGGTTGATCCCTATTCCTGACAATGCTATGTTCCGGTTTCGGGGATGAGTTTCCACCCTCTATTTCATCTTTATTTCTACTTTACTATTTCGAAGTCAAGCCTACATACAACTCCTGTCCTTCTACCTCCTCCCTGGTTAGTCAAATAAGTACCACACACAAGGCAAAAAAAAGCTCTTGCTTGATCCGCCCCCCAAGGTCAAGGGCTACTGATTGTGCTTGTGGCAGCTACGTCTTTCCTCTACCTAAAGGTAAGATTTCTTCTTTAAGGGAAAAGGTCTATCAGCAGTTCCAGAAGTTGCACTTTCTTTCAATGCTTTGACGGCTTGTTCCTTCCCTTTCTTCCTTTTCCAACGTCCGACACCCTTGTCTTTCGTTTTGGAAGTTGAAGCACCTCCAAAAAATACCGAAGGCGTGGACTTTTTGGTCGTTGCCTCGTATTGCACCAACATATTGATCAACTCATGAATGCCCTTCTCAAGTGCGTTCATATTGTAGTTGACAATAAATTGGTCGGAGGAGGGTGGGAGTGACTGAAGGATCACATCTATGTACGTTTCATTATCGAGGCCTGCCTTTAGGTCCTCGAGCTTTTCCACCAGGGTAAGCATTTTAACCCTGTGCTCTTGTACAGAGGATCCTTCTGTCATTTTAGTTCCAAAGAACGCCTTAGTCGCGACATATCTAGTATGCCGGTCCGGGACTGCATAGCAATCCTTAAGGCTAGCCATAATGGAAGGGACATCGTCTAGCCTTCCATACTGCTTCTGAATCTCATTCTTCATCGAAGCAAGTATGACGCTACGGACCTTTCGATTATCCTTATGCCAAGTCTCGAACGTCACACGTTCTTCTGGCGTGGATCCTTCCGATAAGGTCCTAGGGAGAGGCTCGTCCATGACGTAGCCTTGGTTCTCATAATCCAGGACTATCCTGAGATTGCGCAACCAGTCGTTGTAATTGGTTCCATTGAATTTGTTGGTCTCAAGTATGGTTGATAAAGGGTTCTTAGACATTTTTAAATCTACATTTAAAAACAGAGTTCGCGATCAGCAGAATTTAAAAGACGGAGGTTTAATATATATAATTAAATTTTTGGTCTTTAGTCATTTAATCCTCCCACTATTTATACGAAAACACGGTACTCTCAAACGTTGTTTTCGGGAAACCTTTTCCTAGTGGGCTTGGGATCCACAGTGAATTTCCCCATACCCCGCTTTTACGATTCTCCTGGGAAGAATCCTGTGGGAGGTATGCCCTACCATTCTCGTTTCACGAGATTCTCAAGATTATTGCCTCACCTTTTCACATGATCCCGAGTACTCCAAGCGAATCATGCTAATTGGGCGTTAGACCCGACCCAATCAACCGAGCCATAGACCCACTGCTACCTCCACGACTCGTGAGATAGGTAACAGCGGTCTACTTTTCGTTCATGACATAGTGCAACTTCTTTTAAGTACGATAGACGTGCCACGACTCGTGAGACCATGCTATCGATCTAAATCAGCTTCCTCACTATGCCATGGATTGGAAGGCATGGACGGACTCCTAGAGTCCATGTCCACTTTGTCTAGGGTCTAATATTTGAACATTGGTCCAACCAAAGTGAGAGTAGTAAATGACCGAGATCTCATAAATAGATATATCTACACATTCATCCATAATGCGAAAATAAATGGCATCCCATGGCAGTTATATGATAAATAAAACACCATTCATCCATTATAATAACCACATGCAAAATTAAAGCCTAGCACGCCCCTGTTGGATGATCACGAGCCCGAATCCTATGTGACCCACTGAGCCTGCAGTGGATCTATGGTCAATCTCGGGTTGGTCCTACACTATTACATTAATAGTAACCCAATCATCATTCTGATGGGTCTTGGTCTCTTTTCTCTTTCTTCTCTACATGGAAATGCCTTGGAACCTCCGGTCTCGGCTCTCCATGCGGACCTTCCTTCTTCTCCACCAATTACATAAAATAAAATCTCACTTCTATTCTACTCTCATTACATATTAAAAAAAAATAGAAACCCCAGCGAAAACCCGGGGGGAGTACATAAGGAGGGAGGTAGAATGCCTTATTATTCCAAGGCAACTAGAAAGGGAGAAGGAGAAAGCAGTAAAAGAGGCACACAGGCCCAACAGAAAATTAAACCATACATTCGGTCTAGGGCTCGTGATCATCCATTTCCATCCAACATACATAATCATATGATTTAATCACATAAGATACATGCTAACAACATATGATTACCAATCATAATTATCTGAGATAAAAATAAATGCGTAACATATGAAAATATGGTACAACCGCTGGTAATAGTATTTTCTCGTTTTAGAAACACCTTTCCTCATTATTTCTAGGTAAATTATCCCCGGGATTCCAAATCCAATATAATTTTACCTCCTAAAATAATGTCTTAGAAAATTAGGCAAAAATTGAACAAAAACGAATTTTCAGAATTAATTAAAATTAAAATTGAAAAATAGAATAAAATAAAAAGGGAGAAACCCTAACAGCCGGCCGCCGCCACCGGCAGCAGCCAGCCAGCGCGCGCGCGCAGGACCCTGCCTGCGTGCGCGCGCGCCTGGTCGGCAGCAGGCTGCACGGCCGCGTGCACCGGCAGGCTGTCGTGCGTGCAAGCTCCCTTGCCCGCGCGCGCTAGCCTGCCGGTCCTTGGTCGTGCGCCTGCCCTGCGCAGTGCGCGCGCGCGCGTGCATGCGCACTGGGCACGCATGCCAGGCGCGCGGCCCCCTTCAGCACGCAATTGCGCGCGCGCGCACATAGGGCGCGCCTGCCAGACGCGCGCGCGCAGACTCTTCCATCGGCGGCCGCCCCGCCCGCGCGCCCAGACGCGCGGCCCTGTCTGTGTGCAACCATGCGCGCCTAGCGCAGGCGGCCGCGCAGGCCCCCCTGCCTGCGCACGTCTGCCTCGCCTGTGCGCACGGCTGCGCGCGGCCAGCCTTCGGCTGACCGGCGTGCTGCGGCGTTTCTCTGTTTTTGCTCGATTTTCACCCCCCGTTTCCCAAGAAAAACAAAAAATCCAACAATACCAAAATTCATACGAATTAAACACAAGAAAACGACATGCTTTAATAATAATATAACCAAGAATTAATTAAAACATGCCAAGAACACGTTTCATGCTTAAAACGCACGTAAAATCCTAGGTCTGCCTATACATTGAACCGGGCTCTGATACCACTGAAAGATTGTGAATCGTCCCGAAAAATAGCGCGAATGTGGAAGCGCGATATGAAATTAAATAACAAAAATTTAAACATGCTTTACGTAAATTAAAGAACACATTCAAGGGGTGTACCCTTGAAGTTGCCGGGTGTTCAGTGTATCTCATAAATTAAAGCATAGAAAAAATCATGGAGGCCATAGGATTAAAAGTAAAGAGAGGAACGAAAAATAAATCGGAACCTACCGATTGTCATTTTCGTCTTCTAACTGGTACTCGCGTTGTTCCCCGATTTGCACCAAATCCCTTATGTGACATTCTCCAAATTGTAACACACAATCCACCCACGTATCTTGCACGTCGTGCTAGCGAACGAACAAGTGTTTTGGAGAGGATGGATCAATCACACGTTATTAGGTTAACGGGATTAATCCTCCTACGTTCAATTGTTCCAAGAACAAAAGAACAAGAAACAAGATTCTTGAGAGAGAGAGAGAGGGCGGATGAGAGGAGAGGGAGAGAGTGCCGAGTTGTAGTGTGTGTGTGTGTGTGTGTTGGAGTTTCATCATCTCTCTAATGATAAAGGGCTAGGACTATTTATACAGGAAGAGTTTAATCCTCTTCAAACTCCAACTCTAGAAGACTAATTTGACTAGGATTTTGACCTAGTCAAAGTCCTAGTCAAAGTAGTAATTTGACCTAGTCAAATTAATCCTAGCCATCCATCTCTCCTTTTAATCTAAACCATTAATTTAATTTAATGAAATATTTAAAACCTATTTAAATATTCCAAAGGGCAATAAATAAATATAATAAATATAAATATTTATTCTAGGCCCATTAAATTAATTTTCTAATAAATCTAATTTATTAGATTAATCCCTTTTATCTAATAAAAGGAATTAATTCTCTCCAAGAAAATTAAGGACCCGATTAAATCCAATTTAATCATTCCATTTCTTCAATATTTAATTCTAAATTAAATACTTAATGTGTGTGGATTGTATGTGACTCTTTAGGTTCACCTTTCAGCTAGACTTGGTCGGATTCCTAGACTCCGCCCGTTACCATAGGTGGCCATCTAGCAACGGTCCATGGCACTAGAGACAAGGTGAATATTCGGGGATGAACATTTAGGCTCTAACAGTATACTTGTCCTTCTATCTTGGGTCTCACCACTTAGGGTCTAGGGCACGGAAGATGCAGGTACCCATTTTGGACCTAAGTGTCGGTCTGTCCTTACCAAACGACGCAAGGGAAACCTTCCCTTCTGTTCAGTTACTATGGCCACAGATTTTAGGGACAAGACACAGAGCATATGTGAGACTCAACTGTCAATGCCTTTTGACAGGAGACAGATCCTTTCTTGGAGACTACTGTTAGTACACCAGAGCTGCACTAGACATGGCTTATGACTACTCAAGTGCTTCTTGGCAATCTCTCACCATATCTAAAATACAGACCTGATATACAGGTAAACTCAGCAGTTCCTCAAGTCAAAGGACTTGACCTGTACCGTTGGAACCGGTAATACACGTCATACCTAGCCGACCCTACTCAAGGTCCTCCGTAAGACGGTTCCTGCGAGTTACCTCAGTCAGCTGCTCCCTAGTAGGCTAACCCACTAACACTACTTAGACGACCTTTCGTCACCCGTTGATGAAATACGACAGCAGATGCTTAGTGCAAGTCTCAAAGGGATCTCGGTACCCATTTTCGAGATTCCTTGACTTGGAGATTTCCGGACTGATTCGGAGGGGCTGATTTCATGGACCTACCTCCAAGCATAGTCTCAGTCCCCGAAATACGTTTTCAGTCCGTGGGCTTTGTTTGCGTAGTGAACAGATATGTATAAAGCAGATAAAGTGAACACAAACAAAGTAATACCAAATGAATTTCACTTCTTTATTCATTAATAATATATCAAATCCTTGAAATTTTCTAGACATAGGTTACATTTCGCCTGCCAAGATTGGCTACATGGTCACCTATTCTAACACACACACACATATATATATATATATACATCATTAATGTGATTATTGAAATGTGTCTAGGTTCATCCAAGGATTTCAAGATACATTCCAGTCAATCCCCATTAATCTTCAATTAAGCCTACCACTTTACAAGGTATGATTAAATCATACGAAGTAAAGGAGGCTTGATTGGATCATTAATGTGATTATTGGAATGTGTCTAGGTTCATCCAAGGGATGTCTATATAGATTCCAACCAATCCCCATTAATATTCAATCAAGCCTACCACACTACAAGGTATAATTAAATCATACCAAGTAAAAGAGACTTGATTGGAGTTGATTTGTTCCTTTCCAAATAGGAACAAGTCAACTACATTAATCAAGGCCATCCATTTTGGGAGAAGTCCAACTTCTCCTAATTCTAAAAGTGGAAATAATATATCTCTTGGGCCAAGATTTAATGGACTGAGTTTTATTGTAATCCAATTACAAAAAATACTAAGAAATAAATATAATTTAATTCAAGGTCCAATTAAATAATGCCCATGGATCTTTTAATCCAATTAGAAGATCTAAACCCTTAATCTCTATTTAATATATAAATCTCATCTATCAATTAATCGAGGGCCCGATACAGTATCGGCCAGTCCATCCAATGGACTATTCCATAAATAATCTAATTATTTATCATCTTCCGAAATTGACTTCAAATCAATTCCTTTACCTCCTTAGTGATTTGTGTGTGACCCTTTAGGTTCACCCTCAGCTAGACTTAGGCTGGTGTCGAAAAGAAGCCTATTACCATGGGTGGCCATCTAGCAGCGGTCCATGGTACTAAAGACTAGGTGAATGTTGGCGTGAACATTTAAGCACCGATTTCGTACGGATACAGTCCTTCCATCTACCGTCTTCCGGCCTTAGTCTAGGGTATGGAATTGGGTGTCGGTTCCCATCCTTGACTAGGAAACCATGCTTAATACTCGAGAGTACGCATGCCTCATTGCATTGATAAAGGGAACCATTCCCTGCTCGATCAACCACTCTGGCCACAGCTTTAAGCAGCATCAACGTGTCTCTGAGTGCATAGGGGATACCTCTGTCACATACTGATAGGGGACAGATCCTCTTCTTGAAATCCATCGTCCTCGGTATACATCCTGACTGCACTAGACAAAGCTTATAATGAATATGTCCGTGACATGAACATCTCTCGCCAAATCCAAGATACAACAATCGTGTGCACGTGGCTATCGTGGTTCCTCAAGTCTAAGGACTACTCCCATACTATCGGAACTGGGGAACTCTAATCAAACCGACAAAGCCTCCAAGGCTTCCATATGATGATCCCCACGTGTCAGTTCAGTCGGGTCGACCCCAGTCGACCAACCCACTAAGATCGTATAGGCATCCCACGCCTATCACCGACGAAACACGGCACTTATCCAATGAATATGACTCTTAGTGCAAGTCCCTATAGGACTCTCAATGCCCAGTCTCGAGATCCTCGATTTGGAACGTTTCAGACCCAACCCTCATTAGTTGGTTTCATAGTCGCTATCCATGCGCGACCCAACTACATGGATAGTCTAATTGGTCTGTGGGCATCTGTTGTGACATTAACGCATCTCATTAACGTAATCGGTAAGCACAACAGACACATGTGCCAATGATGAACACTTACCATGTTCATCAATACAAAGTTACTTGTAACAAAGATTGCTGAATAGTTCCCAAAACCGCCAATTCAATTGGCTTTCTAGTCACCTATTCCAATAATCTCCCACTTGACCTAAAGCCAATCACCCATGTCTTTTAGATTAATCTGATCATGAGCAATCTGCGATATCGGCTTGGTCTCACGGGTCTACTACTATGTCTGCCAATGTGATGCGGTCTGACTGCACGTCACATCGCTCTAAGTAGATAGTGGTGTCTAAGAATTTTCCATGGATCTTGTGATGAGATCTTGGACCCTTTTAGCTTATATATAAGCTTGCTTTCTACAGCAAGATGATCAGTCCGAGAGTTCTAGGCATTCGTCTCTAGCTTTTACAATGGTTATTTCATTCACCGGATATTCACCAAAAGAAAGTGCTCGCTAGCCATAAGCGGAATTACTATCTTGATATGGACTGATCGAAGCCCTTAAGGACATCT
Organism: Sesamum alatum; assembly: GCA_034509735.1. Classification (NCBI taxonomy): domain Eukaryota; kingdom Viridiplantae; phylum Streptophyta; class Magnoliopsida; order Lamiales; family Pedaliaceae; genus Sesamum; species Sesamum alatum. The sequence continues at coordinate 25,461,813 of JACGWO010000007.1, read as the reverse complement.
TACTATGATCAACAGCTGGACCTCGAACCTATTCCCAGTTTCCAAGCTTATAACATTGGTCAGTTTCCTCTTTCCCATGTCATTGGCCCGGTCCTTCAAAGGCAGGAGAAGTACAAGATGCAAGCTCATAAACGAGACGGTAGGATGGCGCTAATGCCAGGCGATCATTCGACTTTGGCTAATGGAAACTGGAGCATGTTGCACGCACTGGAGTAAGATCTGTAACAATTGGGGGATCCGTCCCCGAGCTTCTGGGCATTGAAAACCTACTTCCAATTTTTCTAGAGAATGCTTAGGTAAACAGCAACTAGGAAAAGGGTTCGGTTTGAGAGTGTAGGGATAACTCGCGCGTCTCGGTTTGACCTACCCGATAAAAGAAATTTGGACCTTGAGTCGAGGTCTTTTCGAGACCAGATAAGCTATGTCAAGATAGATGGATTGGAAACAATTTCTTGGATTAGAGATCAGAGTCCATCACGGCATTACATTAGACGGCATGAGAGGATTTCGACCCTTTTTCATCTGACGCCGAGAGGGCAGGCCCAGTTTAAGAAACCCGGTGGAAGCTGAACTTAGAGATAGGTTATTTATACTCGCCCAAGTATCAATGAAAAAGAAATTGCACGTGTCGAATGGATCAGAGAGGGTAGGGTTCCTCTACAAACCATTCGAGCTAAAGTTGATTATTGTTCCTATACAGTTCGGACTATCTATGGGGTATTAGGCATCAAAATTTGGATTTTTGTAGACAAGGAAGAGGAATAATAAAACTTTAATTGTCTATCCCTTTTATGAATTGATTGAAGAAAAAAAGGGAAACTCAACGGCCCGCGCCTATAATGTATTTTGTGTGCGTTTGGATGATTAGTCCTTTTTTTTAATGGAATATTAACTTCTGAGGTTTCTCGCCCGGATGACCTTCGGCACTTGTTCACCCCTACTAGGCTTTGGAGGTGCCTTCTAGGGAATTCCTCTTACTTTGGACTAGGCGCCACTCTTTTTGTTACCAACTCTTCGCCCGGATAGTACTCTCTTTTGGGCGTAAGCCCTAGTTACTCACTTTCCTTGCCTATAAGTCTTCGGCAGGTATTTATTCCTCCTATTTGTAACTCCACTTGGAAAATTGGAGCTTTTATGGAAAGCTACTCTGGAGACTGAGCACTAATCCAGAGTGCCTGCTTAGGTAATGAAAGATAAGTGCTTCCCACAGGAGTCGTTGGGAAAGAAAAATATCTCTTATCTAGAGCCTATAGCCTTTTACCGCTGCTTGAACTGGCTTCCTGGACCACCATCGAATGGCACTTGCTTCCTGCTTTATCATTGGATTGCTTGCGTACTCTCTGGGAGAAGGCCTGGTAGGGATGGGAGTCTTTAACTACCCTTACACTCCTCGGCATCCTTTGGATAGACGTGCATCTTAACCCTGGAAAGAGTTATTTCTATGGAAGGAAGGAAGGGATTATATAGGAATGAGAGCCACAAGGACTAGTATAGAACTCCATGGGTTTAACACTAGAACTAGATGAAGGGGAACGGAACTAGCACTTATAGGGGGTTCAACAGCTGTCCCAACCCTCCTCCCACTACAAAAAAAAAAAAAACGGGAATTGGAACGGATATAATCGACCGTTCCAAAAATCATTTCAAATAGGAACGGTAAGTGGAACTGTTGTGGAATGGGAAACCGTTGATGACGTCACTTTCGCATTAATGGTAGTCCAAACGTATAGGAATGGCAAGACCATTCCTATTTGTATGCTAACATATGTGTGCCAATATGTAAACTCATTATCGTTCCAAAAAGGAATCGGATATATTTTGGTATTCTATTTGGAACACATATGTGAAAATTAAAATGGTTACTCGACCGGGAACACGTACTGTTCCTATATGTGTTCCAAATCTCGGCTCTATTTGGACCGGTTGCATGACCATTCCAATATGTAGTGCTAAATGAGACCCTTTTACGCCATGAACAAAAATATAATGCAATGACCTTTCCAAATTGTGGGTATGTAGGAAATGCTGTGTTGTTATAATTGACGTTCCCAACTGTGATCCAATTAGGAACGGTCACTTTGTGTGTGACTAATACCGTTCCTAATATGCCAAAACGGCTATATTACAACGGTAATATTACCGTTGTTACATCCGTTCCAGCGACTGTTCCTAAAGCTGGATCAACGGCTATATTTCAACGGCTAGTTGTGTGTTCCAAATAATATTCCAATGCCCGTTCCAATATTTTTCTATATATATATGTCCCCCTTCTTTCTCATTGTTCTTATAATTACTCTCCAACTCATTTTGTTCTAACTCTCCCTGTTGATTCTTTATACGTAAAATCGAACATATCAATTATTTGCGCGAATTTTGCATTGATATTGATAGGTGTTTTGCTCAGTTAAGAAGTTGAAATTCTGTAATGGTTAGTTATATATATATAATATTCTCGTCATTTAATTACTGTTGTGAATTACGTAGGACGAATCATGTTAAGACAGTTGAGGAGATAGATGTATGATCGAGACGTGTTGGGTGTGACGCTGGAGTTTGAGGACGGTGTTACAATATTTTTAGAATGGGCCCAGTCTCAGCGTGCATATATGGACGGGGAGAAGATTAAGTGTCCCTGCCAGAAGTGTAGAAATGAATGGTTCAAAAACACCAGACGAGGTAAATTTTAACTTGTGTATGAAAGGGTTTATGCCAGAGTATTATAATTGGACTTCTCATGGTGAGGAGAGGGTGCAGGAATACTTTGAAGCATTGACAGTGCCCCATGTGCAGCAGCAGCAAACGCCACCTGTTCAGGAGGAGGGTAGTTCGCATTGGGGTGATGCGACTCAAATGGGTTGGGCGCAGAGGATGGTATTCGATGTTGTCGGACTGTCTTTCTGGTCTTCGTACAACCAGGAGGGACCGGCTGATGATGGTACTTGGTATTGTCCATCTGATGTGGGTCCTAGTTCATATTACGATTCGGGGCCCTATGATTATGTGTTTGGCTTGTCAGACAATTTTTTTGATGTAGTTCATGCTGCGGACCAACCATTGTGGAACGGATGCACCACCTCTCAGTTGGCGTCAATTGCTTCTTTGGTGAATATCAAGGTCGGAGGGGATTTTTTAAAGCATACATATGATCGCTTATGCCAGTGAGTTCACACTGTAATGCCCCGCGATCACACTTTCCTCGCCGATTATTACAATATGAAGAAATTGTTAAGAGAATTGGGTTTACCAGTTCAGAAGATTGATGCTTGAAAAGACGATTGCATGTTGTACTGGAAGGACGATATTGATTTGGAATATTGCAAGTTTTGTGGAGACGCTAGATACAAGCCCACCAGGGATAGAAAACCTAGATGTCATGATGTCATGCATATCGAGAAGAATATTTTCGATAATATATTCAATGCTGTGATGGACATCATGTTAGAATAGGTGACCAGAAAAGCCAATTGGATTGGCGATTTTAGGAACTATTCGTCAATCAATATTAATACAATATTACCCTGATGAATAGAGTAAGTATTCATCACTGGCACTGTGTTTGTTGTGCTTACTACTAACGTTGAATGGCGTTTTAACGTCACAACAAATGCCCACAGACCAATTGGATAACCCATGTAGTTGGGCTGCGCATTGGATGGCGGCTATGAAACCAACTTCTAAGGGTTGGTCTGAAACATTCCAAGTCGAGGACCTTGAGACTGGGCATCGAGTGCCTATTGAGACTTGCACTAAGTATTGCATTCACTGGGTGAGTGCCGAGTTTCACCGGCGATATACGAAGCTCGTCTATGCAATTTTAGTGGGTTAGTTGACAAGGTGGTCGACGGACTGAAGTGACTCGCGGGAATCGTCATATGGAAGCCTTGGAACCTTGGTCGGTATGACTGGAATTCCCGGTTCCGATAGTACGGGATTAGTCCTCAGACTTGAGGAATCATGGCCTTCACGTGCATATGAAGACTGTATCTTGGATCTGGCGAGAGGTGATCATTCTGTAAGATGGTCATTATAAGCCTTGTCCAGTGCAGTTGGAGTATGTAGCGAGGACGGTGGATACCAAGATAGAATCTGTCCCTTGTCAGTACATGACGGTGATGTCTCCTATGCACTCTAAGATGGTTTAGACTCTGAAAGTCTATGGCCATATCAATTGATTGAGTAGGAAAGGGTTTCCTATGTCTATCGATAGAGTAAACGCATCTCGGGTATGAAGCATGGTTGCCTAGTTAAGGATGGGAACCGACGCCCAATTCCATACCCTAGACTAAAGCCGGGAGATGGTCGACAGTAGGACTGTACCCCGTATGGAGTCGGTGCCTAAATGTTCATGCCAACATTCACCTAGTCTCTAGTGCCATGGAACGTTGCTAGACGGCCACCAATGGTGACGGGCTCCTATTGGACACTAGCCCAAGTATAGCTGAGGGTGAACCTAAAAGGTCACACACAAATCACCGAGGCGGTGAAGGAATTGACTTGGAGTCAATTTCAAAGGATGATAAGTAATTGGATTACTTATGGGATTGTCCATTGGATGGACGGGCCGATATTGTATCGGGCTCTCGTTCTATCGATTAATATGGAAAGTTGAGAAGTTGTATCTTTTAATTGGATTAAAAGATCAACAGAAATTATTTAAGTGGATATTAAATTAAATTGGATTTAATTTTAGGTTCATCGTAATTGGATTACTGTAGAACTCGGTCCGTTAAATTTTACCGAGAGGTGTGTTAATTCCATTTATGGAATAGGAAGAAGTTGAACTTCTTTCCTAAATAAGCATGGCCGAAAATGATCACCTTGGAGGGAGCAAAAATCGGCCATGTTGGATGCTAGGTGTTAGTTGACTTATCTCTTTTGGTAAGAGACAAATCAACTCCAATCAAGCCCTTCCCTTTCTGGTATGATTTGATCATACCTTAAAAGATGGTAGGCTTGATTGAAGAATTGATGGTGATTGATTGGAATGTATCTAGACATCCTTGGATGAACCTAGACACATTCCAATAATCACATTAATTATGTATATATGAGAGTATATACTAACACCTATGAATGATAAATTTCATTATTCATCTTTTTCTAAGAAAAATATGAACACTCTCTACCCGCTCTCTCTCTACTCTCTAAATCCTATTTGTTGCTTCATTGATCTAAGATCAATTGAAGAACAAAGTAAGATCAAGAAGGAACACTAATTTGATAGTGTAATTCCTTCTTCGATTTCATCCTCTAGATCCATTTTTCTCTAGCAAGAAAAACGAGATCTCTCCCGGTGTGGTGTGGACGACTTTAGAGGGTCTCTACATTGGGACCTCGCGTGGATCAACGTCGGGAGGAATCAACGCGTGTAGCCGATTGAAATACAAAATCGAGAAAGGTATTCCGATTTACATTTATGCTCTCGATTTTTTCTTTATTCTATAGCCACGAACGCTTGTTTATTTTATATGTTTTTTTTTTTAATTAAACCACCCAAAGGTGGAGGGAGCTTTTTGGGGTCCCCGTCCCTTCTATATTAAAATAATCAAGAAAGAATATACAGCGGGGAGAGCAACCTCCCTAGTTAAGTCAAGAAAGCATTAAATAAGGAGTACTACTCCCTTACAATTGAAAGAACTGAAAGCGTAAATGAGGAGTACTACTCCCTTACATTGTGAGCGTAGCCAAGAAAAGGTGAGGAGAACTATTCCTTTACTACAAAATACAATATTCCTAAACCAAAAGTCAGTGACTTGTTTATTTTATATGTTTAATTATGCCTTTATACACCGATAGCCCGAGAATGTTCAAGGGTACACCCCTTGAACGCGATTTAAATTCTTTTTATTCCGCATGTTTTTATCTCCACCGCGCTTCCGCCGCGTTCCCGGGCCGATCCGCTTTCCTTCAAGCGGTATCAGAGCCCGGATCGGTGTATGTGGCTATGAATTACATGTTTTATGTGTTCAAGCATGTTCAACATGTTTAGATCGGCTTCAAAAGCATGTGCTTTTTGCTGTTAATTTTCATAATTATTTATTGAAATTTTCATGTTTAATTATGTTGATTAATCATGGATATTTGGGTGATTTTAGAAAATCGGATTTTCTGAAATCTGGGTAATTGTTTCAGTTTTTTATGGGCAGAACAAAAAAAAAATTACAGTAGCAGCAGGCTGCCTGCCTGGCGCGCGCGGCCGGCTGTGCGGCCGGCTGGCACGATCGAACGGCTGGGCCATTTTTTCGCCGTTTTTTCAAAAAATTTGATTTTCTGGTATTCTGCATATTTTTTCTGAAATATTTAATTTATGGCTGATTTAATTTTAGTTCAAAATGATTTTTCCTAAAATTAAATTGCTTAAAATTATTTTGGAAATGGTTTCCAAAAAAAAAAAAAAAGGTACATGGGTTGTACGAGGTTTCTAATATCCATTTTTAATTGCATTTTTGACATATATTTTTCTCATTTAATTATATTATGGGATGATATTGGATATCATTTATTTTATACATGGTTTGTATTATTTGGGGCATGATTATATTGGATATGTAATTATGTTGTGTTTTTGTTAATTGGATTAACAAGGAATGATCACGAAGCCCATTGACCTATGTATGGTTTTAAATTCTTTTTGGGTGAGGTCTGCGTGCCTCTTGTTTTGGAACTATTATCTCCCACTTTCGCCTCATGATGTTAAGGCTTGTCTTTTTCCTTTTATTTCCCATGTATTCCATTTCTCTTGTAATAAGAGTAATTAGGAATATTTTTGTGAGGTTTTACATTTTATGTATAATAAGGCAAGCCCATAGAGAAAAAGGAGGCCTACGTTGGACGGAGGCCTAAGGGGAGACATCAAGGCGAAATAAATAGAGTACAAGGCTCATTGGCTTGACATTGGGTTAATTTATTGTAATAGTGTAGGACCACCCTAGACAGACCATAGACACATTGCGGGCTCAGTGGGTTGCATAGGTTGGGCCCGTGATCATCCAACAGGGGTATGCTAGATTTACTTGCATGCATTGCATTTATTTAAATGCTTTATATTATTGAATATTTATGCATGCAAAATATTAATGTGATGAGGTCTCGGTCTATAATTTCAAACTCTCATTTGGTTGCACCAAGTTAAAATATTAGGCCCATGATGGACTTGAATCAAAATAGTTTTGATCTGTCCAAGCCTTCCATCCATAGCAATGTCGTGAGGAAGCTACCGCTACCCAAGTGTGGTCTCAAGAGTCGTGGCACATTTGGAATAGAGGAAAGCTGCACCGTTGTTGTAAACAAAGAGTACGCTCACTGTTTCCCTGTCTCACGAGTCGTGGGGGGCGATAGTTGAGGTATGATTTGATCGATGGGTCGGGCCTAACATCGAGTAGCATGATTCGCTTGGAGTCCTCGGGATCATGTGAAGAGGTGAGGCAGAATATTTTGGGAATCTCATCGGTGGAGAATGGTATTAGATACCTCCCACGAGGCTTTTTTCATGTGAATCGTAAAAGCAGGGCATGGAGAATTGCGCTTGTGGATCCCATGCCCACTAGGAAACGGTTTTCCAAAACCCCATTTGAGAGTGATGAGATTTCGTAGAAATAGTGGGAGGGATTAATGAGTAAAGGACCAAGTCTTAACTTGAATATAATATTGTTTTAATCTACTGAATATTTTCTGTTTAATTGTTGATGTCTAAGAATCCACTAACCCTTATACATGAGACTAATAAGTCTATGGAACGTATTACCACGCCTGGCTGTGAAATCTTAAGATGGTCTTAGATTTCAAAGAACTAGACTTATATTCTGGAGAAGGTTTTTCCTTAGACCTTGCCGGAAAGGTCATCGCCCAAAGAACGTTTGACGTTCAAGAAGAGGCTTGATGACAACTGGAAAGTCTGCAGCATCATATTGGCATCCATTGATAATGAGATGCAGAAGCAGTATGATAGGCTGGAGGATGTTAGCTCGATGATGCTTCGATTGTAACAAGTCTATGCGGTCCCAGACCGGCATGTTAGATATACTGCAACGAAGGCATTCTTTGGAGCGAAGACAATAGAAGGATTGTCGGTACAAGAGCATGGAGTGATGATGTTATCCCTTGTGGAAAAACTCAAAGACCTCCAAGCTAATCTCGGAAGAGAGATGTACATCGACGTGGTCCTTCAGTCTCTTCTCCCCTCACTCGACCTATTTATAGTCAACTAGAACACGAGTGGGCTTGAGAAAGACCTTCATGAGTTGATAAAAATATTGGTCCAGTACAAGGCAACGATTGAAAAATCTGGGCCGACGGTACTAGTGAGGAGGCTTCGACCTCTAAAGTGAAAGGCAAGGGTGCCGGACGCAGGAAGAGGAAGAAGGCTCAGGCAATATCAGTCGCTGCCAGCACTTTGAGTGCTCCTGTTACACCGTTGGGCTGGGGTAAAGGAAAAAGGAAAAGGGTTCGACAGTCAGAGGTTCCGAATGATATTTGCATTAACTGTGAGAAAAGGGACATTGGAAGAGGGAGTTTCCTAAAGCCCCTCTCCAATGAAGGTGACATTTGAATTGAGTATCAACATGATCACTGTTCTATTCTTTGGTATTGGATACCTGTCATTCATAACTTGTGAATGGTTCACAGGTGATGATAAGGAACAGAAAGCTAAGACAGGCGATCCTAAGGTCTAGCAATGGCGAAACTGTTGCTGCAATAGGACTAGTTAGGCTTAGTAGTGATCATGTTAAGATTGTGTCTGTGGGAATTATGTAACCTAGCATGATGAAAATATGTTCCACTTATTGTTGGACAATTTTGGATACAATAATTTGATCAATAAAATTACTTTTATATGACAAAGAATGGAGATTTTTGTCTGTTAGGTTTAGTACATAAACACTTGACACTGTCCCATAATTGGATTATTAGTACTCAAAACAAATAACTAAAAATGGATATTATCAAGATGAACTTACGGATTTGGCATCCATGGCTAGGTTAGTTTTCTTTAGTTAAGGATGAGGAAGTTGGAAGATCCAAAGAGTCTAGCAATAGATGATTTGGATATGCTAGCTTGCAATTCTTCTCTGAGAAGGAAAAGACTAAAGAGCCATTTTGTTAGACAAAGTGAGCTTGCCGATAGTCTATTGGATTGAATCTAAAATTACTTCTATGGATTACTGAATACACAGGACCAGAATAGGGTTCACAAGTCTAAGAACCTTTGGTAGGTTCGAGAAATTAGACTTGGAGTGATGAACCAAATTGGTCACTTTTGATTAGATCGAGAGGGTATGTATTTAGTGGGAATGCCAATAGCCTATTGGATTGGATCCAAAAAGGATATATGTAAGGTTGTTGAATACACAAGACTAAAAGAGGATTCACAAGTCTAAGAACCTTTGGTATGTTCGGGGTATTAGACTTGGAGTGGTGAATCAAATTGGTTACCTTTTGATTAGATCGAGAGGATGTGTATTCAGGGGGAGTTCTCGAATATCCGAATGAGAATGGAATTATCAATCAGTGAAATTCTTCTTGAAGCGGCTATGGTTGAATGGTCTCTGATAATGAAGAAAATGAATCCTGTTGGACTTGATTCGCTCGGTATTTCACTGAAATTACCTTAGCCCATCTAGACATGGACTTGAAAGTTGCCAGGTTGAGAAACATGCACTTTCTTAAAGTCGCGATCTAGTTACCATATTGGATATGGTTTGGAAAGCCTGTATCCTACAAAGTTCTTTAGTATATGGGATGGTCCTACATACGTCAAGGGACTAGTAGGAAGACAGACTAGACTCGGTGTCTGATTTGTGTAGGTCTAGTGCAAAATAATGCACACATATGATAGGCGTGTGGATCGTCCCGGGAATAGCGCGAATGCCAAAGCGCGGTATAATTTAAATTACAAAAAATTAAACATGCATAATACGTATTAAAATAAAACACGTTCAAGGGGTGTACCCTTGAAATTCCTGGGTGTTCGATGTATCTCATGAATTAAAAGAACATACATAGCAATCATGGAGGCCATAGGATTCATAAATAAAGAAGACGAAAACATAAACCGAAGACCTACCGATTCGTCGTTTTCCTCTTCTAACCGGTACTCGCGTTGTTCCCCGATTTGCTCCAAGATCTCGTATGGGAGACCCTCTAATCCGTGACACGAAATCCGCCCACGTATCTTGTACTTCGTGCTAGCGAACGAACAAATATTTTATTTGAGAGGACGGATCGATCACACGTTATTAATTTAATGAGATCAATCCTCCTATGTTCAATTGTTGAAAAACAAAAGAACAAGAAACAATTTCTTGGAGAGATATGAGAGAGGCGGACGAGAGAGAGGGAGAGGGCACACGAGTTTGTGTGTGTCTGTGTGTCAAGAATCATCATCTTTGCATAAGTGAAGGGCTAGGAATATATATAGAGGAGGAATCATTTCCTCTTCAAACTCCAACTCTTTGAAAGACTAATTTGACTAGGATTTTGACCTAGTCAAAGTCCTAGTCAAAGTAGCTCTTTGACCTAGTCAAATAAATCCTAGCCATCTATCTCTCCATTTAATCTCAACCATCCATTTTAATTTAATGGTATATTTAAATCCTATTTAAATATTCCAAGGGCAATAAATAAATATATTAAATATAAATATTTATTCTAAGCCCATTAAATTAATTTTCTAATAAATCTAATTTATTAGATAAATCCCTTTTATCTAATAAAAAGAATTAATTCTCTCCAAGAAAATAAAGGACCCGATTAAATCCAATTTAATCATTCCATTTCTCCAAATATTTAATTCTAAATTAAATACTTTAATGTGTGCGGATTGTGTATGACTTTTTAGGTTCACCTTCAGCTAGACTTGGTTGGATTACTAGAATCCGCCCATTACCATGGGTGGCCATCTAGCAACGGTCCATGGCACTAGAGACTAGTTGAATATACGGGGATGAACATTTAGGCTCTACAGTACATTTGTCCTTCCGTCTACGGTCTCATCACTTAGGGTCTAGGGCACGGAAAATGCAGGTACCCATTTTGGACCTAAGTGTTGGTCTGTCCTTTACTAAACGCCGCAAGGGAAACCTTCCCTTCTGTTCAGTTACTGCGGCCACAGATTTTAGGGACAAGACACAGAGCATTTGTGAGACTCAACTGTCAATACATTTCGACAGGAGACAGATCCTATTTTGGAAACTACTATCACTCTGTACACCGGAGCTGCACTAGATATGGCTTATGACTACTCAAGCACAACTTGGCAATCTCTCACCATATCTAAGATACAACCCTGATGTACAGGTAAACTCAGCAGTTCATCAAGTCAAAGGACTTGACCTGTACTGTTGGAACCGAGAACACACGTCATACCTAACCGACCCTACTCAAGGTCCTCCGTAAGACGGTTCCCGCGAGTCACCTTAGTCAGCTGCTACCTAGCAGGCCAACCCACTAACACTGCTTAGACGACCTTCGTCACCCGTCGATGAAATACGACAGCAGATGCTTAGTGCAAGTCTCAAGGGGAATCTCGGTACCCACTTTCGAGATTCCTTGACTTGGAGATTTCCGGACTGATTCGGCGGAACTGTTTCATGGACCTACCTCCAAGCGTAGTCCCAGTCCCCGAAATATGTTTTCAGTCCGTGGGTTTTGTTTGCGTAGTGAACAGATATATATAAAGCAGATAAAGTGAACACAGACAAAGTAAATGCCAAATGAATTTCACTTATTATTCATTAATGATTTATCAAAACCTCGAAATTGTTCAGACATAGGTTACAATTCGCCTACCAAGATTGGCTACATGGTCACCTACTCTAATAGGTTGATGGGTCGCACGCCTAGCACACATGTTTTGGCCTTGTGTGTCCATAACTCAAAATAGGTGACCTAACGGCCGTCGCCCGACTAAACATACCGATAGTCACCGGATTCATGTGAGCTACTCAGGAGTAAGCTATGATCTTCTTAAGATCGATCTGTCTTAAATGGTCGAGGAAGTATATATTATAGCAATCGCGCTTGGAGTATAAATGAAAGGAGTGGAACAAAGTGTCACCTGGCTACATCCGTCCCTCTACTAATTTATTTTAAATTTGGATTATTATATACTTTATAAAAGTATATTATTTTATTTGATTTTTCCATTTTGATTTTTTAGAAATTAAAAGACAAGATTGCATTTCAATCATTTCATTTATCTTCTTTCTTTTTTCTTATCTTTTTTTTAAATAGAAAAAGGTCAAATTTTGTATCGTTTTAATTGAAAAGAAAATAAAGGAGCATTACGCCATTTGACGATCATAGATGTATTGGGGCGGCCCTTTGAAAGAGGAAGATTCCCGACCTGACTGAAGGGGAGGCGGGTAGAAGAGCAAGCTGAGTTTCCAGACTCTTGGACTACACTAGGCCTACAGGGAAAACTATGATTGGTCAGCGGGGAACCACTAGTGATGGTAGCCATCCCCTTCCTCTTCGATCTATCATGGATTAAAAGAGATGGGCATTGAACACAACCAAAGCAAAGACGGAGGAGAAGCTATGACGAAGCGACTCTCTTTTCTTTGACGTACGGTATAGGTTGAAGGCCAAGAATGAATGGTAGACGTAGGGCATCGAGCTTTTTGTTTCCTCAATGACTCGGCTAGTGAAAGAGAATCAGCATCCCGATCCGATGTCAGGTGCAAAACAAGTCCATCTTTCTTCAATCTGTCAGAAAGGAGGATTTATTCCCCCACATTCCCTTCCTTCGACCAGAAAATTGAAAGTTGTCATAAAATGGGTACCTAGATTTACTATTTGTACCTGTTATTATTATTTTTTTAATATTTTTTACTAATTATAATTAAGAAATGTAATTATTATGAATTCTTAGTTATTATTAATTAATGCAATTTGAAAATTCTTATGGGCTTTAACAACCTACTAGCAATGGGGGAGAAAACATAGCATGTCGCAATAAAAGCTTGATTCGAGGCGTCAGCAATGCCGTTTGTTCCAAAAACAAAAGCCCCTTAGCGCATCGGGCCTTACATCCCACTTACGTTAAGCTGCCAGAGCCGCGAATTGTAGTTGGCTTAATTACTGGGCGTCTCATCATAGTCAACTCCAGGTTCTTGTAAGTATCCCTTTGCAACTAGTCGTGCTTTGTACTTATTTATTGAATCATCTCAGCCGCCGTTTACCGGGGTTTCCATTCAAAGCAAAGTGAGGCTTTCAAAGCGAAGACGTTGACTAGTAGCCGGCTGACTTAGAATACCAGCATCACTAAAACAAACCAATAAAGAGTTTTTTCCCAATTCGAAAAGCTAAGAAAGAAAAAGAAATGATTTAGTTTGAAGCTTACCGTCAAGCAAAGAAATTTTAGTTTGTCATCCTCCAAGGTGACTACTGGCTCGGCTATGCTAGGCATCGCACCCAACCATTGGGTGTAAATTTTCCATCCAAACCACTTTCCAGAAAAGACTTCTAAAGTCTCTGTACGCTCGACTTTCATGATGAAACGTGATATCCCATTTGGAACCTTTCCAAGCCACCACTTTTATCATTGAGTTCGAACATACATAGGTATTGAGATTAAAACATTATTCACTTGATTTTGGAAGCTAGTGTTGCTATAGCCTTCCAGAATCAACTCTCCATTCATGTGCATCAAGAACACTTCTTTTACCCTTATTCAGGTGTTAAAGATAGTTCCTACCAATTGTCTACGACCTCCTCGGTGCACCCCCGATCTCCATTGTTATGCTCAACGCATAAACAACATCAGGTCCGATGCATCGAACAACATTTTTTTGTTGTTTACTGCAAAGACATGGGGGATGTCGAACATCTAAGCTTCCTCATCAGTCTATGGTGACTGAGTAGTGGACAGCTTGACCCTATGGATAGGAATCCAATTCCTTTTATAGAGAATTGTGTGAACAATACTCGTGCTTCAGTATTTCCTCACATCTTAACTTCATTCTAAACGAATTAAGGCATTACATACTAGATACTTGGAACACAATTATCCTCCCACAGACACCAATGCTCGTTACCGACTGTGTCATACATAGTATGAGTTCGTCAAAACGAACATTCCAATTGCATGAAATCTCAAATTCAATTTGAATTTCATGATGGATCCCAGACTCCAAGCTATTGATCTAATTATGATGTCCAACATCACTTCTCCATGGACAGTAGTCCAATTGACCGGTCAAATCTGAGAACTCGTACCTTACAGATAACTAGAGTTTTCCGACCGTTCCTAGGAGGGCTAGAATATAGTCAGTAGGTGAGTTGATTACAAATGACGTTTGCTTTATTCTACTGAAGTATCGCTCTACTTGATTTCTCAAGGAGCTACTCCTCACGTTGGTTATCCTCTGAAATCCATTTTCTTTTGGGATAACCTTTGAACCTGCGCAAACCTAGTTTGCCTCTCACTAGTCCCTTGACCTAAATAGGACCATCCCATATACTCAAGTACTTTGACTTGCCAAACCATATCTAATATGGTCCCAAGTACTAGAAGAATATGGTCTAGATTTATATGCCAAATTCTGTAAGTTTTATCTTGATTATCCATGCAGTTCGTTTTTTAGCAAACTTAATCTAATTATGGGATAAAGTAAAACAATTGTGTAGATAGCCCAACAGACTAATCATCAAATAAAAGGAACTTTTATTGATCAACTTGTATTCAAATTGTCCAACAATGAGAAAGACACAACTTTCATCATGCTAGGCTACACAATTATATCTTATCCTTAACACGATTACTAACCGCTAAGCCTAACTAGTCCTATAGCTTCTGCTGCAATAGCCTTGCTATCGCCTAGACTTAAGACCATCCTAAAAGCGAGTGGATCGTCCCGGGAGAGGGAGCGCATATTCGAAAGCGCAATGGGTTGCATAATAAAATTACAAAGCATAAAATAAATAGAATTTAAAGCATGCATTGTACATAACATAAACGGATCAAGGGGTGTGCCCTTGATTCTCCCCGGCGTTTGGTGTATCTCATGTTCAATAAAACACAACATGGATGCCATAGAATTTGGAACAAGAAACGTAAAAGAGGACGTTACCTCTCGTAGTCATCTTCGTTCGGCTACACACATTGTTCCCCATTTTCCACCAAGATCTCAAACTAGAGACCCTCTAAATCATCAACACTCTACACCGGAAAGCAACAAAGTCCCGTGCTAGCAAGAAATCATTTAGGGGAGAAGAGACATCGATACACGCTATTGATTAACACTATCGACGTTCCTTTTAAAATCTTGGAGAAGAGAAGAGATGTGGACGAATTCTAGAGAGAGAGTTGTGAGATGAAAAGTGTAGAGATTAGTAGGTGTGTGTGTGTGTGTGTTTGAGTATTTATAGAAAATAAATATTCCTATTCCTACTCAACCTCTCCTAAAGAGGCACACTTGACTAGGATTTTGACCTAGTCAAATTCTAGTCAAACTAGGCTTTGATTAAGTCAAATTAATCATGGCCCTTCATCTCATCAATCTCTAGATCAAATCTCGTCCATCCATTTTGATGGGCTTTTATTGAATGGGCCTATTTAATTCTAAATTAAATAGTCCCAAGGTCCAATGGACTTTATAATAAATCCTATTTAATATACCAAGCCCACTAATTAATTCATCCTTTTAATCTAAATAAAAGGGAAGCCCATGCTTTACAAAATCCATAAATCTAATTTATGAACTCAAGCCTGATTAATCCAATTATTCCATCGAGGCTTGAATCTCCAAGAAGTAAATTTAATCCTATTAAATTAAAACTTCTCCCGGAATTAATTTCAAATTAATTCTTTTAACATCTAGTGTAGCAGGTGTGACTCTTTAGGTTCACCCTCAACTAGACTTGGACCTACTTCTTGTTATCTCATAACCAAAGTAGTCCGTTACCATGGGTGGCCATCTGACAATGGTCCATGGCAGTAGGGACTAAGTGAATATGTGGTGTGAATATTTAGGCTCCGAGTTACATACAGGTAGGCTCCTACTGTCGCCTGTCTCCCGGCCTTAGTCTAGGCCATGGAATTGGGCGTCGGTTCCCATCCTTGACTTAGGCGTCTATGCTTAATACTCGAGATAGGGTTTAACTCTATGATTGACGTAGGAAATCCTTTCCCACTCAATCAAGTGCTATGGCCATAGACTTTTAGAGTCTAAACCATCTCAAAGCGCATAGGAGATCTCGCTGTCGTATTCTTTGACAGGGGACAGATCCTATCTTGGAATCCACCGTCCTCTCCACATATTCCGACTGCACTGAACAAGGCTTATGATGGCCACGTCATATAACACGATCAGCTCTTGCCAGATCCAAGATATAACCTTTGTATGTGAGCGACTGCCGTGATTTCTCAAGTCCAAGGATTAATCCCGTACTATCGGAACTGAGAATACCAGTCATACCGATCAAGCCCGTGTGGCTTCCATATGACGATTCTGGCGAGTCACCTCAGTCAGCCGACACTACCCTTGTCAACTAACCCACCAATATTGCATAGACGTCCAACGTCTGTTACCGATGAAACACGATACTCATCTAATGAATGCAATCCTTAGTGCAAGTCTCTATAGGACCCTCCATGCCCAATCTCGAGGTCCTCGACTTGGAGTGTTTCAAACCTATCTATAAAAGTTGGTTCCATGACCGCCATCCTATGCGCGGTCCAACTTCTTGGATTCATATGACCGGTCTGTGGGCGTTTGTTGTGACGTTGAAACGACGTTCAATACAAGCAGTAAGCACAACAAACTCATCGTTGCTAATGATGAATCCTTACTACATTCATAAACATAATATCACTTGTTCAAAAATTGACGAATGGTTCTCAGAGCAGCCAACCACATTGACTTTCTGGTCACCCATTCTAACACATCCGTCTTGGCCTTCTATTCCTTACCATAATTTGCAAATCATTTGCAGAAGTGAGCTTTCAAAGCAGGTATCCAATACCTAGGAAGTAGAAACAATAATCATGTTGCTCAATAACGATTTTACCTTGATTTGAGAGGGGTTTAGGACACTCCCTCTTCCAATGCCTCCTTTTCGGCAATTGATGCAAACGTCATTAGCAATCCTTGACAGCCAAACCATCTTCACTTTTTCCCGTTACCCTCGCCCAACGAGGCAACAGGAGCGCTCCAAGCACTTATAGTGGCTGATTCTTTCTCATCCTTCATCCTCTTCCCGCATCCGGCACCCCTGCGTTTCGCTCTTGAGGTTGAAGCCTCCCAAAACAATATCGATGGCGCAGATTTTTCAATCATTGCCTCGTATTGGACCAACATGTTTATCAACTCATATGTGGTCTTCTCAAGCCCACTCATGTTAATAATTCATGATAAATGGGTCAAAGGAGGGAAGAAGAGATTGAAGGATCACGTCAATGTACGTCTCTTTTTCAAGATAAGCCCTGAGGTCTTTAAGCTTCTCCGCAAGGGATAGCATCTAAATCGCATGATCTTGTACAAATGATCCTTCAGACATCTTAGTACCAAAAAATGCCTCCCTCGCCACATATCTAATATGTCGGTCCAAAACCGCATAAACTTACTTCATGCGGAGCATTATCAAAAAGACATCATCCAGCTTGTCGGACGGCTTTTGTATCCATTAGTCATGGAAGCAAGTAAGATACTGCGGACTTTGCGGTTGTTCCATTCCTCGAACGTCAAACGTTTTTCTGGCGAGGACCCTTTCGACAACGTTTACGGAAATGGCTTATCCATGACATAAGCTGAAGAAAAGCGGATCGGACCGGGGACGCGGCGGAAGCGCGGGTGGAGATAAAAAAAGTGCGGAATAAAAGAATTTAAATCACGTTCAAAGGCTGTTCCCTTGAACATTCCTCGGTTATCGGTGTATAAACGCAGAATATACACATATAAAATAAACAAGCGTTCGTGGCTATAGAATAAACAAGAAACCGAGAGCATAAATGTAAATCAGAATACCTTTCTCAATTTTGTATTTCGATCGGCTACACGCGTGATTCCTCCCCACGTTCATCCATGCTAGGTCCCAACATAGAGACCCTCTCAAGTTGTCCACACCACACTGGGAGAGATCTCGTTTTTTCTTGCTAGAGAAAAACGAATCTAGAGGATGAAATCGAAGAAGGGATTACACTATCAAATTAGTGTTCCTTCTTGATCTTACTTTGTTCTTCAATTGATCCTAAATCATTGAAGCAACAAAGAGGATTTTGAGAGTAGACAGAGGGTGTAGAGAGTGTTCATCTTTTTTCTAGAAAAATATGAATGGTAAAACTCTTGTCTTTGATGATATTGTATATACACATATATATACTTTATTAATGTGATTATTAGAATATGTATAGGTTCATCCAAGGATGTCTAGATACATTCCAATCAATCCCCATTAATCATCAATGAAGCCTACCATTTCATAAGGTATGATTTAATCATACCAAGTGAAAGAGGCTTGATTGGAATTGATTTGTCTCTTTCCAAAAGAGAAAAGTCAACTTGTCATCAAAGGCCTTCATGGCCAATTTAGTACTTCCAAAAGAAGTAATTTTCAGTGATCCCCTTTTAGAAGAAGTCCAACTTCTTCTAATTCCAAAAGTGGAATTAACACCTCTCTTGGGCTAAGATTTACTAGACCGAATTTTATTATAATCCAATTACAATAAGCCTAAGAATTAAATCCTATTTAATTCCTGGTCCAATTAAATAATTCCCATTGATCTTTCAATCAAATTAAAAGATTCAAGATTTGGTTCTCTACTTAATCGATAAATCCCATTTATCGATAAAACGAGGGTCCGATACAATATCAGCCCGTCCATCCAATGGATAATCCTATAAATAATCCAATTACTTATCATCGTCTGAAATTGACTCCAAGTCAATTCCTTCACCTCCTCGGTGATTTGTGTGTGACCTTTTAGGTTCACCCTCAGCTAGACTTGGGCTCGTGTCCAACAGGAAACGGTCAATATGGGTGGCCGTCTAGCAACGGTCCATGACACTAGAGACTAGGTGAATGTTGGCGTGAACATTTAGGCTCCAATTTCGTACGAGTACGGTCCTACTGTCGACCGTCTCCCCACTTTAGTCTAGGGTATGGAATTTGGCATCGGTTCCCATCCTGACTAGGCATCTATGCTTAATACTCGAGATGCGTTTACTCTATCGATCGACGTAGGAAACCTTTTCCTACTCAATCAATTGCTATGACCATAGACTTTCAGAGTCCAAACCATCTCAAAGCGCATAGGAGACATCACTGTCATATACTGACGGGGGACAGATCCTATCTTAGAATCCACCGTCCTCGCTACATACTCTAACTGCACTAGACAAGGCTTATAATGACCATCTTACAGAATGATCACCACTCGCCAGATCCAAGATATAGTCTTCGTATACACGTGACTGCCATGATTCCTCAAGTCCTCGGACTAATCCCGTACTATCAAAATCGGGAATTCCAGTCATACCGACCAAGCCTCCAAGGCTTCCATATGATGATTCCCGCGAGTCAGTTCAGTCAGTTGACCACCTTGTCAACTAACCCACTAAAATTGCATAGACGACCTTCTTCTGTCACCGATGAAACTCGACACTCACCCAGTGAATGTAGGACAAGCGGATCCGCCCGGGAGCGCAAGCGGAAGCGAGAAAGCGAGAAAATGGCATAAATTTAAGTCTAATTAAATAAACGAATTCCAAAGGGTTTGCCCTAGGGTGCTCAACCGGGCATTCGATGTAGGATGTGTAAATATTAGAACGTATATTAAACACATAGGGCATACATATATAGTAAATCAACCAGTGCGCAATAAGATCATTACCTTTGATGATCTACGTGTGCACGGCTACTTGCGTTGTTCCTGCTCCGGAATGCTCACGAAATCCAAATGTATGGATTCTCCAAAGGTGATCCACATCACACCGGAAGAAACGCACGTTCTCCTTCCTAGAAGAAAACGGGTTTATGAAGGAATCGGTTTAAGAGAAGAACACTATGGATTAGTGTACTCTTAAACCTACTTTGTTCTTCTTCTTGATTCAAAATCAAGTGAAGAACACAAGTATAAAAGGGGAGAGAAAACCGAGAGTTAGAGGGAAAGGAGAGGCCGAAAATTCCTTCTTCTTTTTCCTAGAAAAAGATGAATTATGATTCACTTATGCTTGGTGTTGTATATTCTCATATATATACATAATTAATGTGATTATTGGAATGTGTCTAGGTTCATCCAAGGATGTCTAGATACATTCCAATTAATCACCATCAATTCTTCAATCAAGCCTACCAAAATTTATGGTATGATCAAATGATACCAAAAGGGAAGAGCTTGATTGGAGTTGATTTGTCTCTTTCCAAAAGAGATAAGTCAACATACCACCTAGCATGAAACATGGCTGATTTTGCTTCCTCCAAGGGAGCATTTCGGCCATGTCTAATTAAGGGAAGAATTCCAACTTCTTCCTATTCCAAAATAGGAATTATATCTCCTCTGGGGTCAAATTTAACGGACCGGGTTTATCGTAATCCAATTGCGACGAACCCAACATTAAATCCAATTTAATGTCCATTTAAATTATTTCCATTGATCTTTTAATCCAATTAAAAGATCCAACGTCTCAACGTATCAACTTTTCATATTTAATCGAAAATCCAATTTACCGATTAAACGAAGGCCCGATACAATATCGGCCCGTCCATCCAATGGACTTTTCCTTAAGTAATCCAATTACTTATTCATCCTTCGAGATTAATTCCAAGTCAATCTCTTAACCTCCTCGGTGATTTGTGTGTGACCCTTTAGGTTCACCCTCAGCTAGAGTTGGGCCCGTGTCCCACAAGGGCCTGTTACCTGAAAGAAAATCCGGTGGATCGTCCCGGGAATTGCGCGAATGCGGAAGCGCGGTAGAAATAAACATATTAAAATAAAAGGCATGCTTTTAATTTAAAGAACACGCTCAAGGGGTGTGCCCTTGAGGTTCCCGGGCGTTCGGTGTATCTCATGATCATAAAACAATTAAATAAATCATGGAGGCCATAGAGTTGAAAAATAAAGAGGGACGAAAATCTTAAACGAGACCTACCCGTTGTCGTTTTCGTCTTCAACTGCTACTCGCGTTGTTCCCCGTTTTGCACCAAGACCTCGTTCTTGAGATCCTCCAAATCGTGACACACGATCCACCCACGTATCTTGCACGTCGTGCTAGCAACGAACAAGTATTATTTTTGGAGTGGACGAATCAATAACTCGTTATCAATTAACGGTATTGGTTCGTCTAAGTTCTTGATGTTCCAAGAACAAAAAGAACTAAGAAAAATATTTTCTTGCTAGAGAAAGAGAGAGGGGGCGGACGAGAGGTAGGAGAGGGAGAGTGTGTGTTGTGTGTGTTTTTCAAGAATCATCATCCTCTTAAATGTTGGAAGCTAGGGGTTTATATAGAGGAAGAGTTTAATCCTCTTTAAACTCAAACTCTAAGTAACCTAATTTGACTAGGATTTTGACCTAGTCAAAGTCCTAGTCAAACTAGTGTTTGACCTAGTCAAACGAATCCTAGCCTTCCATCTCCCCTTTCCATCTCGACCGTTGATTTTAATTTAATGGAATATTTAAATCCTATTAAATATTCCAAAAGGCTAAATAAATATAATATAATAAATTTATATTATAATTTATTCTTAAGCCTATTAAATCATCCCTTTTAATAAATCCTATTTATTAATTTAATTCCTTTTATCAAATAGAAGGAATTAATTTCTCCAAGAAAATATAGGACCCGATTAAATCTAATTTAATCATTCCTTTACTCCAATATTTAATTCCAAATTAAATACTAAGTGTGTGTGGATAGTGTGTGTCTCTTTAGGTTCACCATTCAGCTAGACTTGGTTGGATTCCTAGAATCCGTCCGTTACCATGGGTGGCCATCTAGCAACGGTCCATGGCACTAGAGACTAGGTGAAATATTCGGGGATGAACATTTAGGTTCTAACAGTACACTTGTCCTTCTGTCTTCGGTCTCATCACTTAGGGTCTAGGGCACGGAAGATGCAGGTACCCATTTTGGACCTAAGTGTCGGTCTGTCCTCACTAAACGCCGCAAGGAAAACCTTTTCCCTTCTGTTCAGTCACTGTGGCCACAGATTTCAGGGACAAGACACAGAGCATATATGAGAGTCAACTGTCAACACTTTTTGACAGGAGACAGATCCTTTCTTGGAAACTACTGTCACTTTGTACACCCGAGCTGCACTAGACATGGCTTATGACTACTCAAGAGTATTTTGGCAATCTCTCACCATATCTAAGATACAGACCTGATGCACAGGTAAACTCAGCAGTTCCTCAACTCAAAGGACTTGGCCTGTACCGTTGGAACCGGGAACACACGTCATACCTTGCTGACCATACTCAAGGTCCTCCGTAAGACGGTTCCCGCGAGTCACCTCAGTCAGCTGCTTCCTAGCATGCTGACCCACTAACACTGCTTAGACGACCTTCGTCACCCGTCGATGAAATACGACAGCAGATGCTTAGTGCAAGTCTCAAAGGGAATCCCGGTACCCATTTTCGGGATTCCTTGACTTGGAGATTTCCGGACTGATTCGGTAAGACTGATTTCATGGACCTACCTCCAAGCGTAGTCCCAGTCCCCGAAATCGTTTCTCAGTCCGTGGGCTTTGTTTGCGTAGTGAACAGAAATGTAAATGCAGATAAGTGAACGTAAACAAAGTATTGCCATATGAATTTTCACTCCTTTATTCATAAATATTTTATCAAATACCAAAGAATTGTCTAGACATAGGTTACATATTCTTGCCAAAATTGGCTTACATGGTCACCTATTCTAACAATCTCCCACTTGACCTTTAAAGCCAATTGCCCATATGCTTAATCCCCATCTTCTCAAGATGTTGCGTATGAGCGTTCTGCGACATAGGCTTTGTCAGCGGGTCTGCTGTGTTGTCTGCCGAGTTGACTCGGTCCATCCGGACGTCACCTCTTCCTACCATTTCTCTAAGAAGATGGTAGCGTCTAAGAATATGTTTGGAACGGTGATGAGATCTCGGTTCCTTTGCTTGCGCTATAGCACCGTTGTTATCACAGAAGATGACAACGGGCTCGGCGATGCTAGGCACCACACCCAACTCTTGGATGTAGTTTCTCATCCAAACCGCTTCCTTAGCAGCTTCTGAAGTTGTTATGTATTCAGCCTCTGTGGTGGAGTCAGCAATGGTTGCTTTCTTGGAACTTTTCCAAGCTACTACTCCTCCATTGAGTTTGAATACGTACCCCGATTGAGACTTGGCATCATCGTCATCAGACTGGAAGCTAGCGTCGCTAAAGCCTTCCAGAATTAGTTCTCCATTGCCATAGACTAGGAACATTTCCTTAGTCCTTCTTAGGTACTTAAGGATGCCCTTAACAGCATTCCAATGTGCGTCTCCTGCGCAGGACTGATATCTGCTTGTTACGCTCAAAGCGTATGCAATGTCAGGCCTAGTGCAGTGGACCGCATATTGTATGCTACCTACGGCGGAGGCATAGGGGATGACCTTCATCCTTTCAAGTTCCTCATCAGTCTGTGGGGACTGTTTCTTGGATAACTTGATCCCATGCCTCATTGGAAGGGATCCTCGTTTGGAGTTGTCCATTCGATATCTCTTTAGGACTTTCTCCATATACGAGTTTTGGGTGAGTCCTAACATCCTTTTAGATCTGTCCCTGACAATCTGGATGCCTAGGATGTAGGAGGCTTCACCCAGGTCCTTCATGGAAAACTGGGTTGACAACCATGCTTTTGTGTTTCCTAACATTCTGACGTCATTACCAATGAGCAGAATGTCATCCACATAAAGCACTAGGAACACTATTGAGCTCCCACTGACCTTCTTGTATACACAAGGGTCGGATTCGTTTTTGATGAAGTCATATCCCCGTATTACTTCATCAAATCGAATGTTCCAACTTCGGGAGGCTTGTTTGAGGCCATAGATGGACTTCTGGAGGCGACAGACTTTCTGTTCTTCTCCAGTGACCGTGAAACCCTGCGGCTGATCCATATAGATCTCTTCTTCAACGAAACCGTTGAGGAAGGCCGTTTTCACGTCCATCTGCCATATCTCATAGTCATACCATGCTGCTATGGCGAGCAGAATCTGAATGGACTTAGCCATGGCTACAGGCGAGTAGGTATCCTCAAAATCGACCCCGGGTCGTTGAGTGTATCCCTTAACTACAAGCCTAGCCTTAAAGGTTGTGACTTCTCCATCAACGCCAAGTTTGCGCTTGTAGACCCACTTACAGCCCACTGGCTTAACACCTTTCGGTGGATCTACGAGACTCCAAACTTGGTTTTCGCTCATGGAGTCCATTTCGGCTTTCATGGCCTCAAGCCATTTCCCGGAGTCGATGTCAGACATCGCTTCTCCATAAGTCTTAGGATCGTTATCCAAAAGATCGGTCGCACCTAGAAAGCCATATCTCATTGGAGGTCTGGACTCTCTAGTGGACCTACGGAGAACGGGAACGTCAGTGGTGACTGTGGGCGCTGACTGTATCGGAGCCGGTGGTTCAGGAACCGGGGCTGGCTGTTCCTGAGGCTGTCCTTCATACCTAGCATGTTGGACTTCTCGAGGTTGGTCAGCCCTTCGGCTGTCTATCCTGAATCCTCTAAGTGAGGGTTCCGCGGCTTCTTCTGATGACTGGATTTCATCACTTGATTCCTCAAGGATCAGCTCATCAGGTTGGATATCCTCCGGGAAGCCTTGCTCCAAGAATACTGCATTTCTTGAAACAAACACCTTTTGTTCCAAGGGGTCATAAAAGTAATAACCCGCAGTTTCTTTAGGGTATCCAACGAACCTGCATAAGCTAGACCTAGATTCTAACCTATCTCCCACTAACCTCTTGACGTATGCGGGGCTACCCCACACTTTCAAGTAGTTGTAGGATGCAGGCTTTCCGTGCCATATCTCATATGGCGTTTGGGTCAATGTGCTAGTAGGCGCCAAATTCAATAATTTGGCCGCCGTTTCTAGTGCATAGCCCCAAAACGATAAGGGCAATTTGGTAGAACTCATCATGGACCGAACCATGTCCAACAGGGTTCGATTCCTCCTTTCAGAGACACCATTTAACTGCGGTGTTCCTGGAGGTGTCCATTCTGATATTATACCATAATCTTTTAGATAGTCTAGGAACTCCGTACTAACGTATTCACCGCCTCGGTCCGACCGAAGGATTTTAATTTTGCAGTTGGTTTGATTCTCCACTCCAAGTCTGAATTCTTTAAACCTCTCAAGAGCTTCAGACTTGTACCTCATCAGGTAAACATAACCATACCGTGAATGATCATCGGTGAAGGTTATGAAGTAGGAGAACCCACCTCGGGCCTGCGTCCTTAGTGGTCCACATACGTCTGTATGGACCAAGTCCAACAGACCTGTGGCAAGCCTGCTTTGTCCTACAAAGGGCCTTTTGGTCATTTTCCCTCTTAGAAAGGACTCACAAGTTGGTAGATCGTTCAAGTCCCCAACCTCTAGGTTCTTTGAGTCTACCAACCTTTTCATCCTATCTTGGGATATGTGACCTAGCCTAGCGTGCCACAGACGTGCGTTCCCATTATTATCTAATTTTCGTTTGTGTTGTGCATTGAGGACGAAATTCGTTTGTTGCAAGATATAGAGTCCGTTATGTAATGTACCAAGTAGATGAGCAATTCCACACCTCATCAAATAAAAGCAATTTTTATTGATTCTAAACTCATAACCACTATTGTCTAACAATGGAATGGAAATGATGTTTTTAATCATACTGGGTACAAAATAAACTTGTTCTAAATCTATGCTAATATTATCACTAATCACTAGAGTGGCGGATCCTACTGCTTCTGCCGAGATGGCCTTGCCATTCCCAAGCTTCAGGATCATGTCCCCGCTACCCAGTTTTCTGCTTCTTTTCAACACCTGCAAGTCATTGCAAATGTGAGCTCCACAGCCGGTATCTAATACCCAAGAGGCAGAACTAGTGACCATATTAACCTCAATCACATATATACCTTGGTTCGAGAAGAGTTTGGGGCACTCTCTCTTCCAATGCCCTTTCTCACGGCAGTTGATACATATGTCATATGCCTTTGACTGTTGCTTGGAGACAACCTTTCCCTTTCCTTTGCCTTTCCCCTCTTTGGCAATGGGAACACTCTTAGTGTTCGTAGCTGCTTTGACGGCCTTTCCCTTCCCTTTCTTCTTTTTCCAACGTCCGGCGCCCTTGCCTTTCGTATTAGAAGTTGAAGTACCTCCAAACAATACCGAAGGCATGGACTTCTTAGTCGTTGCCTCGTATTGCACCAACATATTGATCAACTCATGAATGCCTTTCTCAAGTGCGTTCATGTTGTAGTTGATGATAAATTGGTCAAAGGAGGGTGAGAGTGACTGAAGGATCACATCTATGTACGTTTCATTATCGAGACCTGCCTTTAGGTCCTCGAGCTTTTCCACCAGGGTAAGCATTTTAACCCCGTGCTCTTGTACAAAGGATCCTTCTGTCATTTTAGTTCCAAAGAACGCCTTGGTCGCGACATACCTAGTATGCCGGTCCGGGATTGCATAGCAATCCTTTAGGCGAGCCATAATGGAAGGGACATCGTCTAGCCTTTCATACTGCTTCTGAATCTCATTGGTCATCGAAGCAAGTATGATGCTACGGACCTTCCGGTTATCCTTATGCCAAGTCTCGAACGTCTCACGTTCTTCTGGCGTGGATCCTTCCGGTAAGGTCCTAGGGAGAGGCTCGTCCATGACGTAGCCTTGGTTCTCGTAATCTAGGACTATCCTGAGATTTCGCAACCAGTCGTTGTAGTTTGTTCCACTGAATTTGTTTGTCTCAAGAATGGTGGAAAGTGGGTTCTTAGACATTTTAAAATCTACATTTTAGAAAACAGCGCACGATCAGCAGAAAATAAAAGACGGTGGTTTGATAAAATAATTAAATGCATGGACTTTAGTCATTTAATCCTCCCACTATTTATACGAGAACACGGTACTCTCAAACGTGATTTTCGGGAAATCCTTTCCAAGTTGGCTTGGGATCCACAGCGATTTTTCCCATACCCCGCTTTTACGATTCGCATGGAAAAGATCCTGTGGGAGGTATTCCATACCATTCTCGTTCCACGAGATTCCCAAGATTGTTGCCTCACCCTTTCACATGATCCCGAGGACTCCAAGCGAATCATGTTAATTGGGCGTTAGACCCAACCCAATCGACCGAGCCACGGACCCACTGGTACCCCCACGACTCGTGAGACAGGTAGCAGCAGCCCGCTTTTCGTTCATGACATAATGCAGCTTCCTTTAAGTACAATAACGTGCCACGACTCGTGAGACCACGCTATTGACCTAAAGCAGCTTCCTCACTATGCCATGGATTGGAAGGCATGGACAAACTCCTAGAGTTCTGTCCAAGTTGTCTAGGGTCTAATATTTTGACATTGGTCCAACCAATGTGAGAGTAAGTAATGACCGAGATCTCAAATAAATATCTACACATACATCCATAATGCGTAAATAAACCATTCATAGCAGTTATACGATAAATAAATAATCAATTCATCCATCATCATAACCACATGCAAAATTAAAGCCTAGCACGCCCCTGTTGGATGATCAGGAGCCCAAATCCTATGCGATCCACTGAGCCCGCAGTGGATCTATGGTCAATCTAGGGTTGGTCCTATACTATTACATTAATAGTAACCCAATCATCATGCTGATGGGCCTTGGTCTCTTTTTGTCTTTCTTCACTTCATGGAAAACACCAAGGGGCCTCCCGTCTGGGCTCTCCATGTGGTCCTTCCTTCTTCTCCACCAATTACAAAAAAAAAGGAAACCTCACTCCTAGTCTACTCTCATTACATATTAAAAAATAGAAACCCCAGCGAAAACCCGGGGGGAGTACATAAGGAGGGAGGTAGAATGCCTTATTATTCCAAGGCAACTAGAAAGAGAGAAGGAGAAAGCAGTAAAAGAGGCACACAGGCCCAACAGAAAATAAACCATACATCCGGTCTTAGGGCTCGCGATCATCCATTTCCATCCAACACACATAATAACATGATCCAATCACATAATTACATAATACCACCAACATATGATTTCCAATCATAAATATCCAAAATAATTAATGAATATGTGCACAACGTGTGAAAAATAAAACACAAATATTGGTAATAATATTTTCTCGTTTTAGGAAAACCTTTCCTCATTATTTTAAGTAAAATAACCCCGGGATTCCGAATCCAATTTATTTTACTCCTAAAATAATGTCTTTAGAAAAATAGGCATAATTGAACCAAAAACGATTTTTTCAGAATTAATTCAAAATTAAAACTGAAAATAATTAAAAAAATAAAAAGAAAATTACTGCTAGGGTTTTGAAACCCTAGCAGCAGCAGCTGCCGCCGCCGCCGCCGGCGGCGGCTCGCCGGCACGCGCACAGGGCAGCAGGCTCAGCCTGCCGCCCCTGCGCGCGCGCAGGCCCCTTGCCTGCGTGCGCGCGCGCCTGGCCGGCAGGCCGCCGCGCGCGCAGGCTCCCCTGCCTTGGGCGCGCGCTGGCCTGCTGGCTGCCGGCCGTGCCGTGCGCAGTGCGCGCGCAGACGCGCACTGGGCATGCCTGCCGGGCGGGCGCCCGCAGACTCCTTCGTCTGCGTGGCGCGCGGCGGCGGCGGCTCGCCGGCACGCGCACAGGGCAGCAGGCTCAGCCTGCCGCCCCTGCGCGCGCGCAGGCCCCTTGCCTGCGTGCGCGCGCGCCTGGCCGGCAGGCCGCCGCGCGCGCAGGCTCCCCTGCCTTGCGCGCACGCTGGCCTGCTGGCTGCCGGCCGTGCCGTGCGTAGTGCGCGCGCAGACGCGCACTGGGCATGCCTGCCGGGCGCGCGCCCGCAGACTGCTTCGTCTGCGTGCGCGCGCGCCTGGCGGCGCCGCACAGGACCCGTCCGCGCGCGGACTCGCAGGCGCGCGGCCTTGCGCGCGCGCGCGCATGAGCGTGCCTGCCGGGCGCGCGCGCGCAGACACCCTTATCTGCGTGCGCGCGCGCCTGGAGGCGCTGCCCTGCGCGCGCGCCTGCGCGCAGCCTTCCTGGCTGCGCGCGGCCGGCTTGGCGGGCGCGCGCAGGCCTCCCTTGCCTGCGCGCGTCTGCCCTGCCGGCAGCGTGCGGCTGCGCGCGGCCAGCCCTCCCGGCTGGCCGGCTGCGTCGTTTCTCGTTTTCCGTTCAATTTTTCCACCCCGTTTCCCAAGAAAAAACATAAAATCACCAACATTAATAAATTCACACGAATCAAAAATAAAATCGACATGCTTAAAATCAAGAACAGTCAAGATTTAATAAAAACATGCCAATTTCACGTTTCATGCTTATAACGCACATAAACCCTAGACCTATACACCGAACCGGGCTCTGATACCACTGAAAGAAAATCCGGTGGATCGTCCCGGGAATTGCGCGAATGCGGAAGCGCGGTAGAAATAAACATATTAAAATAAAAGGCATGCTTTTAATTTAAAGAACACGCTCAAGGGGTGTGCCCTTGAGGTTCCCGGGCGTTCGGTGTATCTCATGATCATAAAACAATTAAATAAATCATGGAGGCCATAGAGTTGAAAAATAAAGAGGGACGAAAATCTTAAACGAGACCTACCCGTTGTCGTTTTCGTCTTCAACTGCTACTCGCGTTGTTCCCCGTTTTGCACCAAGACCTCGTTCTTGAGATCCTCCAAATCGTGACACACGATCCACCCACGTATCTTGCACGTCGTGCTAGCAACGAACAAGTATTATTTTTGGAGTGGACGAATCAATAACTCGTTATCAATTAACGGTATTGGTTCGTCTAAGTTCTTGATGTTCCAAGAACAAAAAGAACTAAGAAAAATATTTTCTTGCTAGAGAAAGAGAGAGGGGGCGGACGAGAGGTAGGAGAGGGAGAGTGTGTGTTGTGTGTGTTTTTCAAGAATCATCATCCTCTTAAATGTTGGAAGCTAGGGGTTTATATAGAGGAAGAGTTTAATCCTCTTTAAACTCAAACTCTAAGTAACCTAATTTGACTAGGATTTTGACCTAGTCAAAGTCCTAGTCAAACTAGTGTTTGACCTAGTCAAACGAATCCTAGCCTTCCATCTCCCCTTTCCATCTCGACCGTTGATTTTAATTTAATGGAATATTTAAATCCTATTAAATATTCCAAAAGGCTAAATAAATATAATATAATAAATTTATATTATAATTTATTCTTAAGCCTATTAAATCATCCCTTTTAATAAATCCTATTTATTAATTTAATTCCTTTTATCAAATAGAAGGAATTAATTTCTCCAAGAAAATATAGGACCCGATTAAATCTAATTTAATCATTCCTTTACTCCAATATTTAATTCCAAATTAAATACTAAGTGTGTGTGGATAGTGTGTGACTCTTTAGGTTCACCATTCAGCTAGACTTGGTCGGATTCCTAGAATCCGTCCGTTACCATGGGTGGCCATCTAGCAACGGTCCATGGCACTAGAGACTAGGTGAAATATTCGGGGATGAACATTTAGGTTCTAACAGTACACTTGTCCTTCTGTCTTCGGTCTCATCATTTAGGGTCTAGGGCACGGAAGATGCAGGTACCATTTTGGACCTAAGTGTCGGTCTGTCCTCACTAAACGCCGCAAGGGAAACCTTTTCCCTTCTGTTCAGTCACTGTGGCCACAGATTTCAGGGACAAGACACAGAGCATATATGAGAGTCAACTGTCAACACTTTTTGACAGGAGACAGATCCTTTCTTGGAAACTACTGTCACTTTGTACACCCGAGCTGCACTAGACATGGCTTATGACTACTCAAGAGTATTTTGGCAATCTCTCACCATATCTAAGATACAGACCTGATGCACAGGTAAACTCAGCAGTTCCTCAAGTCAAAGGACTTGGCCTGTACCGTTGGAACCGGGAACACACGTCATACCTTGCTGACCATACTCAAGGTCCTCCGTAAGACGGTTCCCGCGAGTCACCTCAGTCAGCTGCTTCCTAGCATGCTGACCCACTAACACTGCTTAGACGACCTTCGTCACCCGTCGATGAAATACGACAGCAGATGCTTAGTGCAAGTCTCAAAGGGAATCCCGGTACCTATTTTCGGGATTCCTTGACTTGGAGATTTCCGGACTGATTCGGTAAGACTGATTTCATGGACCTACCTCCAAGCGTAGTCCCAGTCCCCGAAATCGTTTCTCAGTCCGTGGACTTTGTTTGCGTAGTGAACAGAAATGTAAATGCAGATAAGTGAACGTAAACAAAGTATTGCCATATGAATTTTCACTCCTTTCTTCATAAATATTTTATCAAATACCAAAGAATTGTCTAGACATAGGTTACATATTCTTGCCAAAATTGGCTTACATGCTCAATACTCGAGACCACGTATGCTTCATTGCGTCGACACAGGAAACCATTCCCTGATCGACCAACCACTGTGGCCACAGCTTTAAACAGCATGAACGTGTCTCCGAGTGCATAGGAGATACCTTTGTCACATACTGACAGGGGACGGATCCTCTTCTTGGAATCCACCGTCCTCGCTACACATTCTGACTGCACTAGACAAGGCTTATGAGAATCATCTTACAGAATAATCACCTCTCGCCAGATCTAAGATACAACCTTCATGTGCACGCGACTGCCATGATCCCTCAAGTTTGAGGATTACTCCCGTACTATCGGAACCGGGGAAAACCAATCATACCGACCAAGCCTCCAAGACTTCTATATGATGATCCCCGCGAGTCAGTCCAGTCGGCTCGACCCCAGTCGACCAACCCATCAAGATCGTGTAGGCGTCCCACGCCTGTCGCTGATGAAACACGGCACTCATCCAATGAACACGACTTTTGACGCAAGTCTCAATAGGAGTCTCGATGCCCTGTCTCGAGGTCCTCGACTTGAAATGTTTCAGACCCAACTCTAAATCAGTTGGTTTCATGACCACCATCCAATGCGTGGTCCAACTGCACGAGTTGTTAACCGTGGTCTGTGGGCTTTGTTGCGATATAAGTAAAACACCGTTTTAACAAATGTGAAATGAGCGCAACAAAGTAAGAACCAGAAGTGACGAATACTCATTTTATTCATCACATAATAATATTACATTTTCATCGAGTTGTATAATAGGTTACAAATCGCCAAACCTATTAGCTTTCTTATCACCTATTCTAACAATCTCCCACTTGACCTAAAGCCAATCACCCATTTGACCTCAATCCTCTTATCCAGATGGTGAGTATGGGCAACTTGCGACATGGGCTTAGCAAGTGGATCTGCTATGTTTTCTTGGATCTGACTCAGTCCAACCGGACGTCACTCCTGCTATCCATCTCTCTAAGCAGATGGTAGCGTCTAAGAATATTCTTGAATCGTGATGAGATCTCGATTCTTTTTTTAGCGCTATCGCCCCGTTGTTATCATAAAAGATAATTACAGGCATAGCAATGCTAGATACTACATCCAACCCTTGGATGTAGCTCATCAACCAAACCACTCCTTAGCAGCTTCCGAAGCTGCTATGTATTCAGACTCTATAGTGGAGTCTGTTAGAATAGGTGACCAGAAAGTCAATGGTACTGACTGTTTTGAGAACCATTCGTCAATCTATGAACAAGTAATATTATGTTAATGAATGTAGTAAGGATTCATAGGCATGAGTTTGTTGTACTTACTGCTTGTCACAACAAACGCCCACAGACTGAAATAACATTTTGGGAAATTGGAACTACGCTTAGAGGTAGGTTCATGAAATCAGTTTCACCGAATCGGTCTGAAATACTCCAAGTCAAAGGAATCTCAAGACAGGGCATCGAGAATCCCCTTGAGACTTGCACTAAGTATCTGCTGTCATGTTTCATCAACGGGTGACGAGAATCGTCTAAGCAGTGTTAGTGGGTCTATGGCCGTAGCACTTGATGTAGTAGGAAAGGATTTCCTACGTCGAGTTAAACCTATCTCGAGCATTATGCATAGTTGCCTAGTCAAGGATGGGAACTGACGCCCAATTTCATGCCCTAGACTAAAGGCCGGGAGACAGGCGACAGTAGGAACGTACCCGTATGTATCGAGCGTCGGTAGGACCACACCTGCGTATAACTCGGAGCCTAAATATTCACACAAAATATTCACCTAGTCTCTAGTGCCATGGACCGTTGCTAGATGACCACCCATGGTAACGGACTACTTTGGTTATGAAATAACAAGAAGTAGGTCCAAGTCTAGCTGAAAGGTGAACCTAAAGAGTCACACCCGCTACACCAAATGAAAGGGAATTAATTTGGAATTAATTCCGGGATAATGTTTAATTTAATGGAATTAAATTATACTTCTTGGAGATTCAAGCCTCGATGGATTATTTGGAATAATTGGGCTTGAGTTCATAAATTAGATTTATGGACTTTATAAAGCATGGTCTTCCCTTTTAATTAGATTAAAAGGGTGAATTAATTAATGGGCTTGGTATATTAAATAGGATTTAATATAAAGTTCATGGGACTATTTAATTGGGAATTAAATGAAGTCCATTCCATTAATTAATTAATGGGCTTAGTATATTAAATAGGATTTAATATAAAGTCCATGGGATTATTTAATTTTAGAATTAAATAAAGCCCATTCCATAAAGCCCATCAAAATGGATGGACAAGATTTGATCTAGGGATTGATGAGATGAAGGGCCATGATTAATTTGACTTAATCAAAGCCTAGTTTGACTAGGATTTGACTAGGTCAAAATCTTAGTCAAAGTGTGTCTCTTTAGAAGAGTTTGAGTAGGAATAGGAAATTCCATCTTCTATAAATACTCAAAAACACACACACACACACACACCTACTAATCTCTACAACTTTCATCTCATAATTCTCTCAAGAATTTCGTCCACCCCCTCTTCTTCTCTCCAAGATTTCTACTTTGTTCTTCTTGATTTATTCAAGTTAGAACATAAGAGACGTCGATTGCGTTAATTGATAGCGTGTATCGATGTCTCTTCTCCCCAAATAATTTCTTGCTAGCACAAGGATTCTTTGCTTTCCGGTGTAGCGAGTGTCATGATTTAGAGGGTCTCTTCTTTGAGATCTTGGTGCAAAACGGGGAACAATGCATGTAGCCGAACGAAGACAAAACTACAACCGGGTAGGTTGTTTAATTACGTTTTCGGTTCCAATTCTATGGCCTCCATGTTGTGTTATTATTGAACATAAGATACACCGAACGCCGGGAGAATCAAGGGCACACCCCTTGATCCGGTTATGTATGTTATGCATGATTTAAATTCCGTTTAATTATGCTTTGCAATTTTATTATGCAATTTTTCTCGCTTCCGCTATTCGCGTTCATCTCCCGGGACGATCCACATAACGTTTCAGAGTCCGTCGTGGTAGCTTGCTTAGAAGTCTTCCAAGCAACCACGCCACCATTAAGTCTGAACACATAACCAGACTGAGACTTGGCATTATCGTCATCCGATTGGAAGCTAGCGTCGCTGGAGCCTTCCAGTATCAACTCTCCACCGCCGTAGATCAAGAACATGTCCTTAGTCCTTTTCAGGTACTTCAGGATAGTCTTGATTGCACTACAGTGTGCCTCCCTGGCACATGACTGATATCGACTAGTTACGCTCAAAGCGAAAGCCACATTAGGTCTAGTGCACTGAACAACATACTATATGCTGCCTACGGCTGAAGCATAGGGGATGTCCAACATCCGTTTAAGCTCCTCATCAGTCTTAGGAGACTGCTTCTTGGATAACTTAATTCGATGCCTCATAGGAAGGAATCCTCGTTTTGAGTTCTCCATCTTGAATCTCTTCAAGACTTTCTCAATATACGAGGACTGGGCCATTCCTAACATCCTTTTAGATCTATCCCTGTAGATCTTAATGCCAAGGATGTAGGATACCTCACCCATATCCTTCATGGATTGCATTGACAACCAAGCTTTAGTGGTACCCATCATCTTAGCACCACCAATGAGCAAGATGTCATCCACATAAAGCACCAGAAACACAACTGAGCTCCCACTTATCTTCTTGTATATATAAGGATCGGACTTGTTCGTGATGAAATCATATCCCCGTATGACTTTATCAAAACGTATTTTCCAGCTTTGGGAAGCTTGTTTGAGGCCATAGATGGACTTTTGGAGACGGCAAACCTTCTACTCTTCTCTAACAGTTGTGAAACCTTCCGGCTGATCCATATAGATCTCTTCCTCTACGAAATCGTTGAGGAAAGCCGTTTTCACGCCCATCTATCATATTTCATAGTTATACCATGCTGCTATAGCAAGTAGTATCCGAATGGACTTGGCCATTGCTACAGGTGAGTAGGTTTCCTCAAAATTGACCCCCGGTCGCTGAGTGTAACCTTTTGCCACAAGCCTAGCTTTGAAGGTTGTAACCTCCCCGTCAGCTCCAAGCTTACGTTTGTAGACCCATTTACACCCTACGGGTTTTACCCCTTTGGGTGGGTCTATTAGGGTCCAAACCTTGTTTGTACCCATTG
The DNA here is from genome assembly GCA_034509735.1 of Sesamum alatum. Classification (NCBI taxonomy): domain Eukaryota; kingdom Viridiplantae; phylum Streptophyta; class Magnoliopsida; order Lamiales; family Pedaliaceae; genus Sesamum; species Sesamum alatum. Next base: position 25,426,221 of record JACGWO010000007.1, on the reverse strand, counting down.
AGTCCATCTCGGATTTAATGGCCTCAAGCCACTTATCCGAATCGATGTCCGACATTGCTTCTCCATACGTCTTTGGATCATTATCCAACTGACCGATCAGGCCCAGAAATCCATACCTATCAGGTGCATGGGATACTCTGGCCGATCTACGGAGGACTGGAACAATATCAGTGGGAACTACTGGCTCAGATGTCACTGTCGCCTCATGGGGTACCTCACTTGATTCCTCAAGGAGTACCTCATCGCGTCGACTATCCGATGGAAAATCCTTTTCCAAGAACACTGCATTTCGCAATACAAAACCCTTTTGCTCGGAGGGATCATAGAAATAATACCCCGCAGTTTCTTTTGGATAGCCAATGAACCTGCATAAACTAGACCTCGAGTCCAGTTTATCTCCCACTAATCTCTTGACATATGCGGGGCAACCCCACACTTTCAAGTATTTGTAGGAGGCAGGCTTGCCATGCCATATCTCATATAGAGAATCCCATTCCCTTTTAGATAATCAGTAAACTCACCACTTAAATACTCTCCACCTCGGTCCGACCGAAGGGCTTTGATCTTTCGACCGGTTTGGTTCTCTACTTCAAGTCTGTATTCCTTAAACCTTCCAAAGGCTTCAGACTTGTACCTCATCAGGTAAACATAACCATACCGTGAGTGATCATCGGTAAAGGTTATGAAGTACGAGTACCCACCTCTAGCCTGAGTATTTAGTGGGCCACAGACATCCGTATAGATCAAATCCAACAGACCACTGGCTAGCGTACTTTGTCCAACAAAAGGGTTTCTTGGTCATCTTTCCCTTCAGACAGGATTCGCAGGTCAGTAGGTTGTCCAAATCGTCTATTTCTAGACTCTTTAAGTCCACCAACCTTCTTATCCTATCTTTAGAGATATGACCTAACCTCGCATGCCATATCTGTGCGTTATTATGATCATCACGTTTTCGTTTATGTTCTGCAGTCATAATCCAATTAGACTATTTGAAGTATGTACAGACCGTTGACCAATGTACCAAGCAGATGAGAAATACCATCTTTAATAATGAAAAAGCAGTTTTTATTGATGGTAAATACATATCCTCCTTATCAAGGACCAGGATGGAAAAAATATTTTTAATCATGCTAGGTACATAGAAACAGTCGTTCAGTACAATCCTAGCATGACTACTAATGGCTAACTCTAGTGATCCTACGGCCTCCGCAGCAACGGCCTTGCCATCGCCTAGCCTCAGGATCATCTCATCCTTGGTTAGCCTTCTGCTTCTTTGCAGTGCCTGCAAATCATTGCAGATGTGTGCACCACACCCGGTATCTAATACCCTTGAAGCAGAATTGGTAATCATATTTACTTCAACCACAAACATACCTGGGTTGGAGAGGAGTTGTGGGCACTCCCTCTTCCAATGCCCTTTCCCTTGGCAATGCATGCAGATATCATTTGCCTTGGACCGCTGAGAACCACGGGCCTTCCCTTTTCCTTTGCTCGGTCCTACCGGAGCAACAGGGACGCCCAGAGCGCGAGCAAGGGCCGCAACTGTCTTCCCTTTTTCCTTCTTCCTCTTCTAGCATCCGGCCCTCTTGCCATTCGCCTTGGAGGTCGAAGCCTCTCCTATCAATACCGCCGGTGCCGACTTGTGGGTTGTCGCCTCGTATTGGACCAGCATGCTGATCAACTCATGAATAGACTTCTCAAGTCCGTTCATGTTGTAGTTTACAACAAACGGGTCATAGGATGGAGGAAGCGACTGGAGGATCACGTCAATGTACGTGTTATTGTTAAGCCCAGCTTTAAGGTTCTCGAGTTTCTCCACTAGGAAGAGCATCTTGACCCCATGACTTTATGCAGGCGCTCCTTCAGCAAGCTTGGTGCCAAATAATGCTTTTGTGGCGGCATATCTAATATGCCTATCCGGAACCGCATAAACCTCGTTCATGCGGAGCATTGTGGTGGAGACGTTGTCCAACCTCTCATACTGCTTCTGGATGTCGTTAGACATTGAAGTCAGTATGATACTGCATACTTTCCGGTTGTCCTCATGCCATTTCTCGAACGTCAAACGTTCTTCAAGCGTGGACCCCTCCGGTAAGTCGCTCAGTGGCAGCTCGTCCAAGACGTAGCCCTGGTTCTCGAAACCGAGGACGATCCTCAGGTTTAACAGCCAATCCGAGTAGTTCGTTCCGTTGAATTTATTAGTCTCGAGTATCATGGTTAATGGGTTCTTAGACATATCTACATTAATGAAAATGTAAAGCAGAAATTAGCAGATGATGGTAATATTATTGTTCAAGTTGAATACTTGGTCTTTTAGACTTTAACCCTCCCACTATTTGTACGAAAGTCCGCCACTCTCAAGCGGAGTTTCGGAAAACCATTTCCTAGTGGGCTCGGGATCCATAAGCGTAATCTCCATGCCCCGATTTTACGATTCACATGAAGAAGACCTTGTGGGAGATATCCAATATCATTCTCATCCAATGAGATTGCCAAGATATTTGCCTCACCTATTCACATGGTTTCGAGGACTCCAAGCGAACCATGTTACTCAGTGTTGGGCCAGACCCATCAACCAAATCATGCCTCAAACTGTCGCCCCCCACGACTCGTGAGACAGGGAGACAGCGAGCGCAGTCTTTTTGTTCACAATAATGGTGCAGCTTTCCTCTAGTCCAAGTGTGCCACGACTCGTGAGACCACACTTGGGTAGTGGTAGCTTCCTCACCACATTGTTGTGGATGGAAGGCTCGGACAGATCAAAATACCATTTTAATCCAAGTCCGTTATGGGCCTAATATTTAATTTGGTCCAACCAAATGAGAGTTTGAGTGTGACCGAGACCTCATCACATTATGGTGTTTTAGCATGCATAAATATCCAATATTTAAAGCGATAAATAAATACGCTGCATGTAGAAAACATAGCATACCCTGTTAGGATGATCACAAGCCCAACCTATGCGACCCACTGAGCCCGCAGTGAGTCTATGGTCTGTCTAGGGTGGTTCTAAATTATTACAATAATAATATAACCATTGTCATTCCAATGGGCTTTTATAATGCTTCTTGTTTCACGCCTTGGTGCTCCTCCTTGGGTCTCCAACTTCAAATGCTTGTTAAAATTAAAACCTCACCAATGCTCTCATTACAACTGAAAGTAATACATGGGTAATAATAAAAACAAGCCTTAACATCATGAGGCTGAAAATACAGGAGATGATAGTCCCAAAAACAAGAGGCACGCAGGCCCCACCCAACAGAAAATAAATCATCATACATTCATCCATACATAAGGTCTAGGGCTCTTGTGATCATCCTATGTTGATTCCATCAACGCACATAACACAATTATTCCAAATAATCATGCATTAAACCAATAGATATTCCAAATACCCAAGTGATGTCCAACATCACAAAAGTATAAACATACAAATAATATGCAAAATTCAAATTTCAAACGCGCAGGCACCCGCCTGCGCGTGGCCGCTGTTGTCCGATTCCAAATCCTTTTTTTCCCCATGTTTTTCAACATCATTTCAGCACAAAAACAGTAACAATAGTTCTGAAAATAGGCATGTATTTTAGATCCAATCTAATACAAATAAGCATGCCAATAGTCCATCAAATTCAAACAATTGCATCATAATATTATTCATACATTTATGTAATCTAATATGCCAATAAAATCATAAAAGCAAGTAGATCATGCCAAGCACATAGATCTATGCCCCTTACATCGAACCGGGCTCTGATACGACTTGTAGGACAAGCGGATCCGCCCGGGAGCGCGAGCGGAAGCGAAAAAGCGAAGAAAGGGTGTAAATTTAAATCTAATTAAATAAACGAATCCCAAGGGGTGTACCCTTGGGTGCTCAACCGGGCGTTCGATGTAGGATGTGTAAATATTAGAGTGCATATTAAACACATAGGGCATAGATATATAGTAAATCAACCAAAAGCGCAATAAGATCGTTACCTTTGATGATCTACGTGTGCACGGCTACTTGCGTTATTCCTTCTCCGGAATGCTCACGAGATCCAAACATATGGATTCTCCAAAGGTGATCCACACCACACCAGAAGAAACGCACGTTCTCCTTACTAGAAGAAAACAGGTTTATGAAGGAATCGGTTTAAGAGAAGAAAACTATGGATTAGTGTACTCTTAAACCTACTTTGTTCTTAACAAAAATAAAAAAGGGGAGAGAAAACCGAGAGTTAGAGGGAGAGGAGAGGCCGAAAATTCCTTCTTCTTTTTCCTAGAAAAAGATGAATTATGATTCACTTATGCTTGGTGTTGTATATTCTCATATATATACATAATTAATGTGATAATTGGAATGTGCCTAGGTTCATCCAAGGATGTCTAGATACATTCCAATCAATCACCATCAATTCTTCAATCAAGCCTACCAAAATTTATGGTATGATCAAATCATACCAAAGGGGAAGAGCTTTATTGGAGTTCATTTATCTCTTTCCAAAAGAGATAAGTCAACATACCACCTAGCATGAAACATGGCTGATTTTGCTTTCTCCAAGGGAGCATTTCGGCCATGTCTAATTAAGGGAATAAGTCCAACTTCTTCCTATTCCAAAATAGGAATTATTTCTCCTCTGGATCAAATTTAACGGACCGGGTTTATCGTAATCCAATTGCGACGAATCCAACATTAAATCCAATTTAATGTCCATTTAAATTATTTCCATTGATCTTTTAATCCAATTAAAAAGATCCAACGTCTCAACGTCTCAACTTTCCATATTTAATCGAAAATCTAATCTACCGATTAAACGAAGGCCCGATACAATATCGGCCCGTCTATCCAATGGACTTTTCCTTAAGTAATCCAATTACTTATTCATCCTTCGAGATTAACTCCAAGTCAATCTCTTAACCTCCTCGGTGATTTGTGTGTGACCCTTTAGGTTCACCCTCAGCTAGACTTAGGCCCGTGTCCCACAAGGGCCCGTTACCATGGGTGGCCGTCTAGCAACGGTCCATGGCTCTAAAGACTAGGTGAATTGGCGTGAACATTTAGGCGCCGATTCCCTACGGGTACGATCCTTCCGTCTACCGTCTCCCGGCCTCAGTCTAGGGTATGGAATTGGGCGTCGGTTCCCATCCTTGACTAGGCATCTATGCTCAATACTCGAGACCACGTATGCTTCATTGCGTCGACACAGGAAACCATTCTCTGTTCGACCAACCACTGTAGCCACAGCTTTAAACAGCATGAACGTGTCTCCGAGTGCATAGGAAATACCTCTGTCACATACTGACAGGGGACAGATCCTCTTCTTGGAATCCACCGTCCTTGCCACACATTCCGACTGCACTGGACAAGGCTTATGATAATCATCTTACAGAATGATCACCTCTCGCCAGATCCAAGATACAACCGTCATGTGCACGTGACTGCCATGATCCCTCAAGTTTGAGGATTACTCCCGTACTATCGGAACCGGGAAAAACCAATCATACCGACCAAGCCTCCAAGGCTTCCATATGATGATCCCCGCGAGTCAGTCTAGTCGGCTCGACCCCAGTCGACCAACCCATCAAGATCGTGTAGGCGTGCGTCCCACGCCTATCGCCGATGAAACACGGCACTCATCCAATGAACACGACTCTTGACGTAAGTCTCAATAGGACTCTCGATGCCCTGTCTCGAGGTCCTCGACTTGGAACGTTTCAGACCCAACTCTAAATCAGTTGGTTTCATGACCACCATCCAATGCGTGGCCCAACTGTACGAGTTGTTAACCGTGGTCTGTGGGCTTTGTTGCGATATAAGTAAAACACCATTTTAACAAATGTGAAATGAGCGCAACAAAGTAAGCACCAAAACTGATGAATACTCATTTTATTCATCACATAATAATATTACATTTACATCGAGTTGTATAATAGGTTACAAATTGCCAAACTTATTGGCTTTCTGGTCACCTATTCTAACAGTGAATGCAATACTTAGTGCAAGTCTCAATAGGAAACTCGATGCCCAGTCTCGAGGTCCTCGACTTGGAACGTTTCAGACCAACCCTCAGAAGTTGGTTACATAGCCACCATCTAATACGCAACCCAACTACATGGGTTATCCAATTAGTCTATGTGCATTTGTTGTAACGTTGAAACGGTCAGTAGTAAGCACAACAAACACAATGCAAGTGATGAATACTTACTCTATTCATCATGATAATATTGTATTAATAAAGATTGACAAATAGTTACCAAAAACCGCCATTCTAATTGGCTTTCTTGTCACCTATTCTAACATAAGCCTGGTTCCCAAAATCGAGGACAATCCTCAGATTTCGTAGTTAATCATTGTAATAGGTTCCTTCATATCTATGAATCTCAAGAATAATGGTAAGTGGATTCTTAGACATTTCTACATTCAAAATTAAAGCAGAATGTGGAATATTCGTAACAATATGTTCAAATTAAGACTTGGTCTTGAGTCTTTAACCCCTCCCACTATTTATACAAAAGCCCACCACTCTCAAGTGGGATTTTGGAAAACCTTTTCCTAGTGGCTTGGGATTCATAAGCGTGATCTCCATACCCCGCTTTTACGATTCACATGAAGAAAACCTAATGGGAGATATCCTATATCATTCTCATCCAATGAGAGTCCTAAGATGTTTGCCTCACTTCTCACATGATTTCGAGGACTCCAAGTGAATCATGCTACTCAATGTTAGGCCCAACCCATCAACCAAATCATGCCTCAACTGTCACCCCCCACGACTCGTGAGATAGGGAAACAGCGAGCGCATTCTTTTTGTTCACAACAATGGTGCAGCTTTCCCCCAGTCCAAATGTGCCACGACTCGTGAGACCACACTTGGGTAGTGGTAGCTTCCTCACCACATTGTTGTGGATGGAAAGCTTGGACGGATCAAAACCATTTTGGTCCAAGTCCATTATGGGCCTAATTTTTAACTTGATGTCAGGCCCGACCCATCAAACAAATTATACCTCAACTGTCGGCCACCACGACTCGTGAGACAGAAAAATAGTGAGCATATTTCTTTGTTCACAACAATGATGCAGCTTTCCTCTATTCCAAATGTTCTACGAATCGTGAGACCACACTTGGGTAGTGGTAGCTTCCTCACCACATTGTTGTGGATGGAAGGCTTGGACGGAACAAACCATTTTGGTCCAAGTCCATTATGGGCCTAATATTTTTACTTGATGTCAGGCCCGACCCATCAACCAAATTATACCTCAACTGTCGGTCATTCACGACTCGGAGACAGGAAAATAGTGCGCATATTGTTAGAATGGAGACCAGAAATTCAATGTGGTTGGCTATTCTGAGAACCATTCGTCAATCTTTGAACAAGTAATATTATGTTGATGAATGTAGTAAGGATTCATCATTGGTAATGATGAGTTTGTTGTGCTTATTGTTTGCATTGAAAGTCATTTCGACGTCACAACAAACGCCCACATACCGGACATATGAATCCAGGAAGTTGGACCACGCATAGGTTGGCGGTCATGGAACCAACTTCTGTAGATAGTTCTGAAACACTCCAAGTCGAGGACCTCGAAGTTGGGCATCGATGGTCCTATAGAGACTTACACTAAGGATTGCATTCATTAGATGAGTACCGTGTTTCATCGGTGACAGATGTTGGACGTCTATGCAATATAAGTGGGTTAGTTGACAAGGGTAGTGTCGGCTGACTGATGTGACTCGCAGGAATCGTCATATGGAAGCCACACGGGCTTGGTCGGTATGACTGGTATTCCCGGTTCTGATAGTACGGGATTAGTCCTCGAACTTGAGGAATCACGGAGAGTCGCTCACATACGAAGGTTGTATCTTGGATCTAGCAAGAGGTGATCATGTCATATGACATGGCCATCATAAGCCTAGTTCAGTGCAGTCGGAGTATGTGGAGAGGACGGTGGATTCCAAGATAGGATCTGTACCCTATCAAAGAATATGACAGCGAAATCTCCTATGCACTTTGAGATGGTTTAGACTCTCAAAGTGTATGGCCATAGCACTTAATTGAAGTAGGAAAGGATTTCCTACGTCAATCATAGAGTTAAAATCTATCTCGAGTATTAAGCATAGACGCCTAGTCAAGGATGGGAACCGACGCCCAATTCCATGCCCTAGACTAAGCCCGGGAGACAAGCGACAGTAGGACCGTACCTGTATGTAACAAGCGATGGTAGGACCGTACCTGTATGTAACTCGGAGCCTAAATGTTCACACCACGTATTCACCTAGTCTTTAGTGCCATGGACTGTTGCTAGATGGCCATCCATGGTGTCGGACTACTTTGGTTATGAGATAACAAGAAGTAGGTCCAAGTTTAGTTGAAGGTAAACCTAAAGGTCACACCCGCTACACCAAATGTGAAAGGAATTAATTTGAAATTAATTCCGGGAGAAGGTTTAATTTAATAGGATTAAATTATACTTCTTGGAGATTCAAGCCTCAATGGAATAATTAGATTAATCGGGCTTGAGTTCATAAATAAGATTTATGATTGGGATAATTACACTCCCCTCCCTTGAGGTTTGGTGTAATTACACGTAGACCCCTGTGGTTTGGAAAATTACATTTAGTACCCCTGAGGTTTGCTTCTGTCTAACAAATATATGTCCCTCCGTTAGTTAAAATTAACCGAATTTGAATGAAAATCGATATTTACCCTTGATTGACTTATTAATGACTTAATGTTGACCAAACAAATCTTTTATGACTAAATTATCCTATAAATGGTGAAAATATACTTCCTCTCATGCATTAACGTGTGACGATATATAAGGGTAGTTTGGTCATAAAAAGATTCATTTGACCTACAATAAGTCAATAATAAGTCAATCGATGACAAACCTCACCTTTAATTCAATTTTTTTGCTAATATCAACAAATTCGGTAAATTTTGACTAACAGAGGGACCCATTTGTTAGATAGAAGCAAACCTCAGGGGTAGTAGATGTAATTTCTCAAACCACAGGGGGTCTACGTGTAATTACACCAAACCTCAGGGAGGGGAGTGTAATTGTCCCTTTATGATTTAATAAAGCATGGGCTTCCCTTTTAATTAGATTAAAAGGGTGAATTAATTAGTGGGCTTGGAATATTAAATAAAATTTAATATAAAGTTCATTGGACCTTTGGACTATTTGATTTAGAATTAAATAGGTCCATATCATAAAGCCTATTAAAGAAATGGATGGACTAGATTTGATCTAGAGATTGGTGAGATGAAGGGCCATAATTAATTTGACTTAATCAAAGCATAGTTTGACTAGGTCAAAATCCTAGTCAAAGTGTGTCTCTTTAGAAGAGGTTGAGTAGGAATAGGAAAATATGTTTCTTATAAATACTCAAACACACACACACACACACACCTACTAATCTCTACACCTTACATCTCACAACTCTCTCTCTAGAATTCGTCCACCTCTCTTCTCTTCTCCAAGATTTTACTTTTGTTCTTATTGATTTATTCACGGTAGAACATAAGGGACGTCGATAGCGTTAATCAATAGCGTGTATCGATGTCTCTTCTCCCCTAACGATTTCTTGCTAGCACGGGACTTTGTTGCTTTCCGGTGTAGCTTGTGGACGATTTAGAGGTCTCTACTTTGAGATCTTGGTGCAAAACGGGGAACAATGCGTATAGCCGAACCAAGATGACTACGAGAGGTAACGTCCTCTTTTACGTTTCTTGTTCTAAATTCTATGGCCTCCATGTTATGTTTTCTTGAACATGAGATACACCGAACACCCGGGAGAATCAAGGGCACACCCTTTGATCCGTTTATCTATGTACAATGCATGCTTTTAAATTCCATTTAATTTATGCTTTGCAATTTTATTATGCAATCCATTGCGCTTCCGCTATTCGCGCTTCTCTCCCGGGACGATCTACTCGCTTTCACATATTTCTTTGTTCACAACAATGATGCAACTTTCCTCTATTCTAAATGTGCCACGAATCGTGAGACCACATGTGGGTAGTGGTAGCTTCCTCACCATAATTTTGTGGATGGAAGGCTTGGACAGATCAAAACCATTTTGATCCAAGTTCATTGTGGACCTAACATTTTAACTTGGTCCAACCAAGTGAGAGTTCGATTTGAATAGATGTTGACCGAGACCTCATCACATTTATGTCTTGCATGCATAAAATATCAAATATTATTAAATTTTTAAATAAATGTGTCAAATGCAAGTAAACCTAGCATAACCCTGTTGGATGATCACAAGCCCAACCTATGCGACCCACTGAGCCCGCAGTGGGTCTATAGGCTGTCTAGGGTGGTCCTACACTATTACAAAATAAGTTAACCCATTGTCATTCCAATGGGCCTTGTACTCTACTTGTTTTTCCTTGATGTCTCACCTTGGGCCTCCATCCAACTTAGGCCTCCAACTCCATGGGTTTGCTTTATTACATGAAATGCAAAAGCTCAACAAAAAATTCCTAACTACTCTCATTACATTGGAAGTAGAATATATGAAATAGAGGAAAACAAACCTTAACATCATGAAGGCGGAATACTGGGAGATAAAATTCCCAAAACAAGAGGCACGCATGCCCCACCCAACAGTAATGTAAAAAAAGAAAAAGCATACATCCATACACAAGGTCTAAGGCTTCAGTGATCATACTAATCAACATCAACGCACAATCATACCAAATAATCATGCTTATAATAGATATACAAAATACCTATGTGATATCCAATATCAAATGCCATAAACATATGAATAATTTACAAGTTCAAATTCAAAATTCAATGGACATCTCCATTTACAATGCATCCAGTGCATGTTAAAATCCAAACTAATTAAGCAATTCGATTATAGGAAAAACCCAATTAATCCAAATCAAAATATGCAAAATTAATCCGATTTTAGAAAATATATGCAGAAAAATTTTAGAAAAATCAATTTTTCAGACAACATAAAAAAGGGCACAGATTGGCCCAGCCGTCGCACCACAGTGACCGGCCAGTAAGGGCAGCAGCCAACCGCTGCCGCTGTCGTCTATTAATATTTTTTTTTTCATTTTTGCATATTAAAAGACTGAAAAATAAGGCATGTAATTTTGAAACTCAATTCACAAAATACATGCATGATGTTCATCAAACTTAAACGTTTAAACAAGTGCATTACTTCATACATTTACGCAATAAAACATGCTCAATAAAGCCGAAAAAGCAAATTGCACATGTAAAGCACATAGATCTATGCCCCTTACATCAAACCGAGCTCTAATACCACTTGAAGGACAAGCGGATCCACCCGGGAGCGCGAGTGGAAGCGAGAGATGCAGAATTTAACGTTATTTAAAATGCATATTATAATAAAACGTGTCAAGGTTCCCTTTGGTGTTCAACCGGACGTTCGATGTAGAATATGATTACATAAAGCAAGTATATCATATAGGGCACATAGACAATCATAAAGAGAACTACATATAAATAAACAGGGGTTACCTTTGTAGTTATCTTCCGTGCACCACTACTAGCGTTGTTCCCTCTCGAATGGATGAAAAAAGTTCACCAAGATTCAAACGTATGAATCCTCTAACGTAGTCCACACCACGCCGGGAGAAGTCACGTTTTTCTTGCTAGAGAAAAAATAACCTAAGAAGATGAGATCAAGACAAGAATTACACTATCGTATTAGTGTATCCTTCTTAATCTAGCTTTAATCTTCAATTGATCCTAAATCAATGAAGCAACAAACTGAGAGGGATAGAGAGCAAGAGAGAGGCCAAAAATGATATATATATATATATATGAGAGTTCTCTTCTTTTTCCTAGAAAAAGATGAATAATGATTAATCCTCTTGTTGATGGTTGTATATACTCATATATATACATCATTTATGTGATTATTGGAATATGTCTAGGTTCATCCAAGGATGTCTAAATACATTCCAATCAATTAAGCTTTGGAACGGTAGGCGGACCAAGAAAGCTTACCGTTTACACCAACTGTTCCAAAGGCCGTGTCAATTTTGGACCGTTGGTCTACCGTTCCAACATGTAGTCCTACACGAGGCCCTTTTACGCCATGGGAAAAAATGTGAGGCAATGACTGTTCCAAATTACGGGTATATAGTAAGTGAAAGTGTGTTACAATTACCGATCCAAAATGTAATCCAAATGGGAACGGTCAATATTTCTTATGCCTGATACCGTCCCTAATATGCTCTAACGCCTATATTACAACGGTAACTTTTGCGTTCCTGTTACCCCTCCTGAGACCGTTCCTATAGCTGGAAACAACGGCTATATTTTAACGGCTAGTTTCGTATTCCAAATAGTAATCCAATGACCGTTCCAATGATTTCTATATATATGTCCCCCTTCTTTGTCATTTTTCTCATACTTATTCTCCAACTCATTTTGTATTTATAACTCCCCCCCCCCCCCCCTTGATTATTTATACGAAAAATCGAAACATATCAATTACCGAGCGCGAATTTTGGATTGATATTGATAGGTCTTTTGCTCACGTAAGTATGCAAAATTCTATTATTTTTGCATATATATAATTTACTCTCATCATTTAATTGTTGTTGTAAATTATATTATACGTAGGACCAATCATGTTAAGACAGTTGAGGAAATGGATGTATGATCGAGACGTCCTGGCTGTGATGCCGGAGTTTGAGGATGGTGTTACAACATTTTTAGAATGGGCCCAGTCTCAACGTGCATATATGGACGGGGACAAGATTAAGTGTCCCTGCCGGAAGTGCAAAAACGAACGGTTCAAAACACCAGACGAGGTAAATTTTGATTTGTGTATGAAAGGGTTTATGCCAGAGTATTACAATTGGACTTCGCATGGTGAGGAGAGCGTGCAGGAATACTTTGAAGTAATGACAGCACCCCTCTACAGCATCAGCAAACGCCACCCGTTCAGGAGGAGGGTAGTTCGCATTGAGGTGATGCGGCTCAGATGGATTGGCCGCAGAGGATGGTATTCGATGCCGTCGGGCCGTCATTCTGGTTTTCGTACAACCAGGAGGGACCGACTGATGATGGTACTCGGTATTGTCCATCTGATGTGGGTCCTAGTTCATATTACGATTCGGGCCCTATGATTATGTGTCTGGCTTGTCAGACCACTTTTTTGATGTAGTTCATGCTGCGGACCAACCTTTGTGGAATGGTTGCACCACCTCTCAGTTGGCGTCAATTGCCTCTTTGGTGAATATCAAGGCTGAAGGGGGTTTTTCCGAGCATACATATGATCGTATATGCCAGTGGGCTGATACTGTAATGCCCCGAGATCACACTTTCCCCGCCGATTATTACAATATGAAGAAATTGATAACAGAATTGGGTTTACCAGTTCAGAAGATTGATGCTTGCAAAAATGGTTGCATATTGTACTGGAAGGACGATATTGATTTGGAATATTGCAAGTTCTGTGGAGACGCTAGGTACAAGCCCACCAGGGACAGAAATCCTAAACGCGAGAAGTCCCCGTATGCAATTCTTAGGTATCTACCGATTACCCCTCGGCTGCAGAGGTTGTATGCGTCGGAGGTCACAACAGAGCATATGACTTGGCATGCGAGCCATCAGACGGAGGAAGGATCCATGTGTCATCCGTTAGATGCAGAGGCTTGGAAGCATTTTGACCGGACGTATCCTGATTTTGCAGCTGAACCGAGGAATGTTAGACTTGGGTTGTGCACGAATGGGTTTGCACCGCACGGTCAGTATGGTAAAACTTACTCATGTTGGCCCTTGATACTTACACCATACAATCTCCCACCGGGAATGTGCATGAAGTCTGAGTATATGTTCCTAATGATGGTGATCCCTGGCCCATCGAATCCCAAACGTCTTATCGATGTCTACTTGGAGCCGTTGATCGAGGAGTTGCAGAATTTATGGCATGTGGGTGTGTACGTACGCACGATACTGCGACAAACCAGGCATTCATGATGCATGCCGCATTGATGTGGACAGTGGACGACCTTCCTGCTTATGGTATGGCGTCTGGATGGAGTACCGCCGGTGTTATGGGGTGTCCAGTTTGTTGGAGGACACACGAGCATTCTATTTACAGCACGGTCGGAAGGCATGCTATTTTGACTGCCACAGGCAATTCCTACCACCGGGTCATCCTTGTCGCAGGAACAAGAAAGCCTTCACTAAAAATCGAATAGAGAGGAAGGTTGTACGTCCGAGGCTGACTGGAGAACAGATCCGAACCCGTGTCGATGCATTTAGTGTTGCTGTCGAACAACCGTTGAGTGAACCAGAAGGCTACAGCGTCGACCATAAGTGGACGAAGAAAAGCATATTCTGGGAGCTTGAATACTGGGGAGCGCATCTAATACGACACAATCTTGATGTCATGCATATTGAGAAGAATGTGTTCGATAATATATTCAATACTATGATGGACATCAAGGGAAAAACGAAGGACAATCTGAATTCACGGAAGGATCTGAAGATCATATGTAATCGGCCGGAGCTTGAGGTGGACGAAAGGAGACCGAACGTGATGCCCAAGGCGGTATATACACTGACGAAGGAGCAAAAGAAGAAGATATATGAGTGGATTCGTTGTCTTAGGTTTCCTGATGGGTGTCCCTCTAACTTGGTCCGTTGCGTCGACCTGAAGGAGTTGAGGATGCACGGCATGAAGAGCCATGATTGTCATGTTTTCATGCAGAAATTGATTCCGGTTGCTTTTCTGTGAAATGCTTTCAGAGCACGTGTGGTGGGCCTTGACGGAAGTCAGCCTTCTATTCCAGATCCTATGCTCAACAACACTAAACGTGGCCAAGGTAAAAGAATTGGAAGATAGTATAGCCGTCATCATCTGCAGTCTCGAGAAAATTTTTCCTCCTTCCTTTTTCGACTCAATGGAGCATCTAATTGTTCACCTTCCATATGAGGCGTGCGTTGGGGGCCCCGTGCAATACAGGTGGATGTACCCATTTGAAAGGTAATTAAATAAGTAATACTGTTAAATATATACTTATTATTTGCATTTTAATAAATTGTCATATATATGAATAGATTCCTTTGCGATTTGAAGAAAAAGGTGAAAAACAAAGCACACGTCGAGGCGTCAATTGTAGAGGCTTATATTGTCGAAGAAATCGGACTTTTCTCCTCGCACTACTTCGAACCGCACATTCTGTGCAAGCGAAACAGACCCGGTCGGAACGATGATCTCACGAGCAACGACGATCGAATTGTTCGGTCCATTTTCAATTACCCAGGCCGAGCAAGTGGAGCCTCGAAGAAGAGATAGCTGAGCGGGGAGGAACTTCATGCTATCGAGACATACGTCTTGTGTAATTGTGAAGTAGTTGCACCGTACTACGAGTAAGTGTCTATACAAACGTATCTCGTACGAATCATTTCAATTTCAATTACATGTATATTTATAACAATCAGTTTTACTATAACAGGTCATTCCTGAATGAACTGTTCGAGCAACACAATTTGGAGGACCCGATAATTGATCAACTAATGGTGACGCAATTTAAGGATTGGTTCAAGGCTCATGTAAGTATCATCGATTTGTTGTAATTACCGCGATATGCTCATGAATTTATTATTAAAATTGTATTTGATAGATGTATTTTGAATCGACTCAACGGTCAAATTTAACAGGAACGTTATTTGAGGTACAATATTTCAAATATATAACCACCATTCCTATTTGAGGCACAATATTTCAAATATGGCGGCTAATTCAAAAAAATGAGGAAATTTGAATTAGGAACGGTCCAATTATATATTCACCGTTCCTAGTTGAGGTACAATATTTCAAATTATGGCGGCTAATCAAAAAAAAAATGAGGGAAATTTGAATTAGGAACGGTACCAATACATACACGACCGTTCCTATTTGAGGTACAATATTTCAAATATGGCGGCTAATTAAAAAAAATGAGGGAAATTTGAATTAGGAACGGTAGGTGAAAACCTACGACCGTTCCTACATGTAGCCCAATATTTCGTTTTGGCGCCCAATGAAAAATTGGTGGAAAATTCAACTATTGGAACGGTAATACTACAAATAACCGTTCCAGAGTTTAATAGGAACGGTAAATATGTGAGTGCATAAAAACGACATCGTTCTTTATAATAGGAACGGTAATGGGAACACTTCTTCTATTAGGTTACCGTTCCTAGTTGTACAACTCCTTCCAATTTGTCTAATATCTCAACATCCGTCAGCCGGATCGACACCATTTTTTAACACGTACAAGGTTATGGATATGAATTGATGTCCAACGTCGGATTTCCAATCAGTAACCTAGATCTAAGGATGCATCTGTTTTTTTGTACGATGAATACTGACCGGATACGATAACTCGAGATCCGCACACAGAAATATTTCAAAACGACATATAATGTATTCTTTTGTGTGTTATATCATATCTAACGGTCTGATTGGAATTTCGACGGTCTGATTATGCCGTGCAGTACAACAATATAGGATGCTAGTTACATCTGTGAAATACTAACAAACATAAATATACAAAAATAGTTCATATTGTGAACGTGTGTCTATTTTTTGGAAATTATTATAGATTTTTTAAATCTTTAAACATCCAATTCTATACGTTTATTTAATAAAATAAGTGTTCAAAACGTATTTTTTTGTATTTTATATTTATTATCTAAGAAAATAGCAAAAATATTGTAATACATATAGGAACGGTAAGTGTGTACAGGTAAGAAACGACGTCGTTTTCAATGATAGGAACAGTACCTGTACCACTGGGCATATTACGTGACCGTTCCTAGTAAGTTTAATTATAACTAATATGTAATAAAACGTCGTCGTTTTAAAAACAAAACGACGTCGTTTTTCTATTTAGGACCTGCCTTAGGAACGGTAGTTATAAAATTGTACCGTTCCTATATTCTAATATAAATACACCCCTTGTCCGATTTTTCCCCATTTCTGCCTCTCCCTCTTCCCCATTTCTCCCCCCTCCCGCTTCCCCATTTCTCCCTCCCTCTTCCCCATTTCCCCCTCCCTCTTCCGACCACCACCACCGATCGAGGCCACCACCACCACCACCTACCGAGGCCACCACCACCACCACCTACCGAGGCCGACACCACCACCACCACCACCACCAAACGAGGCCACCACCACCACCAAACGAGGCCGACACCACCACCTACCGAGGCCGACACCACCACCACCACCACCAAAGAGGCCGACACCACCACCACCACCAAACAAGGCCCACCACCACCACCACCAAACGAGGCCGACACCACCACCTACCGAGGCCGACACCACCACCAAGCCGCCGTCGTCGTAACAAGTAGGGTTTCCAAAAACCCTACTTTTATTTCTCTTTTTTTATTTTTTTTTCTGAAAATGCATGTAATTTCTGTAATATTTCTGAAATTTCTGAAATATTTCTGAAATTTCTGAAATATTTCGGAAATTTCTGAAATTTCTGTAATTTCTGCAATATGTTGTAATTTCTATAATATTGTTGTAATTTATGCAATATGTTGTAATATTTCTGGAATTATGTTGTAATTTATGTTGTAATTTCTGTAATATTTTATAATTTCTGTAATTTATGTTGTAATATTTCTGTAATTTGTGTTGTAATATTCTGTAATTTCTGTAATTTATGTTGTAATTACTGATATTATGTTGTAATTTTCTGAAAATTTCTATAAATTTTCTGTAAATATATGCTATTATTTCTTTAATTTAATGGAATATATGTAAATAACAACTTAGGAATATAGGATATTATTTCTATAATTTGGGTATATTTTTGTAAATCTAAAAATTCAAAAAATATGGAAATTTGGAAAATTTTATAAATCTGAATTTTTATAAATCTGGAAATTTGAATATTTAAAATTTTGAATTTTCTGGAAATTTGAACATTTTAAAAATCTGGCATTTTATTTTTTTAATAGTCTGGAAATTTAAAATATTTAAAATTTAGAATTTTTAAAATATTATAAATCTGGAATTTTTTAATTTTTCCAAAAGCTAGAATTTTTAATATTTTTAAAAATCTGGAATTTTTAATATATTAAATATCTGGAAATTCAAAATTTTTAAAATCTGGCATTTTATTTTTTTAATAATCTGGAAATTTAAAATATTTAAAATTTGGAATTTTTAAAATATTACAAATCTGGAATTTAATTTTTTTTTAAAATATGGAATTTTTAATAATTTCAAAATCTGGAATTGTTAATTTTTTCAAAATCTGGATTTTTTTATTTTTTTCAAAATCTGGAATTTTTAATTTTTTCAAAATCTGAAATTTTTAATTTTTTAAAATCTGAAAATTTAAAATATTAAAAATCTGGAATTTTATTTTTTCAAAATCTGGATTTTTATTTTTTTTCAAAATCTGGATTTTTTATTTTTTTCAAAATCTGGAATTTTTAATTTTTTCAAAATCTTGAATTTTTAATTTTTTAAAATTCTGGAAACTTAAAATATTTAAAATTTGGAGTTTATTTTTTAAAAAATCTGGAATTTTTAATTTTTTAAAAATCTGGAATATATAATTTAAAGGAATTAGTGCACTTTTAGGGTAAAATTATGGTATTTAGTTTGCATATATATTAAATAAATTAGAAAATCTTCATTATTGAAATAAATTGATACTT
Source organism: Sesamum alatum (assembly GCA_034509735.1). Lineage (NCBI taxonomy): Eukaryota > Viridiplantae > Streptophyta > Magnoliopsida > Lamiales > Pedaliaceae > Sesamum > Sesamum alatum. Next base: position 25,407,564 of record JACGWO010000007.1, on the reverse strand, counting down.
ATGTGTTTTTTTTAGATAATGTCTGGTCGGGATTTTCCACCCCGAGGAGGTGGCCGTGGCCGTGGTCGTGGCCGCGGTCGCGGCGAACCGGCTATACTGCCTCCCGGTGTTGCTTCCCAGGATGGGAAAGCAATTTTCCGACGACCATCACCACCGGCAGAGCAGGCACCGGCACCACCTGCGCCGGATCAGCAGCCCGGTGCGTCTACTGCTGCACCGGATCAGGAGCCCGGACCATCCACTACCGCACCGGCGGTCGATCCGGCCCGTCCATGGGCTGCCCCACCACCACCACTCCCACCACCATCCGCGCGCCAGTACATCACACTCGCCGATGCGAGGTACAATTTATGTTTTTAATTTTTTTTTTGTAATTTAAATTAATAGTTTTATGCCATACTAATTATTTTATTATTTCAGTGCTGATCGGAAGATCCATGTGAGCGCATGTACGCGACCGTGCGAGGACACTATCCCCACCCTTGGGGCTGTTTGCGCCAGGTGCCGCTAGAGCACCAGCATTTTTGGTTCGAGAGCTTGAAGGTAACATGAATTAATTTTTTTTTAAATATTTTAACAATCAAAGTTAAATAATAATTTAATATATTTTTTTAATACAGATGACGTACTGGTGGGACGCCGACGACGAGTCGATGTTCAAGATCTTCTATGTCTGGGTGGGGAAGTTCTTGAGGAAGAAGTTCGTCCTCGCCAGACAGTCGCTGTAGAAGCCTCTATGGCTGGCGAACGAGGTGTGGCGGCAACTCCTCCTGTTCTGGGCTTCCCCGGAGTTCCAGAAGGAGTGCGAGAAGAACAAGGCGAACCGGAACGCCAACCCAGCCGCATCCACTGTGTACCGCGGGGGATCTGTCTCCGTCGGTATGCACAAGCGGAAAATGGTAAGATATCTAATGTTATTTCAATTATTTATTACTATTTAATTTAAATTGTAATAATTGTTTCCCATTGATGTTGTACAGGAGGAGCAGCTCGGCCGGCCAGTGAAGCAGATGGAGTTATTCTCCAGATGCTACAAGAAGAAGACCGACGGCGGCTAGAGCGGGTCGAGGGCAGCGGAGGTGGCGGTAAGTTGTAATTAATACTAGCTACAGTATTTTTTTAAATATTTTAAAATTTTCTAATTCATTGTAATTATTTTTGCAGGAGATGTTCCAGAAGATGATGCAGGATCATCAGTCTTAGGCCCCTGAGGATCCTGCTTCCGAATCAAAGGCCTCGGTGGCGTAGCAAACCGAGCAGCAGATGTGGCTGAGTTGTGTCGGGGGGAAGAACAAGGGCCGGGTATTTGGTTTTGGTTCTGAGGCCCTGTCGCTCAGCCAGGCCGTTACCTCGCCATTGCCACCGCCACCGCCTCCGCCAGCGCCCGCACCTCCGTCAAACATGGAGGATCGGTTGGGCCGCCTCGAGGAGATGATGGCGGACCTGATGTGCATGGTCAAGGACATGCAGACCAGTCGCTCCAGCGCCGGCCCGTCACGGCCTCCTAGAGACCCCACCATGCCAGACATTGACGAGATGGACGAGTCCGATGGGGACAAATAGTACATTATGTATTTTTTTTTTTTGTAATCAAATCGGATAATATTTGTATTTAATATAATTTTTATTTTTAAATTATGCATTTTTTCATATTTAAATATTATTTATATAATCAAAATATTATTATTAATTTAAATGATAAAAACGATTAATAAAAATAAATAAATCATTAATTAGGAACGGTACTTTAGACGCAACATATTCGCACTGTACCGTTCCTATTTTTTGACTTTTTAAAAAGACTAACCGTTCCCACGGCCGATGAAAAAACCATTCCAACTATACATGTTAACTGTTCCTAAATACCGTAACTACCGTGCCTAATTCTATTCCAAAATCAATCCTTTCGTGGTAAACCTTTCGTTCTAAAGACAATACCAAAAACCGGTCCAAAACTTTATTCCAAAGATTGAGTGCAAAGACTGTTCCTACATGTCGCGACAAAATATATTCCAGCTACCGGTCCTAATCTCTACAACCTACCATTCCTACATGTATTCCAGACACTATGCCAAATTCTATCTACAACAGAAACGGACTGTTCCAAACAGAGCTCTAACCACCGTTCCTAAAATCGAGATTTGTTTTCGACATTACCGTTCCTAATATTTATAAGGTGTTCCAAATGCAAAAAAAATCAAATTTATACGTATAAAGGTAAGTAGGAATGGTAGAACATAGTAGTGCCAACCACCGTTCCCAAATAGGAACGGTAACTTGGTTCGCGTTCCTAATAATTAGGATCGCCTCTTATTGCCACAGATGGCCTCCCGTTCCTCAACCGTTCCTAATGCCAGTCCAAAATGTTCAAATGAAGTACGTACCGTTCCAAATATTTAAAAAACCGTTCCTGTTACCGTCCCAATCAGCGCTTTTTTTTTGTAGTGTTAAATCATACCAAGTAAATGAGGCTTGATTGGATCATTAATGTGATTATTGGAATGTGTCTAGGTTCATCCAAAGGATCTCTACATACATTCCAATCAATCCCCATTAATCTTCATTCAAGCCTACCACTTTACAAGGTATAATTAAATCGTACCAAGTAAATGAGGCTTGATTGGAGTTGATTTGTTCCTTTCCAAAAAGGAACAAGTCAACTACATCAATCAAGGCCATCCATTTTGGGGAAGTCCAACTTCTCTTAATTCCAAAAGTGGAATTAATATATCTCTTGGGCCAAGATTTAATGGACCGGGTTTATTGTAATCCAATTACAAAAAACCTAAGAAATAAATATAATTTAATGCAAGGTCCAATTAAATAATGCCCATAGATCTTTAAATCCAATTAGAAAATCCAAACCCTTAATCTCTATTTAATTGATAAATCTCATTTATCAATTAATCGAGGGCCCGATATAGTATTGGCATGTCCATCCAATGGACTATCCCATAAATAATCTAATTATTTATCATCTTTCGAAATTGACTCCAAGTCAATTCCTTAACCTCCTCGGTAATTTGTGTGTGACCCTTTAGGTTCACCCTCATCTAGACTTGGGCCCATGTCGAAAAGAAGCCCGTTACCATGGGTGGCCGTCTAGCAACGGTCCATAACACTAGAAACTAGGTGAATGTTGGTGTTAATATTTAGGCACCAATTTCGTACAGGTACGGTCCTTCCATCTACCGTCTACCGTCTCCCGGCCTTAGTTTAGGGTATGAAATTGAGCGCCGGTTCCCATCCTTGACTAGGCAACTGTGCATAATACTCGAGACTATGTATGCCTCATTACAACGACGCAAGAACCATTCTGCTTGATCAACCACTGTGGCCACAGCTTTAAGCAGCATCAACGTGTCTCCGAATGCATAGGAGATACCTTTGTCACATACTGACAGGGGACGGGTCCTCTTCTTGAAATCTATCTTCCTCGCTACATATCCTGACTGCACTAGACAAGGCTTATAATGAACATGTCTGCGACATGAACATCCCTCGCCAGATCCTAAATACAACCATCGTGTGCACGTGACTGTCGTGGTTCCTCAAGTCCGAGGACTACTCCTATACTATCGGAATCGGGGAACTCTAATAATACTGACCAAGTCTCCAAGGCTTCCATATGATGATACTCGTGAGTTAGTTCAGACGGCTCGACCCCAGTCGACCAACCCACTAAGATCGTATGGCCCACACCTATCACCAATGAAGCACGGCACTCATCCAATGAATAGGACTATTAGTGCAAGTCTCCATAGGGCTCTCGATGTCCAGTCTCGAGGTCCTCGACTTGGAACATTTCAAACTCAACCCTCATTAGTTGGTTTCATAGCCGTCATCCAATGCACGGCCCAACTGCATGGGTAGTCCAATTGGTCTGTGCGCATCTATTGTGGCGTTAAAGCATCTCATTAACGTAATCGATAAGCACAACAAACACATGTGCTATTGACGAACACCTACCATGTTCTTCAATACAAAGTTACTTTTAATAAAGATTGTTGAATAGTTCCCAAAACCGTCAATCTAATTGGCTTTTTGGTCACCTATTCCAATAGATGCTTACCATTGGGAAAAGCTCGAGACCTCAAGGCAGGGCTCCATAACAAGACGTACATTAGTGTGATCCTGCAGTCACTTCCTCCTTTGACCCATTCATTATTAACTACAACATGAATGCGCTTGAAAAAGGCATTCATAAGTTGATAAGTATGCTGGTCCAATACGAGGCAACAACCAAAAGTGTGCACCTGCAGTATTGATAGGAGAGGATTCGACTTCTCAGGCGAAAGGTAAGAGGGCTAGACACTGGAGGAGGAAGAAGGGTAAGGGAAAAGCCGTCAGAGTGCTTCCGTTGCCAAAGTGGGAAAATGCAAGGGAAAAGGGAAGGTTGGTTCGTAGCCGCAGTCGAGGGCAAATGACATGTGCGCTCATTGTCATGAGAAAGGGCATTGGAAGAGGAATGCCTAAATTCCTTTTTGAGCAAGTTATGTTTGTTGTTGAGATTAATATGGTCACTAACTCTGCTTTTTGGGTATTGGATACCGGCTGTGGAGCTCACATCTCCAATGATCTGCAGGTGCTACAAAGAAGCAGAAGACTAAGTAAAGATGAGGTGGTCCTAAGGCTTGTCGATGGCAAGGTCGTTGCTGCTAAAGTTGTGGGAACCGTTAGCTTAGTAGTTAGTGATCATGTTAGGCTAGAATTGAAGAATTGTTATTATGTGCCTAGCATGATCAAAAATATCATTTCCATTCCGTTGTTAGACAATAGTGGTTTTGAATTTTTTATCAATAAAAGTTGTTTTTATTTTATGAAAGATGAATCTCCTCATTTGCTAGGAAAACTTAACAATGGTCTTTACATTCTGCAAAAGTCTGATTGGATCATGACTGCTCAAAACAAACATAAAATAGACAATCTTGAGAACATTCAGTTGTGGCATGCAAGGCTAGGTCACATCTCTCAAGACAGGATTAGAAGGTTGGTAAATTCAAAGAGTCTAGAGATAGACAATTTTGATGACCTACCAGCCTGCAGGTCCTGTCTGAAAGGAAAAATGGCCAAGAAGCCTCTATTAGATTTTATCCATAAAGATGTGCGTGGGCCACTGAATACTCAAGCCATAGGGGATTTCTCTTATTTCATAACCTTTACCAATGACCATTCACAGTATGGTTATGTTTACCTAATGAGGTACAGGTCTGACGCTCTTGTGAGGTTTAAAGAGTTTAGACTTGAAATCGACAACCAAACTAGCTGTAAAAATTAAAGTTCTTCGACGGATCGAGATGGCGAGTATTTAAGTGATGAGTTTCTCGATTATCTAAAAGAAAACGGTATTATCTCTTAGTGGACACCTTCCGGAATGCCTAAGTTGAACGTCATCTCTGAAAAGAGGAATTGGACTTTGTTGGATATGGTTCGATCCATGATGAGCTTTACCGAGTTGCCCTTGTCTTTCTGGGGTTACGCACTTAAGACAATGGCTAAGTTATTAAATATAGCATCGTATAAAGCTGTGGCCCAGACACCATATCAGATATGGCATGGCAAGCCTGCATCCTATAAATACTTGAGAGTGTAGGGTAGCCCTGCATACTTCAAGAGGTTAGTGGGAGACAGGCTAGAGTCGAGGTCTAGCTTGTGCAGGTTCATTGGCTATCCAAAGGAAAGTGCAGGTTATTACTTTTATGACCCCTTTGGGCAAAAGGTATTTGTCTCAAGGATGTAGTCTTCTTGGAAAAAAGTTTTCCACCGAATTCCCAACACGATGAGCTGCTCCTTGAGGAATCGAGTGAGGCACCTCAGTCGATAGTGGCGACATCATTTATGCCCGACGTTCCCACTGATAATATTCCTGTCCTCCGTAGGTCAGCAAGAGTGCCACATCCTCCCGAGAGGTATGGCTTCTTAGGCGTGACAGTCAACTAGATAATGATCCCAAGACATAAGGGGACGTGATGTCGGACATCGATTTAGAGAAATAGCATGAGGCCATGAAATTCGAAATGGACTCCATGAGTTCAAACCAGGTCTGGACATTGGTGAATCCTCCCAAAGGTGTTAAGCTCGTTGGGTGTAAAATGGGTCTATAAACGCAAACTTGGAGCTGATGGGGAGGTGACTATCTTCAAGGCTAGGCTTGTGGGGAAGGGTTACACTCATCGACTTGGGGTCGACTTTGAGGAAACCTATTCACCAGTAGCCATGGCTAAATCCATTCGAATTATGTTTGCCATAGCTGCATGGTACTATGAAATATGGCGGATGGGCATGAAAATGGCTCTCCTTAACAGTTTCGTTGAGAAAAGAGATCTATACGGATCAATCGGAGGGATTCACTATCGTTGAAGAAGAGCAGAAGGTTTGTCATCTCCAAAGGTCCATTTATGGCCTTAAACAAGTGTCCCGAAGTTGGAATATCCATTTTGATGAAGTCATACGGGGATATGATTTCATCAAGAATGACTATGACCCTTGTATATGCAAGAAGGTCAGTGGGAGCTTAGTAGTGTTCCTGGTGCTTTATGTGGACGACATCCTGCTCATTGAGAATGATGTCAGGATATTCGGTGAAACAAAAGTATGATTGTCTACTCAATTCTCCATGAAGGATTTGGGTGAAGCTTCCTACATCCTTGGCATCAAGATCTTTAGGAATATATCTAGAAGTATGTTAGGAATGACCCAAAACTCGTATGTTGAGAAAGTCTTGAAAAGATTCAAGATGGATAACTCCAAATAAAGTTTCCTTCTCAAGAGGCATGGGGTCAAGTTATCCAAGAAACAGTATCCCAAGACTGATGAGGAACTTGAAAGGATGAAGGACATCCCCTATGCCTCCGTCGTAGGCAACATCAGGAATCCTGGCGTCTCTTACACTTTGAGTGTAACCAACAGATATCAGGCCTGCGCAGGTGAGGCACACTGGACTGCAGTAAAGACTATTCTTAAGTACCTGAGAAAGACTAAAGATATGTTATTGGGTTTATGGTGGTGGAGAGTTAATACTGGAAGGTTTTAGCGATGCCAACTTTCAGTCGGACAATGATGATGCCAAGTCTCAGTCAAGATTTGTGTTCAAGCTTAATGATGGAATGGTTGCTTGGAAGAGTTCAAAGCAGGATGCTACAACCGATTCCACTATTGAAGCTGAATACATAGCGGCTTCAAAAGCTACTAAGGAGGTTGTTTGGATGAAAAACTACATCTAAGAGTTGGGTGTGGTGCCTAGCATTGCCGAGCCAGTGGTTATTTTCTGTGATAACAACAGGCCTACAGCGCAAGCAAAGGAACCGAGATCTCATTACCAATCCAGGCACATTCTTAGATGCTACCACCTGATCAGGGAGATGGTGGGAAAAGGTGACGTTCGGATGGACCGAGTCAGCTCAGCAGATAATACAGCAGCATCCACTAACTAAGCCCATGTCACAGGTCGCTCATGCTCAGCATCCTAGGAAGATGGGTTTAAAGCATATGAGTGATTGGCTTTAGGACAAATGGGACATTGTTCGAATAAGTGGTCGTGAAGCCAGTTTTATTGGGCTTATGTAACCAGCTTCTGACTATTTTGATGTAATATGACATTTACGTATTGAATAAAAGTGATATTCAATTCTCGGCATGTTGTACTATGTTGTGTTCACTTCTATCATGTTTATTATTATACATTGCACAACAAAGCCCACAGACCGGATACGTAAATCCAAGAAGCTGGACTGCGCATAGGTTGGCAGTCATGAAGCCAACTTTTGTGAATTGGTCAGAAACTCTCCAAGTTAATGACCTCGAGGTTGGGTATCGTGGGTCCGAGTGAGACTTGCACTAAGGATTGCAGTCGTGTTTCATCGGCAAGTGACATGGGTTGTCCATTATTAGTGGGTTAGTCGGCTTAGAGTCGGCTAACTGAGGTGACTTGCGGGACCCATCATATGGAAGCCTGAAGGGGCTTGGTCAGTATGACTGGCATTCCCGGCTCCGATAGTATGAGATTAGTCCTCAAACTTGAGGAACCATGGCGATCGCATGCACACTATGCCTATGTCTTAGATTTGGCAAAAGGTTATTGTGTCGAAGACATGGTTGCTATAAACCCTATCAAGTGCAGTCAGAATGTGTAGTGAGGACGGTATCCCTCCAAGATAGAATCCGTGAGACTCGTTTCCCTTAGAAATTGTGGCCATAGTGACGGAACAGTGGGATGGGATCCCCGTGATGTTTCAGTGGGGTTAACGAGTGTCCCTAATGTATAGTCGCTTAATTCAAGGATGGGAACCGACGCTCAATTTCATGCTCTAGACTATAACAGGGAGATGGTAGACGAAAGGACTGTGCTCGTATGCATTCGTGAGCCTAAATGTTCAAGCCATATTTTCACCTAGTCTCTAGTACCATGTATCGTTTCTAGACGGTCACCCATTATGACAAGCGAATTCTGGTTATGGGATAATTAGGGATTGACCCAAGTCTAGTTGAGGGTAAACCTAAAAGGTCACACACAATTTACTGGAAGTGGAGAAATTAATTATAATTAATTCCGGGAGATGAAACAACTTAATTGGATTAAATTGATCCTTTTGGGAGTGACAAGCCATCATCGATTAATTGGATTAATCGGGCTTAATTCATAAATTAGATTTATGGAGTTGGGGCTTTCCTTTTAGTTAGATTAAAAGATAGAAATTATTTATTTGGGCTTGAGTTTTAAATTAGATTTAATACATAAAGTTCATTGGACCTTGGACCATTTAAATTGAATTTAATTGGGTCATTCCATAAAGCCCATCAAAAATGGATGGACGAGATTTGATCAAGAGGGTTTGAGATGGATGGCTAGGATTAATCCTAGAATATAATTTGACTAGGTCAAATCATTAGTTGGTGCTTAATGTGTGCCTCTTTGGAAGAGTTTGAGTAGGTTATATGACCTAATAATTACTCAATTACACAAACATGCACACACAACTCTCTATATTGTACTCTCTATCCGTCGACCACCCTCTCTCTCTCGATCATCTCTCTCTACATTCTCCTCCAAAAAGTGTTTACTTGTCTTCTTGTTTTGTACAAGGAGCGTATGAATAAAAGATCACCTTAATTAATAGCGTTTGATCATTTTTCTCTCCTTTTTCGGATCTCTTGCTAGCGCGAGAGTACCTACGAATTCCAATGAATTGCGTAGACGTGCTTTGGAGGAGCTCTACATTGAGTCTTGGCATTGGAGAACGACGAAACACGTGTAGCCGGTAGAGAAAACTACAAAGGTGAGTTTCTGGTTATGTTTTCTCATTTCTACTTTTACCCTAGGGCCCCCATGAACTATGTTGTATGTTTTATGATTCATGAGATACACTGAACGCCTGGGAGAATCAAGGGTACACCCCTTGATCTGGTTTTAAATTTCGTTTTAAATTTCGTTTTAAATTTCGTTTATGCAAGTTTTTACGTTTTTCCACGCTTCCGCCGCGTGTCTCCCGGGCCGATCCACACTTAGATGTATAGGTAGAGATCATGACTTGGTTTAAGGTGTGGTTTAAGTAAGGTTTTGGGCTTTATCTATTTGGCCATAAAGGGATTCAAGTTTGTTTTGTAAGGTTGTGGTTGGCCTACAAGAATAAGCCCATGTGCAATGACTAGGGGGGAAGTTTGGATGTTGGGCCCAGATTTATTCGGCCCATAAGGGATTTCTGTGGTTTGGGGGGAAGGCTGAGGGGTTGGGCGGGAAATGGAAATCTAGTTGGTGGGCTTGACGTCCAAGTCAAGATTGGGTGGTTGGGCTTTGTCAGGGAGGGTAGCAGCAGATCTTTCCATTTTGTTATTTGTGCTTTTATTCTTTTTTATTTTTAGGTTGCTGGACAATTTGGAAAATTTTGGAAACTTTTTTAGGGATGGGTGGTCAGAGCTTTGCCCCCTAGCCGGACTTTGTTCGTGGTGTTCATGGTCGCCTCTGACCATATTTTTTGGTTTCTCAAACAACATTATTTTTGTAGGTTGTGATGTGGGATTAGGATTTGGACATTTTCTACCTTGAGCGAGGGGCCAAAGCGGAAAGGATTGGGGATATTTCCTAGCTGGGTTGATTTTGATGGGCAGAGGGTTAATTTGTGTCCCATAAGGCCACACACATGACAAAACTAATCCAAATGTTCATACCTGAGCTCCAACACAATCTTTTTATTCTCTTTGCAGTTGAAAATAATATGATCTTTTAGTGGTTCAGAGACTACCTTGTTCATGCGAATGCGGAGGGCTTTCCTCCATTTTTGGCCTTCAAACATGTGGTTTGTTTTGACGAGGTTTCTAATCGTGTTTCCAATTTTTTTTCTATAGATTATTTATTTACGAACATTTGGTTGACCAATAGCTTGCACCTAGATATGGTACCTGGTAAGATCGACATCTTCAAGAGCTTCCTCCGGGGGCCATGGTTTTGACACAATGAGATTTTCTTGGAAAGAACATGGGCTTTGTTGCCTAATGTGCCTGCCGTCACTTTCACTTTCAAGGAGAATTACAATGGTATTATACTCAACGACATTAGTGTGTGTGTTTGGGGGGAAGACCCCAAGCTTTTAAGAGGGTTGACTTAATATTATTGTTATTTAGGGGTTTTTCGGGGAGGACTTTTGCAATAATGGGAAAGTGGGTGGTTGTTGGGGTCATCAAATGAAGAATTTTCGTCTTCCGTAAATTCGAGGTTGAGGGTTTTGTCAATCAATCCTCTAACAGAATCCAATTCCCCATGGCGGATTAGGTAGGTGGGAGTAAGAGAAAAAGGGGTGGAAATGGAGTAAATGTGACAGGTGGGGGGGGAGGCAGGTTGGTGGCCGAAAACAGAAAGGTGGAGAAGCAAGGAGGTCTAGAAAAAGGGTGTGGGAGATGATGGATTGGACCAAGGGCAGCTGCGAGACAAATGAGATCAAGTTTTGCTCTGTAGATGGAAGGAAAACTAAAAAGGGAGTTCCACTCAGGCTGAGAGAATGGACAGAGGGAAACAATTATTACTTCAAAAGATCACATTCACCATATCTTTTCCCCTTCTACATTAAGTTTTAAATCCATTTGTTTTAACATAAAAAAATTATAATAAGCAATCATAATAAGATATTAATGTTCATCATTTAATAACTACAATTGAAAAATTAAATAGACTTGGATAGTAAGTGATTATTTGAAAAAAAAATCATGACCTTTAAAAATAAAAAATTATAAATTTTAATTTTTCAAATGTAATACCTTAGAAAATTATGATTTTGAAAAAAGAACTAGAGAGAGTAATTAAGATAAATAAAAATAAAAAAAAAACACAAATCAATTTCTATACTCTCTTTCTTAAGTTCTAAATTTTAGACATTAAATATAAACTTTCACCTCTCTATTATTTCCCCATAACTATCTCCCTTCAGATTCCGTTTACTTTGATGTTTTAGCCTGTATAATAAAATTAGTATAGGTTAATACAGTATTTGCTTTGTTGTATGGGGATCGGTATAAAACCAAAGCTTTGTATATATTTTTCTTTTTTAAAGAAGGAAAAGGAAGAATGTATTAATCAAATTCATTAGGAGACACATGAAACATATGAATGTCTTCCACCGAGAAAATAGAACCTTCAGCTCGAACATGAGCAAATCTAGCAAATTTATGATCACTAGTATTATTACTACGTCTAGCAAACGACAACAAAACTGAAGAAACAAAATGAAAGGGCCCCTTTAGTATCCAAAACAATCGGGCCAGAAGTAGAGAAGTTCAGTTCCGAAGAGCGGAGCCTGGTGAGTATGTTAATGCAATCTCCTTCTAGAATAATATCTTTCCACCCTTTGAGGCATACAAGCAGTGCAACTTCTCTAGTGGCAAGGGCTTCCACTGATTCAGCATCATCGCGTCCCCTAAATGTGTGGGCAATCCAGGCAAGTACCTTTTCGTTTCAATCTCTCGCCACCACTCCAACTGCAACTTCCATTGATTATGAGAAAAGAGCAGTGTCAAAGTTAACTTTTATAGTTCCAGGTTCTGGATGAACCCATGCCGCACAATGTCTCGTTGGCACCAAAGTCAGTCCTGCGGAATGATATGTCGATAAGAAACACTGAGCTGAGATTGCAACTTCATGCGGAGCAACAAAGATGGATTCCATACACATTTTATTGCTCCCCGACCAAATGAACCAACATGCGACCAAAAAGAGTTCCCCTCCTTCTGGTCAAGTTGATTGAGAGTTGTTCGAATCCACCCAGCTGGGTCCTGTACATATGCTGAAATAGCACTCCAAGATAGTGGAAGAAGTGCTCAAATCTGACAGGCGTAGTGACAGTAGAGAAAGGTGTGTGCAGTGTTCTCAGCCTGTTCAAAGCAAAGAAGACAGATGGAACTCTCTACACATTTTTCTTATTCTCAAGCTCAACTTTTGTAGGGATAGCATTAAGGCAAAGTTTCCAGCAAAAAACTTATTGAGTACCTTTACCTACCAAATCATCTTTGAAAATTCAGACGGGGCGTTTCCCCCAGTAGCACTAGGGCTGACATCTCAAGTGATACAAAGTACACGCTCTTGACAAAATAGTTTCCATTACGCAAGAAATGCCAGCACCGAAGATCAAAGTTTGTTTGAGGCTCAAGGGAATTTTATATATATGTTCTTGATCATCGGCCATAAATAGTCCCGCAATGATGTCAGAGTCCCATGTCCTTATTGCTGGGTCGATAAGGGTCACCACTTTTGCATTCTCAAGTCCCTTAGGGGCCTAATTCAAAACTTTAAAGTTCGTCGGCCTAGGGAACCACTTATCATTCCAAATCTCCACGTTCATTCCATTTCCAATACGCCATTTTCACCCCACATTAATCGTTTCCTTCACATTGAGGATAGACCTCATGTGAGAGATGGTTTGTAACCAAGTGAAGCTGAAAGAGGAGACGTGTGGTGGGAGTACCTTGCTTTGAGAACCTGGGAGAGTAGGCAATGGGGTTTAACAATAAGCCTCCAAAGCTGCTTCGCAAGCATTGCGGAATTGAAGGCCTTCAAGCACCGGAAACTGAATCCTCATTCAAATTTTCTTTTACACATTCGAGACCAAGCAATCAAATGTATCTTTCTATGATATTTGTTGTTCCAAAAAATGTTTTCCATCATAGACTACATTTCCTTGATTAAGTTGTCTAGTAATCTGAAAACACTCGGCGCATAGGTTGGTATGGATTACAACACCGACTTGATGAGAATTTCCTTTCCAACTTGTGATAGATTTCTATCATTCCAATCCTGACTCGCCGCCAAACACTGTCACGAATGTATCCACAAACGTCCAATTGTGGAAGGGAGGCCAAGATATTGGTCTTGGTGTTCTTCTCTTTGTAATCCAAACAGAGTTGGAATTGCCTCGGTAAGCTGTGGGGTTGTGTTTTTGCTTAAAATCACCATCGAACTTATGGAAGTTCACTTGTTGTCCAGAAGCCTTCGCATACGTTTCCAAAATATTTCTAATGCAAATCATGGTTGCCTCTGTTGCTCGACAATAAAGCTATGTATCGTCTGTGAAGAGAAGGTGTGTGATGGAGGAAGCCCTTCGGCAAATTGCAATTCCTTTCAAATTTCCTTTGCATTCTGCCTTGTGAATAAGTGCACTGAAAGCTTTTGTACAAAGCAAAAAGAGATATGGGGAAAGAGGATCTCCTTGATGAGGTGACCTAACTCACAGGGTATCTTAAGAGATGATTTGAGCTTATGTTATATTTATTAGAGACATGAGATGACATTGTTGGTGTTCAATCAAATATTTTTTTGGGTGAATGGTAAATTTCATATTTCACTTAATGTACAACAATCATACAAGTGAGCTTGTTCCACCAGATTATTCTCCATATTCTAAAGACAGGAACTGCTTCTAATGATGATGGATTATAGTCTATAAGTTGTTTCTTTCTGATTTGCTCAACTATAAGTCTAGCAACAACTATTGGTTCCTTTGAAATACGTTGGAATCTCCTTGCTTTCCATTCCTGCCAAGACAGCTTGATTAGTTGTATTCACAAGATGTCTTTATCTCCACCTCCTAGTTGGCCATTGGTGTCCCTCTACCATTTTTTGTAAGGTCAATTCTATTCAATCAATCTTTGAATATATCTAATAACTCAAGTAGCATATATGCACTCAAAGAAGAGGTGAGAATGTGACTCCTCAGGTTTATCATCACACAATATGCTTTGTGTTCCAAAATGCTATGACTTTGGCTTGTCTAGTGGAGGCAATATTTTCTGTATAGTTAGCCAAAGAATAAACACATTCATTGGGATCTTAAGAGGTCCAAGAAGAAGGGAGTTCCAGGTGACTTATGGCGAACACTGATGAAATAGTTGTAGTGTTGAGGCAGTAGTATATTGACCAGTTAGTGACAACTTCCATTTCTTACATCCCCGTGGCCCTAAATACTTGGTCATCCTGAGTGTTTCTTGTCCTTCTTTTGCCATAACATCAGTCCAAGCTCACTCGCCATAGAGAAATACTATAGAGACTTTTGGTTTACATTCAAACGTTACATGATGGCCCACTAGGAAAACACTGCTACAGTATTAAGGGTGGATGCCGAGGATCTCTTCAAAGCCAAGTGTATTCCCCTATACCAGTATGATACTGAATAACTGGAAAAATATAAGTCTGCAATTCCATGATTGTCCTCCTGCCAAGAATCAGTAACGTAGAAATTGTCCAATCAGAGCTCCTATTTAATCTGTAGTGTTTTATTCACTTCAACTAAACTGATGTGTCCTGCACCCTGTAGTGTTTTATTCACTTCACCTAAACTGATGTGTCCTGCTCCCTAATGATTTCCCATGGGTGCTTCCAGATTAGAGCTTTATTAATTAAAAATATAGATTTGATCCCTAATCCACCAGTAGAGACTACTGGGATTACCTAATCTAATCCACCTTTGTTGTATGTCTTCCTCTTTTTGCAGCCCACAAAAACCTTTTTGAGTTTCTTTTCAATCATCTTCACTATCGCGGCAAGTAGGACAAACATAGAAGTCCAATAGGTTCAATCAATTGCGTAATGCGAATATGTGCAGAAAATATAGGGGTTTGAGGATGATTTTTGGTGTAATTGTATCAATGAAGTATAAGAATCAATTGAGGTTGAATTTAGAGTTCTATAATAGAAACATGTATTTGGTATTGGGTTTACTATGAAAATCATGACACTTAAAGCAGTGGATTAGAAAAGTATTCATTAGATAGTTTTATTTAGATGATTGAAGAAAAAATAAATCTTCATGAGTGATTCTACGTGAGGAGTATAGATGGAATGATATTTGTGGTTTAGCTTGTATCTAGATATTAATCATTTTTTATAATATTAAATTTTAAGTCAATTGATGGTACTTGAGTCATCAAAGGAGTTTCACTTTTCATAGATCGTAATTGATTGATATGTACATGTGCTTATGCTAGAGTGAGTTTCTCTTGTTAATTGAAATTAATCATTAATTGATATGAACTAATTTACATGTGAGTTTTGGGTGACTAGTGTAATAATATTATACACCAAAATTAGATCAATAAATTGGAATAGCATGCCAAACTCGTATGCTTATATATTTTGGGAAAAAACATCTCAAACCTTTTTTTTAAAAAAAAAAAATATCTCAAACCTTAATAGTTGACAAAAGTAATCTAGTGACAGAATTAGTACAGTCTTGTTGGCTCGAGGAGTACATTCTGTATGTATTTCAATTGTAAAACCTAGGTTCTAGGATGACATCATATGTTAAGTTGCAAGAGGATTAAATTAGAACCCAAATATGCTTACAAGTATTAAATATTTATATTAGTGCGATAGGATTCACTTAATAAGACTAGCTTTTTAGAAACAAGTCAATTGCGTGTTGGAACTCGGGGACCGAATTCTTTTAATGGGAGGAGAGTGTAACACCTGATATCTACCATAATAAATATTATATATCATCCTTAACGAATTTTTTATTATCATTTATGAGATTTATCTTTTTCACCTATCTCTTGTTTAAGGTTTATTCACGAGAAGTTTGTTTGAGTTAATTTGAGATAAAGAAAGAAATTATATGAAGCTTATTTAATTGATTGATACAAATTAGAAATCTCAAGTCGACTAGGAAACAAATTATTGGTATAATTCAAATATATCAAAATTCTAAGGGACCAATTGGTAAGTGTTAAAGAAATCTAAAATTTATTAGTAAATAAGTTATGGATCACAATTTGAATATAATAAAACTTTAAGGGACCAAGTTGAAGCTTTACAAAATATTTGGGGTTAAATTATATAAATCTAGAAACTCATGCATCAAACTAAAATTTAAACAAAAAAGAAAAGAAAGAAATATGTGGTGATGAGGATGTGAAGCAACGTGGCTCCCATCCTTTGCATGCAAGAGTGCCACTAAAATTATAAGGAGAAGCGGCAAACGGCACCACCTCGAGTTTTTAACCATTGTATCATTAGAATAATGTAATCTGTTAGTTTAAGAACGCTCGGCAGTTAGATAACACATTTTCAATTTCTCCATTTTCAGCATCTCAAGACAGGTAATGGATTAATACTTTAAATTCTTAATTAATTTCCTATTTGATTAGTAGATTCCCTATATATAATCTCTACTGTTAGTTTTAATAATTAATTGGAAAGTTTATTAAATTTAATTATTTATAGATTAATTATTGATTAAATATTTTATTTGAATTGAGGTTATTATAACTACTTAATTGAAGCCGATTTGGCTCCTTAATACAATTGTTACTTTTCCCTCTAAAAAAAAATAAAAATATCAATAATTACTTTGTCAAAATAACACCAAAGCAATTGATTGTTTGATTACCACTGAAGCAGAGTTAATTATACTTAAAATAGAAATTAAACTAATTTGGAAGTTTTGTGTATAAGATAGGTCCAAATGTTTTGTTAAGAACCTGACACACTTGCAAACATTAAAAGTCACATTTGTTTGATTAAAATGGTATAATTGTTTAGCAAGAAAAGATATGAAACTGATATGATTTATTTAATTATATTGTTTTATTAATCCTAGGCCATCTCATGATATTTAGATATTATTGACCATATATATATTTCATTAGAATTTTAATTTAGCTTTCATATTAGTTGCGAGAGATGTATTCTTATGTTGCTATACAATTCTTACATATAAAAGAATACACTGTTATCGCGTGATAGCACAAGGCATGAGAAGATACCTTTTTAGCGTGAATAGTACGGAGATATTCATTG
The DNA here is from genome assembly GCA_034509735.1 of Sesamum alatum. Classification (NCBI taxonomy): domain Eukaryota; kingdom Viridiplantae; phylum Streptophyta; class Magnoliopsida; order Lamiales; family Pedaliaceae; genus Sesamum; species Sesamum alatum. Next base: position 25,390,289 of record JACGWO010000007.1, on the reverse strand, counting down.
GAATGTAGTTATGCAACGGAGAAAATGGCAACCCCGCACAAGGTCTATAAATCTGTCCTTTAGTTAGATTTGGTTAGTGCCATTTAAAATTATATTAGTATTTGCAAAATTGGAGGAACAATATATGTTATCGTACATGGCTATATATATGTATAAAAAGTGGTCTTTTTCTAGCGACGAACTTGAGTAAAATATTTCTTGAAATTGTTCACTGATGTGAAATAAAATGAATATGATTTTTGGTTATGTATATGGGTTGATTGGACATTTGGAACTCTATGGAGCTAAGTGCTACAACGTGATTATTGTTCTTGTCATGTGATATTCTGGTATTCGTTATGAACTTCCATTGGGAGCCACCTCTAGAGTTAGTATGAGTATCCAAGAGATCCCACTTATTTTGATATATTTCAATTTGTCACAATATTCAATGTGCATGCAGTATTTAAATGCTCTATTTTCTATATGGTTGTTCGACTGGATTTATGAATTTGGTCAAGTGGTTCTTGCAAAGCAGTCAATGGGCCTGGGGCTGCACGGTTCGCGGGCACGCTGGGGTAGCATTGGGCTGCCAGTTGAGGCTTCGTCGTTCAGTTTCCACTTAAGTGTCCTTTCACGGGCAGGCTGGAGATTCTTTGCGTGTGATTGGCGGTGCCATGTACCTAGGCATGGCTGATTCAATGCGGTCATGGGGTCGCTCCCCACATGGAGGATAAGGTAATAAACGGTCTTTTGGGAGACATAAGGTGGTAATCATGTGATTCAGTCCTTGCCTGATATGGTCTTCACAGGCTTGATCTTTCTTGTTGCTAGTCAATATGATATGTTTGAAGTATTTTGATCGATTTTCCATTATCAGTATTTTGTTTCACGTGCAGCCACTTATGGCCTCACTAAGTTGTTTCTTACATAATTTGAATTTTCTCCTCCAGATACAAGTGACATCGTGAGCAGATCAAGGCCTAGCCAACCTAGGAAAGTGATTGTGGTGGTGTGCAGCGAGGTTGAACTTTTAGGTCATGTGATCAGGTGGCTATTGGACTATTATTTTTGGGAAGGTTTATTGTTGTTATAATTTCTGTTAGGTCACGTCTAAGAATAGGTCCTAAAGTAGAGGTCCTATTTTTAGGGCGTGAAATGTTATGAATGCAGATTGATTTTGGGATATGATGTTATCCAATAGGGGTTTTAGTCTATTTGCAATTGTTTGCAATTTTGTGTACGACATTGCATAGACTAATGGGTTGAAATTGGGATAGAGTAGTAGGCTTACGACATTTAGAATAAGGACAAGTTGTGTATGATTCAAATGATTATCACAATAGCCAGTATTAAGGAATTTAAGTACAAATTGAATCACATCTTTCTTAACAGTATCCCAAAAATGATAATAAAGGAAGAGGGGCATACCATCGGGTCCAGGTGATTTGAGAGTAGCCATTTGGAAGAGTGCCTTTGTGATCTCCTCTTCAGCGTACGGCTGGAGTAGAGTTCGGTTCAACTCCTCGTCCACCTTGCTTGATAGTGCTTCAATTCCATTTTCCACATCAGCTAGGGATGGATAATCAGATCTATACACTGCTAAAAAGTGCCTCAAAATTAGTCTTTGAATCCGTTTCTGTATCCTCAACCCATAAACCTTCTGAATTCTTAAGCCGCTGAATTTTATTTGTCCTATTCCGCCTTTTAGCTTTTTCATGGAATAATGAAGTATTGCAATCTCCATGTTGCAGCCAGTGTGCCTTCGCGCTCTGATCCCAGTAGATCTCCTCTCACAAAATTAATTCGTCCAGTTCTCGTTGTAGCCTAAGTTCTTTCCCCTACTAGCTGGGTCAATACGTCTCTTTCAAAGCATTGTCAGATTTCTCTCAGGTGCAACAATCTTTCTTCTCGTCACCGCGGCGTTGTTTCTCTGTTGCCATGTGTCCAACTGAACCCTACACCCTGCATAAACAAAGCCAAGGTTTTCGAGACTGATAGCTTAGTTTTTTTTTTTACACTGACCACTTGGAGACCTCAGAATCACTATAGAAGCCCGTCATTCTCTAGGTTGGGGAAGTCTTCATTTCTTGCACCTATGCATCAATATGATTCTTTGAAAAGGACTGAATTGTGACCTCAACTGATCTATTCCAAAGTAAACATAACCCACCACTCTTGCCTCGTGACTCTTCACAAATACCTTACATATCCACTTTCTGATGAAAAGCCTCAAATTTCTGTTTGTTGCACTTAGTTTCTATGATGAACACAATGTCAGGGTTACGGGATCGAATGAGCCCGTGAAGGCCATGAACTGTCCAAGGACCCCCCCAGTCCTTGGCAGTTCCAAGCTAAAATAATCATTAATCTCGACAGCGACGGGACTACTTCGGAGTCGCCGCCACTGGTAAGGGGCATTCATCATCTATTAATTCTTCGTCAACTAAACTATGTGAAACCTTCGCTATGATGTCGGCAAGAGGTTGGATTGGATGCCGCCAATTTGCGTTTACCTGAGACCAAGATAATCCGCCTAGAGATGGAGAGGATGTTCAGTGAGCTTTTGTGGGATTTTTGTTGGGCAGATTTAGTCAGTGCCTGGAAGGAGGGGGTAGAGAAAATGATAGGAATGTTTGGAGATATGGATAATGGGGCTAGTGGAAGGCGGGATAGTGCATTGACAGTGGGATGTTCAGTTCGTTGGGTAGTTGTGGAAGCAGATGTGAGGGTACTGCTTGTGGTAGTGAGAGGGTCTGGACCATGGAGTGTGGAGTAAAACCATGAGTGTCGGTGATTTTGGGATACGACATGAATTGGTTCATCAATGGGATTATGCTGGATGTTGGGGGGGGGGGGGGCTGAAAGTTATAAGAGAGGAGGTGTTAGGGATATTAGGAGTGATTTGGTTTATTGTAGCTTCAGGTCGTTTACTGCTGGAGGTCCGACCACGTGGTACACCTAAGTTCTGCATGGTATTTGGCTGGCGGGATGAAACGAATTGGGGTCAATTTTGCGGGTTCTCATCATTGTAGGAGCATGAAGACTGCACATGATTCCGTGTATTGTTCGTCATCTGGGGACCATATGGAGTATTATCGCCCGGATCATGAAGCCAGGTTCTAACTGTTTCTCACATATTTTCGACAGATGACCCAACCTTCCGTGAAGATAACAAAAATTAGGCATCCTTTTATACGTCAAGGATACTAGGACTTCGTCTCTGTAGGCAATATGTATCTTGAGCACTCTCTTTAACGGTTACTGACAACCCAACCCATCCTAATTCTCATTGCTCAACCCCAAAGGCTGGCTGATCCCTCCATATCAACACTGCAGAACTGGCCCAACTGATTCCCGATGAACTCTACAACACCTCTACTCATTTTCCCGATGGGCAGGTCATGGACACGGACATGAAAATCCACCCAATTTAAGTCCACATAAAGTGGGTTCTCATTATAGTTCACAAAATTCAGATCAACAATTTTTTTTAGAAGGCCCATGCTCCATTTTCAAACACCCTTTTCTTGTCAGTCGAATTCTCAAAATGGAAAAGTAATTTGTTATTCTCTATCATTATTATCTCCACCTTTTGAATAGTATTGAAAGCCGATGATAAGGTTGCACGCATCACATCTAAATGAAAACTCTTCCTAGATAAAAATCCTACCAAGCAAAAGTCTTCCGGTTCAGATTCGTTTGACCATAAACCAAGTGGAATGACGGTGTCGCTGTCTTCCTCGACAGTAAGGGAGAGAGCACATTTCAGACCCGACAGATGCAAATCTATCCCTATTAGATCTGTATTAGGGAATATGACTAAGAAACCCGATGGAGAAGGGGATAATCTTGTCTTACGAACAACCGTACCTGTAAAGAAGACAACTGAGCAAAACAATCAAATGGAAACAGAAAAGGGTAGAGATCGAGAATTAAGACAAAGAATAAAAAGCAAACAGACAAAGGAACCTAGTTGATAAGACTATAAAAAACGAGTGACCAAGCAAGGGGATAGTATACCCGAATAACGAAATGATAGATCAATTGAGATAAAACCACAAATAATCGAGGTTACCAAGGAGCCACATCGTCGATCAGAGCATTAGCAAAGCGTATAATTGCAAATGGAAATCTCTCAGAGATGAAGAACAAGAAAAATTATAGGAAATCTCTCAAAGAAAGAGGAAAAAACCATCATCTGAAGGAAACTTATGATGACAATGATCATACTCTTAATATGACCATGAAAAGCCTGGTATTAAATACTGTTACGTTAGAATAAATTATACCATCAAAGGATGTGGTATAACTTATCCTAAGAACAATACAATAAGCCAATTGTCGAAATTGTCCTCATGGTGGTAGCTGGCATTATTGAAGAATCTACTTACCTAAATCAGTCAACCACAAGTCCACTTTCCACACCTCTCTTCCTCATTTCCATTGAGGTTCTTCATTTTTCTTTCTTTTGCACACCACATTCCATCTCACTTTCCATACTATGAGTAACAGTTCATGAGAAAGTGACAAAATACCTAAATTGGTGAATGTAGAAACTCAATTGCAAACAAAAACAAAATCAAAAAGAGAAAAAAGATTTCCAGCTATTTCTAGAAGGAAATGAAAATTGCAAAGTAAATAGTACAAAGAATGTCAACAAATCATTTACCTGGTTTGCACTTCACTCTTAAATTCGATTTTTGAAGGCAAATTGACAACAGGTTATTCAAAAAATCACATTCGAAATTAGGACATACAAACAATCTTTGGAAGAAAATGGGTGTTTTTATTAATTTGTACTAAATGGGCTAATGTGTAATTTTTCATAAAAAACATGTTTATACCTCAAAGTAAACACTTGACAAATTTTATCTGATTTCAATAATACATGTAAGTAAATGTCTTATTATTAATATTAATTTTTTTTGTCATTCATTTAGTTCAAAATAATCCTATTACATATTTAATACGGTCCTCAAAGTAAGCGGAGCTTATGAGTATACATAGTTTGTTTTCAAGTTACCGATACTTTACATTTGTTTTTTGAGCAACAACAAAGAAACTTGTCTTTTATTACACAAGCAAAATATCTAGTACATGATTATAGGAAGTATGGTGTTTATAAGAGTTATGTACATAATTATACCACAAAACAAGCAAAAATTGAGGGAAGATGTCATATTCGTATGTCCAAAATATGGCTAAAAAGCTCGGCATGCCAAAAAATCTGCTATGTTGTTTACTTGTCGGTAATAAAAGATGAGCCGGAGGCATTGGAACACCATAATTTTATCAAATTGTCCGAAAATATGTAAAAACAACTATTTTTCACCACTTTCACCTTTCTCATATTAAATTCTCTCAATATGTTGTTGATCATTAAGAGAGCAATTCTTAAATAAAACACTAACATATAACATTTCGGTCAGAAAGTTGCAGTACTTCTCCCACCCAAAATAACAACCAATATAATATTTTTAGAATTAAAATGACTGAAGTGAAAAAAAAAAAAAAAAACAAAAAAAGGTTTCAAATTGGATTGTTGAAAAGTGATGAGGAGGACTACTTCAAAATAAAATCTAAAATTTGAAATGCTAGTATAAGAAAATAAAGATGAAAAACTAAAATAATTTTAAACTTAAGAAATAATTATGATATTTACCCAAAACATTTAAGCCAAAAAGTCATTGTGAGAATATATGAAAGAAATGAACCAACAATCGAAAATATATTTTATCCAAATTGAAATGACTTATCCATACCATTTACAAAACATGACCCACCCCTCAAAAGAAATAATAGAAAAAGTACAAACAGTTATTGATAAGAAAAAAAAGAAAAAAGAAAAAGTACAACCAGTTGTAAAATAGTAGTGGAAACTTGCAGTTGCAGGCAATCTTCACCCCAGGCTGTATACCTCTTCTCTCCCTCTCATGTCTGTCTCCTCCAGTCAGCCCACCATTCTCACCAGCAGCACTTGGCAGTTGAAAATGGTGGCATGTTTTAATCCCACCCCATAATCAACTGTTTTTTTGCTTAATTGTCTAATTAATTAACTCTCTCTCTCTCTCCCTCGCCACCAAACTTTGAATCTTTCCGCTTCAGTTTCCAAATCTTTTCCCAAAAAAATGCCGGGCTTAGTATCCGTCAAAACGCCACCAGAGGCTCCGCCGCTGCGCATCACGGTGCCGGAGGAGCCGCCCCGTACTCCAGTCCCGCCAGAAACAATTAGATCCGAACCGAGAACCAACTCCCCTGCTACTCGCCGACCTCCTTCCCCATCCCCCTCTACTTCACGCGCAAAACCGTCACCGGATCGGGGCTCTGCCAAGAAGAAATCACCGCCGGAGAAAAGCCTGATTAACGAATCCTCGCTCGACAACCCGGATCTAGGCCCCTTTTTGCTGAAATTGGCCAGGGACACGATTGCGTCGGGGGAAGGCCCGAGTAAGGCCCTCGACTACGCGTTGCGCGCCTCCAAGAGTTTCGAGAAATGCGCCGTCGAAGGCGAGCCGAGCTTGGATTTAGCGATGAGTTTGCACGTTGTGGCGGCGATTTATTGCAGCCTGGGGAAGTTCGAGGAGGCGGTGCCGGTTTTGGAGAGGGCGATTCGTGTTCCCGAGGTGTCAAGGGGCGCGGATCACGCGCTCGCCGTGTTTTCGGGGTATATGCAGTTGGGCGATACGCATTCGATGCTGGGACAGTTGGATCGGTCGATTGAGTGTTACAAGGAAGGGTTAAAGATACAGATGGAGACGTTGGGGGATAATGATCCCAGAGTTGCAGAGACCTGCAGGTAAATTTTACTCCTTTTTGGCTAATTTATTATTTTTAATTAAAGCAGTGTTCGTGGAGCTCATATTTGGATTAATTGGATTAGTCACTGTTGGATTTTATTCGGGTGTTTTTTATTTGCTATTTTCTGTTTTTTGTTATATAGACTGAATTTAACCTGTGAAATTGAAATGAACATTGCCTTATGTGGTATTGAGAGAAATAATGGAAGACCCTGACCCTCTGAAATATGGAAGACTGGCTGCAGTGGCACACTTCTTAAATATTTAAGAGTAAATTCCACTTTACCCCATATAGATTCCTACTACTAATACTTAAGAGTAAATATCACTTTTGATCCTCCAACTATGTCACTTGTTTGTATTTAGTCCCTCAAGTTTTAGAGTCACCACATTTAGTCCTCATGTTTGAAGATTCCATGAAACGTGGTCCTCGCCGTTAACATTATGTTAAAAGCTAACCGTGGTTGGGTTTTGAGGGAAGTTATGGGTGTTTGGCGCCAAAAATGGCCTATCTACCCAATTCTATATTTTTGGAAAAAGAAATGTCCTGTAATTTTAATCAAATTGTGAATATTCTATCAAATTGCGATGTTTGGACTGAAAAAACATGTTCTGTAATTTGTCCAAACCAAATTAATTTGACCTGCTTTTTTTGCTGGCATCAGTGCATTTATATTTCTATACACCAGATAACACCAGCTATGAATGTAATCAACCAAGATAACATAACAATTTTAAGAACAATTACATTCATTGCACCACAAAGGGCTTTGGAATAAACTGCAACCTGTCTTGTCTTAATGTTGTTATGTTATCTTGGTTGTTTATATTTATAATTGTTTGGGTGTTACCTGTTCCATAGAAATATATACACATTGATGTCACTAAAAAAGCAAGTCTTTTACTTTGGTTTGAAAAAATTACATTTATATGTTTTTTCAGTTCGAACATCACAATTTGATGAAACTTACATGACTTTTTTTTTTTTTTTTTTTTTTTTTTTTTTTTTTGCGTAGAATGTAGAAATGGGTAGATGAACCGGTTTTGGCACCAAACACCTATAACTTCCCTCAAAACCCAACCACTGTTAGTTTTAATGGAATATAAATGGTGAGGACCACATTTGATAAAATTTTCAAACATTTGGGACTAATGTGATGACTGAAACTCGTGGACTAAATGCGAATAAAGTGGCTTAGTTAGAGGACCAAAAGTGATATAAATACTTCAATACATTCTTGCCTTTAAAATTGATTTCGTTAAGTTAGCAATTTGGTTGAATGAATTCTATAAAATAAAATACTTATGATAAATTATGAAACTCATTTTTTATACTTCTAACATCTCTATGTTATTACTCCAAAAATTTTAATTTAAATTGTTAAAATTTTCAGAACTCAAAACTATTTAGATGGATTTAATAGTTGGACAATATGTTTATAAGAAATTTAGAAAATAACTACACAAAGAGAAAATGAGAACTTTTTATTCAAGAAATGTATAATGATACTTTTGCAGTAAAGTTTTAAACATAAAATTAAATATATAGTGTTACCAATTATTGAATAATTTTTATCTTGATTGAGTAATACTATTGTCCTAATAATGTTATTCTTGAAATAATATAAGAATCTTATGCTTCTCATTTGGTTGTTAAAATTCACTGTATAAAATACAAAGCGAAGTTATTATAAAAATAAGTTTTGCACAAGTTTTATATGATAGTTATTTGTACATTGATTATTTTAGTATCATAACTCTTGAAAATTATTTTACTACTTTTAGATGATTACATTTTAAATAGAAAGTTTTTGAGTAATAGTATATATATGTAGAAGTATAAAAGAAGTTTCATAATTTTAATATTCGTATTTTATTTAATAATAATAATAATTGAACCAAAGTGCTAACTTTATAAAACTAATTTTGAAGGTTAGAATGCAATTAAAGCATTTATATAAATACTTTAAGAGTTGAGGGGGTAACTTTATACAATTGAGAATAGGAGGAGGTAAAGTGAGACAAGGCCAGAGTAGAGAGGTAAAATATGATGCTCTATTTTTAAAGTTTATTAGAGTTATTGTTTCTATTTTATCAAATAATGGTTGGAGGAAAACTCGAGAGAGGAAACCAACAAAGGTTGGAGCTTAGAGGAGAAAAAAGATGGGTTGGAAAAAAACTAGAGAGGAGTAAAAACAAAGACATTGAAGAGGAGGGAGAAAGGAAACAACACAAGTTACCTTGATATTATGTCTTTAAGGGTTCGTTTACATTTTGGGATGGGATAATTAGATGATAGGATTGAGTGAGATTAACCGTGGTGATAGAATTATTTAATAATATATGTTTGTTGTTTACTTCAAACCTTATTTACTTAGTGGACTTGGGATGGATAATATTATCTAGCCCAATATTATCCGTCCCAATATCTTCTTTACTTTGTTTTTTCGGCATCGAGGATAAATGTATCTGGCTTGATAGAGTAGCTGATTTTGGCTACACGATCCAACCCCAGCTCATTTGGGTGGATGAAAATTCTTCAGCCTAAGATGTCCTCTAAATTTCACACCGGACCTCTTTGTCTTTGCAAATTCTAGAAATAACACAAAATAACCCACCAAACTAGTAATGACATGTCAATAACTGTTTTGACAAATGAAGTGACATGCGACTTGCCCAATTTTGTCTTGTTATGGGGTGTTTATGGATATTTAGGTTTTGTCCCCAATTTATGCCATGTTAGTAAACATGAAATTAAATAATCACATATTAATCTTGTTTTATCCTATCACCACCTATTCTCTATTTTATCATACATTAATCTATCCCAATTTAATCTCATCCCACAAAGTAAATGATGCTCATTGGATATTGAAATGATTAATAGCCAAAAGCCAAGAATGGCCTCTAGTGTTATATTTTTCTTCAAGTTTATATTGCCAACTCATAGGATAGTCCAATCCCACATCTTGAGGTGGGATGGACAATCTTGCATTTAGTATGAATAGTGCCAGGTTCAAACTCTTATCCAGGGCCATAGTTGTTTATGGTGCACGATCATGGCAAAAAGGTCCCCTCAAGCCATGGCGCGTGGCGCACGGCTCGGCGCACGCCTTTTTTAAGGGGTGATGCATATTTACAGAAATAAAATATATATTTATGCATTAATATTTTTTAACATCAATAATGTTGAAATAATTAAAAATTATTACAACATTAATTACGAGATTTATATATAGTTACCGTACTTGTAGTTGCTATTTTTGGTAGATATATCAATCATTTTCATAAATATTGTTACAAGATTGATAGAAAATTTGTGTGTATTTTATCTTCTTTGTTGTTGATAGTTTTGGAAGATATATTAATCATATTATAAATATTATTTAAAGATTGATTAGGAGATTTGTATATTTTTACGTTGTACTTTATATATTTGGTAGATAAATCAATCATATCCATAAATATTGTTAGAACATTTGTGTATGTATAACTTACCTTATTTATATATTATATTTTTGGTAGATAATCAATCATATTCATACCGTATTTATAAGTTTTTCTAATCCTAACATTATATATTTATTTACTAAACAAAAAAAGCCTTGAGAAACCTTATTCACCAGCCCTAACCATGCCGCCGCCATCCCCCATCCCCATCCACCAACTTCTGTTGGCCTCCACTCACCGCCGGTCACCTCCTTATAAGTTTTTCTTTCAGCCCAACCTTAAAAATGGCTGGGCTAGCAAAAAGCGCGCCTTAGTGAGCCTCTGTGCCACACAGAAAAACACGCCATTCCGGCGCCATGGCAACGCCTAGCTCCATTCTCTAAGGATGGCACTGGACTTGCGCCTCGCGCGCCATGCACCATTGCGCGTGCCTTTTGGCGACTTTTACAACTAAGATCTCTACTTAATCTCATCTCACAAAGTCAATGAGGCTAGTCTACTTTATTGGATTAGCCTGAATTGAATTATTTATCCAGGTTAATCCAATGTTTATATATGGTTCGGCCTTGGACATAGTTGTAAAAGGCACCAAAAAGCACCTGCCACGGTGCATGGCACAGAAAATGGCATTGGGCTTTGCGATGGCGCCAGAATGGCATGCTTGACCACGCCTTTCTGTCTGGCGCAGAGGCGCTAAGGTGCGTCTTTTGCAAGCCTAGCCATTTTTAGGGTTAGGTTGAGAGAAAAACTAACAAGGAGGTGGTTGGCGGTGCGTGGAGGCTGACAGAAGTTGGTGGATGGAGATGGGTGATGGCGCAGCGCGTCTAGGGCTGGTGTGAGTAGGGTTTCTCAAGGCCTTTTTTGTTTAATAAATAAATATATAGTGTTAGGATTAGGAAAACTTATAAATACGGTATGGATATGATTGATTATTTACTAAAATTATAATCTGCAAATAAGGTAGTTATACACAAATCTTCTAACAATCTTTATAAATATGATTGATTTATCTACCAAATATATAAACTACAAGTAAGGTAAATATATACAAATTTTTTAATCAATCTTTAAATAATATTTATGGATATGATTAATCTATCTTCCAAATCTATCAAAAACAAGTAAGATAAATACACACAAATATCCTAATCAATCTTGTAACAATATTTATAAAAATAATTCATCTATGAAAAATAGCAACTACAAGTAAGGTATATATAAATCTTGTAATAATATTTAATTATTTCTACATTATTGATGTTAAAAGATATTAATGTATAAATATATAATTTATTTCTGTAAATATGCCCATGCTTTAAAAAGGCGAGCGACGCGCCTTGCCCCATGGCCCCAGGGGGCCTTTGCGCCGTGATGCGCCTTGCGCCATTAACAACTATGGTAGGGATATATTAATACATGATAAAATTGAGGATATGCGGTGATAGGATAAGAAGTAATTTGGTTACTTAATTGGACAAGATCTAAGATTAATGTGTGATTATTTGTCTCATGTTTTCTAACATGGCATAAGTTTGAGACAGAAATATGAAGTTTCGAAAGTACTCCACACTAAGACAAAATTGGCGAAGTCAGTACATGTCACCTCATCGGCCACAAAAAGGTGTCTGACATGTCATTAATTGTCTAGTGGGTTTTCGGTTATCTCCAAAATTTGCAAGGAAAAAGAGGCTCGTGGGCATAAAATTTAAAGGACAATTTAGGCGGAAGAATTTTGCTCAACTGAGTATGGATTGTGAATTCCACCCCCTTATGTGAGATTATAGTCAACCTATAATCAGCTAGTGTACTGGACCGGACACATTTATCCCAAACTGTCGTAAAACGAAACAAATGTGATACTGGCCCGGTTTAGCTGGGACATCCCACCTAATCCCAGTAAGTAAATGGGGCCTAAATGGTTGATTTAGTCATTTTACTCCAAACTATTGGGATAGTTACTTTAGTGCACTCACGCATAATAATTCTAGTATATCATAGTATAGATATAGATATTAGCATTTGGCCCGTGGTTGCATGAGACAACAATTAAGATTGTGACATTTAATTTCATTGTTACAGTTGTTAACTACAATTTGAAAACAAATGGTTTTTATATTTTATGTATTTAGGAAAAAAATAAAATGGATATGAGAATTGAGGATGTGTTCATTTTTAGGGAGACTAGTGAAATGTGTTTTTTTTTTTTTTGTTTTTTTGTTTCTTTCCTAGAAAAAGAATATTAAGATCACATATTATATTATTGATGTAAATCCAAGAATAAAAAACAAAAATTCTGCAATAGAAGATTATAAATAAATAATAACAAATGGACTAAATAAATTAATAAGATCATATACAATATTTACCAATACAAATGTACTAAATCAAAATAATGCGGCAAGAGATTATATATAAATAACGATGAATTGGACAAATAAAGTTTTAGTAATATATGCACTTACTTTTAGTAATTAAAATTAGTATATTTTTATAAAAGTTCTTCAGGAATAGTTTCATTATTTCGATCCACATCCAAACTAAGTTACAATAAAATTTAACTAAGAAAGGGATAAATTCTACTTTAGCCTGCTGTATTCTGACTTGTCATATTTTACCTCCATGTACTCTTAAAAATGTTGCAATTGTATCCTTATCGAGGATACAAGTTTTTAAAGTCTTGTAGTCTAGTTCAATAAATTTTTATGAAATCAAACACTCATGATAAATGATAAAATTTTTGGACTCTTAACATCAAGAAGCTACAGAATATAATTTGCTGTTGAAAATATAACCATTAAATAATGAAATAATTCTAAATGTCTGGAACTGTCTAAATGGTTTTGCGATCTGACTCTCTATTCCTAAGAACTCTAGAAAAATAAATATTTGTGGATTTGGAAATAATAAAAAAATATTTCCATAATATATACACATTGAGATTCTTAGAATGAAATTTTCAAATTCAAAGAAGAACGATATAGTTGCCATATAATTTTTAAAAATAACCCTGTTAAGATGATAGTTTTCCCCTGTTGGGATGTATGTTCTTAAAAGTATTACAGTACTTTGATTCGTATCTGATTTTGATAAAATACTTTATCAAAATCAATGTTTAGTGTAGGAATAAAGGAAAATATCATTGGTTTCTTGAATCAATGGAAATTGAAGTGAATTAACACATTTGGTAAAATTTGAGAACTTCTTGCCTAATTTTGTTGAGTTGATTTCAACTTAAGTTTACTCTGTCCTCCCGGCTATTTACGCATGAAGTTGTCGTATGTATGCTTGACTGTGGTTGAAGTTAGCATGTCTTTTTCTGTTAGTCCAACGTATATTTTAGGTTACAAAAGGAAAATTCGGATAAGAAAATATATGTAAGGTGGATATGATAGCAAAGTAGGAAATAATTAATTAAATTATTTTAAGGGCTTGGATAGAAAATAGTTAAAGAAAATTCAAAGATATATGTACTTTGTATTTGTTTTGTTGAATAAATTCCATAGATTTTTCTTCAAATCTTGTCAAATTGATCTGGAAACACTTTGAACTTTATAGATACTAATGCATTGCGTATATGCTTCTGCATTCAGTGACTATATTATACATTCTGACTTCTTCTTCTTGTCCCGGGAAAGAAAAGAAATAAATGTCTTGGTGCTGGCTATATTATTATATCTAATTGAAATAAATTAACATGAAGTTGAAGACAAAACTTCCAGTCCTGACTCTTGACAATTCTTTGGCCACTTGTGATATGATGTGTTGATAATGAAAATTCCAGATATTTGGCTGAGGCCCATGTTCAAGCCATGCAATTTGATGAAGCTGAGAATCTGTGTAAGAAAACTCTTGAAATCCACCGCGTGCACAGTCCACCAGCATCTCTTGAGGAAGCTGCTGACCGTCGATTGATGGCCCTCATATGTGAGGCTAAAGGAGATTATGAATCAGCCTTGGAACACCTTGTACTTGCCAGCATGGCCATGATTGCCAATGGACAAGAAAATGAGGTTGCTGCCATTGATGTTAGCATCGGCAATATCTACTCGTCACTTACCCGTTTTGACGAGGCAGTTTTCTCCTACCAGAAGGCACTCACTGTCTTCAAATCTTCCAAAGGTGACAACCACCCTTCTGTCGCCTCAGTCTTTGTACGGCTTGCGGATCTATACTACAAGACAGGAAAGCTTAGAGAGTCACGATCATATTGTGAAAATGCCCTGAGAATATATGCGAAACCTGTACCTGGAACCACTGCAGAAGAGATTGCTAGTGGGATGACTGAAATTTCAGCCATTTATGAATTGTTCAATGAGCCTGAGGAAGCTTTAAAACTCTTGCAAAAGGCTATGAAACTATTGGAGGATAAGCCAGGGCAGCAAAGTACTATTGCCGGAATTGAGGCACGGATGGGTGTGATGTTATACATGGTGGGAAGATATGAAGATTCACGGAGCTCCTTCGAGAGTGCTGTCTCAAAACTTAGAGCCAGTGGGGAGAGGAAATCAGCGTTCTTTGGGGTTGTGTTGAACCAAATGGGGTTGGCTTGCGTGCAGTTGTTCAAGATCGATGAGGCTGCAGAGTTGTTTGAGGAAGCTAGAGAAATACTGGAACAGGAGTGTGGACCATGTCATCAGGATACACTCGGTGTGTATAGCAATCTTGCAGCAACTTATGATGCTATGGGAAGGTAATATCGTACTCTTAACTATTATCTCTAGAATAATTCTTGATTCTCTAAGTTTGAGGTTCATTTCTGCAAAGATCTGATAAGAATGTGCAAACCCTCTGATCCTCTGATGTGTTATATAGTATTTGGGGTGTAGATCTAGTTATCAACGTAAAGATAAACTAGAATAAATTAAGCATGGAATTCCAGATTCTGAAATTTTATTAGTCTTGCATATATTGTTTGAAGGATTTCCCAACGTAAACAGCTATATATATATATATATTTACGGGACAGATTGTATGATCCTCTAAGTATAGGTGCTAGCACATTAGTCCATTTCTGGTTCCAACACACTTTCCCCAGTTTCCTCCTGGAGTTTTAGTATAGCCAGACATTGATAAAGTACTCTTGACACCTAAATCAGAGACCTTTTTTGAAAATTCCCATCCATGTGAACAAAAATTGACTTGGCCAATCTACCAAAACCCATTTGAAAAACAATCACCAAATACCAAATTTCAATTTTTCTTTCCAAACGTCATTATTCCCCAATCACATCTTGGTGAGAAATTTCCAACTCTACCAAGATTTTACCCACCCGCTTTCTAGCATTAAGGGGTCCGAATACAGTGTTTCTGGTGCACATGTTTCTTCAGATGAGAGTTTGCTGTTCTAGGATATACTATGGATTAGAACTACATGGTTTCAGATATTTGCTCGTTGATTGTGAAACTTCAAATCAAATGCATAATGGGTCTGCACTGCAATACTGACATGCACATAGTTAGTTCTTTGGCCCTTCCTCAGTCCTTGAATGCCAATCCATCCTTTACGAAACTTCCTTGAAATGTACAGAATTGAAGATGCAATAGAGATTCTGGAGTATGTCCTTAAACTGCGAGAAGAGAAACTTGGAACAGCAAATCCTGATTTCGATGATGAGAAGAAGA
Source organism: Sesamum alatum (assembly GCA_034509735.1). NCBI lineage: Eukaryota > Viridiplantae > Streptophyta > Magnoliopsida > Lamiales > Pedaliaceae > Sesamum > Sesamum alatum. Next base: position 25,374,438 of record JACGWO010000007.1, on the reverse strand, counting down.
GGCTGGCCGAGCTCTTGAAAGAAGCTGGCAGGTCTCGAAACAAGAAGGCCAAGTCGCTTGAAAACCTCATCGACCCTAATTCAAAGAGGACCAAGAAAGAAACATCCAAGAAGTGGTCCGCTTTCGGGTTCAGAAGTTGATTGTGGATCATTTTCAGGCAAGGTCCTGTAATTCCTTATACATGGATATTTTATAACGTAGAAGATTGTGAATGGTGTTAAGATGTAATTTGTTGAGGCTTCTTGTTCCGCAGGCGTTTGAGTTGCCTTTGTGTATTTGTTTTCCCCTTTTTTCTTTTTGGTTTATTGTTTAATTTGTTGTCCATTTGTGATGTTGAAGACGAAGACGATGTGGGAAAGAAAAGTCTCTTTTATTATTATCTTCAAGCTAATTGAGTGAATTACAAATTAGATGTATGATTGGTGCTGGCGTTTTTAATGTCCAAATTTGATACTCCTAACAGCTTTCGTCCCTTTCATGCCCCCTTCTGCTTTTCTCCTCGGGTGGTACTCTGATTCACTAGTAATGTCGATAATTATTGATTATTTGTTTATTGGAAGGAGAATCAATATATGTATTAATCCAAATCTGCATAGCTCAGTCTAAATCGCTGAGCATCAGCAACAGAAAAGGTAGCACCCTGAAGGCGGGCTCTTGCATGGCGGGCAAGTTTATGAGCAAAATGTTTCTATCACGCTTAGAAATCGAAGAATGGAAATTAAGAATGAAGCGAATACCAGACACTAAGGGTCTAATGGGGGACAAGTCATAGGAGGTAGACTTCAAATTTGGGATCAACTGAAGGCATTCACCTTCCGATATAATCCAAGGCCAATTCCGTTGAAGGGCTAATTCAGCAGCTTCCTTTGCAGCCATAACTTCCCCAACTTTAGGAGATGCACTTCTGGGCAACTGATGGGATAGCCAAGCAAGTACAGCTCCAGTTGCATCTTTGGACACAACACCAATTCTTCGTGTCCGTAGGCAAATGAGGCACCGTCGAAGTTGATCTTAATTACCCTTTAGGAGGTTTCGTATCTGGAGCTGACTGTTGTTCTTGACGTACAAGTTTGCGGTTTTATAGTCGAGAAAGAGTAGATAATGGAATCAACTGAACTAACCACTTGGTCAAGCCGCATAAAGACAATTTCCATGCATTGGTTGCCTCGATCCCACCAAATAAACCAACAGATAACTAGGAATCGTTCGAACTCCTTCGATTCGAGGGATGATGCCAAAGGGAAAATCCAGTCTGTGTTATCTCCTCTCCAATGAGAAATACTCGACCACGAAAGGTTTGTGAGAGCCCACACCTGACGAGAGTAATGACATTGGACAAGCACATGCCACACATTTTCCTGGGTGTCACCACAAAATGGACAACTGAACCAGCGTGTGCGCATTTTTTTGTTCAAATTCCATGCCCGTCGGTACAGCATCCTGACAAGTCTTCTAAGTGAACAGTTTGATTTTAGGGGGAATACGGGCATTCCAAAGGAGCTTCCATCTTCGAGCGGTAGGGTTGGAGGAAGAAAGACTCCTGGAGGCCTCAGTTTGAAGCTTCATCGCCAAATGGTATGCACTAGTAACAGAGACTGCTCCATTTCTAGTATAGTGCCAACAAAAGATATCATCCCATTCGACCCGAGCAAGTGGAATTTTAAGAATCTCCTCCCCATCATCTGGATAAAAAAAAGAGTCGCTAATCTCATGGTCCCAATCCTTTGTGTTTGGATGAATTAAAGTAGCCACTTTAAACTCTCGTACATGCCGTCCAGAGGGGGAATGATTAGTTTGAAAGACGTCGGTCTTGGAATCCACTTTTATTCCAAATATGAACCCTTTGACCCAAATCAATCCTCCACAGGGAACCCGCCTCAATAAGGCTTCATGCTCCAAGAATAGATCGCCATGTGAAAGAAGGCCAATGACTAAGGGAAGCATCCTGTAAAGATGAATTCGGGGAATATTTCACCTTGAGTACTTGTGATAGAAGAGAATAAAAACAGCTTGGCAAGCATAGCCGAGTTAAATGCTATAAGTGAACGAAAACCAAGACCCCATCAAAGTTCCTATCACACAATCGACTCCAAGCAATCCAATGAATCTTCTTTTGTCCCTAATTGTTCCAGAAAAAAAATGAAGCCAAAGACTAAATTTACGGGATGAGAGAATCTAGAAGTCGAAAGACACTCATAGCATAGGTAGGAATTGCTTGGATAACGGCTTTGATGAGGCCTTCCTTTCCTGCATGAGATAAAATTTTCTCATTCCATCCCTGAACTTTCTTCCAAACTCTATCCTTCAAGTAAGCGAAAATTCCCTTCCTGGATCGTTCCACCTCCGAAGGAAGACCAAGGTATGTCTTGATCATCCTCTCTGCATAAGCCAAGAATACTTGGAATTTCTTCCTTCACCCGTGGTGGTGTATTCTTGCTCAAGACCACTGTTCATTTACCATAGTTAAACTTTTGCCCCAAAGCTCGCTCATACTTTTCAAGAATCCCTTTGATGCTAAGCTGTAGCTAAAGCCTGGCAATAGATTTGAGTATCATCTGCAAATAGTAAACGTGAAATACTGGGGGCTCTACACCACACGGCTACACCATGAATTGAACCATCTCTTTCAGCTGACTGTAATAAAGAATTGAACGCTTCCGTACACAGCAAGAACAAATAGGAGGAAAGAGGGTCTTCTTGATGGAGCCCTCTTGATGGGGTAAGGGAACCAAATTCACAACCATTAAATAGAAAAGGATACGACACAGTTTTGACACAACACATAACAAGACGTACAACCTTGGACTCAAAACCTAGTCTAGCAAGCATTCTCTCAAGAAAACACCACTCCACTTTGTCATATGCCTTGGTAATATCAATTTTAATAGTTGCATGACCCTTAGTCCCCCAAGTTTCCGTACGAAGGTAATGGTTCAATTCAAAAGCTATAAGAACATTGTCGGTAATTAGCCGGCTCGGGATCAAAGAAAGGTTCTATGAGATGATATCATCAAGTAAATCCTTAAGTCTATTTGCAATGATTTTGGAAGTTGTCTTATAAATCACATTGCATAGACTAATGGGTCTAAATTGTGTGAGTTGTAGGGGTTTTTGACACTTTGGGATAAGAACAATTTGAGTACGATTCATAGTAGTATAAAAAACAGGATTGTTAAGAAAGTTAAGCACATAAGAGAGCACATCATGTTTAGTAGCATGCCAATAAGATTGAAAGAATATTGGGGGCATACTGTCAGGTCAGGGAGACTTGAGAGGGCCATTTGAAAAAAGGCGCTTGTTGCCTCCTCTTCAGTGTATGGTTGTAACAATGCATGGTTCATTCTAGCGTCCACTTTTTCAAATACAACCGCAACTCCCTCATCCATATCATTGACTAATGGACAAGTAGACCTGAAAACATCTAAGAAGTGCTCACAAACCAACTTCTGTAATCCTTCCATATCAGAGACCCAGAATTTAATTACACCGATGTCTTTTGCTAGCCGTTTTGTGGAAAAAAGAAGTTCTATCCCCAAGATGAAGCCAATGGCTCTTGGCTCGTTGTTTCCAAAAGACCTCTTCTTTGTTGAAATTTCCTCAATCTATTCATGAAGTGAAGCTTATTTCAAACGGGTTTCCACAGTGATCGTTCCCCTCTGGAGTGCAAGAAGCCGAGACTCAAGAGTTTTGATGTCTTCTTGAAATTGACCAGCTTTAGCAAATTATCTCCATCTTGTAAAGTCATCCCGACAGTGCTGCAATTTGTTAATAACAGAACCACTCGGGCCAAGAAAAGAGGACGGTCCCCATCGTATCTTAACAATAGTCTCACATCCAGGCCAATCCATGATGCTTCAAATCTAAACGGCTTAGTTTGATTAAAGTTGGGAATTGGTGTTGCTTCTAGTCGAATAACAAGGGCAGAATGGTCGCAATAAACTGTAGGCTCCGGTAAGACTGAACATTGTGGAAACAACTAAAGCCATTCAGTGGAAGCAAAGGGCATATCAATTTGTTCACGAATGGTATGCGGCTGAATTTGACAATTACTCCATGTAAAACAGTCCACCGTATATCTAATGTCTTGAAGACCACTATCCAAGTGCTTTCCAAAAGTGGTTAAGTTGCCATTGGGGCCAAATGTTACCTCCCTCCTTTTTTGAATGTAGCAGGATCTCATTAAAGTCTCCCGTGTAAAACCATGGCCGACAGGACTGAGTGTGCAAACGATTGAGTAGATTCCACGTATATTTCTTCGAATGGGTTTCGATTCTCCATATATGCTGGTGAATCTCCAGATTATGGCATGATTGTTCTCCTATATGGAAACATCAATATGGTGGCTAGAGAATTCTTTTTGATACACTGAAATAGATTTTTGGCATAACCGTGCAAGAACCCCACTTTTCCCCTCGAATTAACTCCTTGGCCTAACATATCCAATTGACATTTCAAAGAATCAATATTCTATTGATTGCACTTAGTCTCCATTAAGAAAACCAAATTAGGACCGTGGGCACAAACCATGTCTCCAAAACAGTGAACTGTCCAAGGGAGGCTGATCCCTTGGCAGTTCCAAGTTAAGATGGTCATTGTGGTCGGCGGGACTGCTCCATAGTCACCACTGTTGGTGAAGAGATGTCATCTGACTGACTACATTCATCGATAAGCTTTCTTAAAACTTTTGCAATAATATCATCGGATGTAGGATTTGTAATATTGGCTTTCCACCTTTGGAGGTTGTGGTAGTGTGTTTAGAAGGGGATTTTGTGGAGGTGAGTGGTTCGAAGTGTTTGATTTGGATAGTGGAGGGATGAGGGAATGGTGGTGATTCAGAGAAAATGAGTGATGTCGTTAGAAGGTTGTGTATAGGAGCTACTATTTGACAGGTTTGGCAGTTTGGAGGAGTGAACCACATGGTGTAGGGGGAGGGATCTATAGTTTGGTGGATACATGAATATGGAGGTAAAAGTTACATGGACTCAGTGGCTGGGGTTGGATGAATGGTTGGAGAGGATGTTGTAGAGGCGGAGGGATTTGAGTGGAAGTGAGGCATGTAAAGGTTCTGACTGTAAATGAGAATAAGCCACCAAGCTGGAGTCTGACACCAAAGAACTACTTTGCAGAGCACTTATAAAATTTCCAAAAATCTCTGCACCTCGGGGCAGATTTGGGTTAGATTCAACCCTATCGCGATGGGAGCTCATATAAAAGTTAGTCGTGTAGAATTCCCGCTAAGGCTATGACCCTTTGACCCCTAAATGCGCTGATGAGAACCTAAAGCAGTTGGAGCCACGAACCAAAAGGGGTATTAAGTCAGGATCAATAAAACCCTCCTCAAGTTGTGTTTCACATGATCAAGATAGGTGACCAAGATGGCCGCATAGGTAACATAAGTTTGGTAGACGTTCGTACGTGAAGGTTAGCAATATCTCTTCTCCAAGTGATGTTTTAAGTTTCAGGACCCTCCGCAATGACTTGTAAACATCCAAACTACCCTTATTCGTAGCGACGAGCCCTAGATATTCCCAGTCAAATCCAAATCCACATCGATGAATTGTCCCAGTTGATTGGCAATAAATTTTGCTATGTCTCTTGTCATTTTTCCGGGTGATAAATTATGAACTCGAACATGGAACTCGCACCAATCTAAATCAATCTGTAGAGGGCTCTCTGCGTCATCAACTAGTTTAAGGACAAGCAAGCCTTTTTCATATGCCCAAGGACTATTGTCGAACACTCATTGTCTATCAAGCCGATGGTGAAACCTAAATAAGATTGGATCCCCCTCAATTAACTTGGTGTCCATACCCCAGATCGGGTTGAACGCTATCGACAAAGTGGCTCAAAGTGAATCCAAATGAAAATTGTGGGTAAATATTTGATACTTTACTTTTTTTTTTCTTTGACGAGGAGCCGACGATGACTTATGAGTTCATTTAAGCTTAAAAAATACTGAAGAGCAACATGATAAGCAATTTTTACCAACAACATCCCATTTTTATGTTTTTATGATTACGATGTCATACTTAAATAATACATATCCATAAAAGCATGTTGTGAAGTGCACTATTTTACTCCACGCTCATATCCAATAAGCACCTTAACTTGAGATATTGTACAAAATAAAGTTGAAGACAATGCAGCACGAGTTAAACTTTAGCCTTTGCAGATAACAATAGCATGATCAATATAGTTCACATGTAGGGTAAAAAAGCTTTCATACTAAGCCAATAATAACTACCCAATACTACGATATGTTTAGTAACATATGACTCCATTTTATTGAACGTAGTACATATCGCTTCATTGCCAACACAATCATGTCCTGTTTTTCCTAGTAATTCTCCATCAAATCTGCACTACCAAAGCTTTTCCTTTCTATTCATAAAAAGAGAAGCTATTATTTATTGGAGCGTAACATTTAGTACAAAAGGAGCAGTAGTTTTACGATTATGGACTAAATTTTCTGTATCCAAAAAAGTGAGCAAAAAGCCAGGACAACTAATAAATATTCTATGTTGAAATTTAGTAGAAATTAATAGTTGTCTTGGCAAGTAGGTCTGCGGCTCTGTTTGCTTCTCTGTAACAAAAGGTAAACTGAACTCTAGAGAATCTAGTTAACTTCCTCCAACAATCGCAAAGGAGCGGGATGAGGGCCACCATATATTCTCCCTCCAGTAGACAATGGGAATAAGAGAAATAGAGTCAGATTCAATCACCAATGAGATCATCAAGTTTTCAATATGATAAAGGGCAGTAAGTTCCAGACCATTTTTGAGAGCCCAACACACTAGAAAAAAATTAACATTTAACTATGACTAATTTTCATGGTTAAAAATAAATAATTATAGTAAATAGTCATTCAACATGGCCACACAATGATTGACGGCCGTGGTTTTTGCGAGTGTGACAAAAATATTTATCATGGCTAAAATGACGAAAACATTTGCTATAGTCACAACCATGGCAAATATAGTTTTTATAGTAAAAAAATCTAGATTTTTGCAATGGTTTTGTTTAACCATAGTTAATAATAATCAGTTACCTTGCTTTTAGTCCATAGTCAATATAATTGTAGTCAATAGTAAATTTTCTTCTAGTGACACGGTGCCGTCATGTTTGAATTGTAGCTGATTGAGATGCAAAAAGCATATACAAACCTGGCTTGGTGATTTTTTCTTCAATAGAAACAAAATTAATTATATTGCTGCAAATCAAACATTAGTGCAAAAGGGGGAGGTAGTTTGCCTTGTACGTATAGTAGTTGATTAGTCATTACAATGTCTTCAACATAAGATGGTGATGTCAAAAAGATTTGCATTGGCATCTTGTTTGCAGCTGCGTTCTGGGCCAGAAGATCAACTACTCGATTAGCCTCCCTCTAGGAAAAAGTTGCAAACACTGACTCAATTTCAGTTAGCATTTGCCAACAGTCCAGGAGCAAAAGGGATAAGCACCCTTGGAACTCTACCCTTTTTGTGCAAAATCAAAAGAAGAAATTTAAAGTCTGGTTTGATGATAAGGTTTTTGATATTGTGTTTTCTTGCCAACTCTAGTCCATTCTTAGAGCCCAACATTTTACAACGTTATTAGTCTTTGTGCCTATGTAACTAGTATATGCAACTACAAATCTGGAGCATGAGTCTCTAATGATACCTCCACAACTCATTTTGGATTTCCTAATGATGAACCATCTATATGAAGTTTATACCAGTAGATCTCTGAGGAGGGGTCCATTTACAAAGTTGTTAAATTTAGGAATGCTAATACATCGATAAAGTGAAGCATTATCATAAGTTGGTTTCTTAGCTTTCAACCAAAGTTAATAAGTATTGGTTGTTCTATTCTTAAAAATAGCAGAATTACGAGCTTTCCAAATTAACCATAAGATGTTGGCAATGATGATCTATTTTTCTGGGTTATGCCTAAGTTTATATAAAATGATAAGGATGATAGTTTGCTTAAGCTTTTTTTATTCTTGGTAACAGTCAGTTAGTGTGGAGGCAAAGTATGAACAAGTAGTAAATAAATGAGGGATGTCTTTCCATGCTTGATTATACAAAAAATAGAAAGCCAAAAGTAATTTTTTAAGAATGAAAAGATAAGCAAAAGTTGGTAGATAGTAGTGACTAAGTAGAAGCATTTTTATTCTTGTTTGTTTGTGTTTTCATTTTCAGTTTTTAGTTTGTATTTTCAATTCTATATAGCTTTTTGTGTGAAATGAGAAAATGTTTGGATTAGTTATTGAATTGTGTTTTATATTGAACTGTGGTGTCAAATCATCATATTTTCATGAGAATACCTATAAATAAACATATTTTCACTTTAATTACTGTTTCAAAAATTGAAAACAGGAAATGAAAACACAAACAAACTTTTGGTTTAGCTTACAAAGATACTTCCACAACCTGGCTTGGTGATTAGTTATAAGAAATAGTCATCAAGTCAATCCTAACACATATCAAGATGGAGCCTCAAACATCTTTTTCGGCTTCTGCAAGAAACCCTCTGTGGGTGGCAACCTCTCCAAAAACTTTTTACAATACATTCGTTGGACGTTTGATAGGAGTTTCATTTGAGAGGATGCTCATGTTCATAAAAGGTTACAACTCCTATCATTATGACGTAAAGTGGCGCCCACTTCAAGCAAGTCAGACGCGCCAATCCCATTCACCAAGTCTATGCTACCTTTAGGAGTAATGGGAACTCATTCTTCAAGCCCAAACAAGCTGAAGAGAAAGTACAAAATGAGCATAAGAAAGCAAAATAATAATAAAAGAACAAAAAAAAATAGTGAAAGTTATATGGTGATATGTTAACACAGAGCGTCAACTCGTCTAAAGGCATAAAAGAGCTTAGAACGTCCTCAAAGAACAAAGAATTCACAGTAAAGTGTCTAAGCTAAAAAACTTATCAAGCGGATAAGGGTTGCTGAGTTGTCCATTCGTATTGGACAGTGCATAAATCACTCGTTCTCCTGAATAAAGTTGTAGCAGGTGTGTCTGGAAGTAAATTATGTCTCCTTTCACATCAATCCCTAGATAGGGTGGCTCGATTGTATTTGAGGTCATTTTTCAAACTGGGAGCATGATTCAGTTTAAGGATAACTCTTGTGTTCTTCTTTGAAGAAGTCCTATTACACTTAGCCTACCAATCGCATACTCCTTCGTGACCAAAGGTGAGAAGCAGGGCTATAGGGTATGAAAAGTTCAGACGAGGTACCCAATAGAGTGCAAGACTGCCAAAGCCGTCCAAGTTCCTTGAAAGTACAAGTCAAAACCTCCTTTTTCAAGTAGCCTGGGACGTCATGGCAGAAACCAAATTGACAACTGAATTGGTGTGGGTTGTAAGCTTCAATGATACATTCTACTCTAAGTTGAAGTGTCAAATGGCTACAGTGAAAAGTGGCGAAAAAAGGTTAATGTAGGTGTTTGATATGCTCACATCATCTACCACCATGGTCAGGCCTTGCTGAAGAGAACATAAATTTAGAAGCCTCGAAAGGTTGACAAGTGGAATAGGTAACGTGTCTCGGCAAGTTTAAAGTATCTACTATCTACCTATGTTCTCCCTGTCATGTGTCACAATCTAAGATCCAATTGGTTTCAAACTTAGGAGGAAAATGCGTTGAAGACAACGACCAATCCAACCATACACATAATGAATGGGAAAGATAATGTAGACTTAAACAAATTTTAGAGGCAGACATGTTCGTCAAAGCTCGATGATATTTGCCAAAATGGGGACAACTAAAGAAGAACACTCACCGTGAGCATCTTACTTGCAACTTTGAAAATTGAAGCTCATACTAATTTTGTTCTGTGGAAGGACAAAACTGCATAACCAACACGAGAGGAAAGTTGCCACATAGGTCTCGTTTCGTATGTTCTCAGGGGTCTGCAATATGGTGAAGGGCTCGTCATATAAGGAAGAATAGAAGCATCAACATCTCAATTAGGATTACAAGAAAGTATTGGTTTAGTGACTCTTTTTTAAGAAGAACGTAAAGAGGAGTTGCGTAATGGATAGGTCCCTTGAACTAGAAGCCGACCCATTGATAGATAAACAATTCGTTTAAGTCATTGGGAACAATGGTATGCCAAGAATAAGCACTTGCAACTTCATGGAACGAAGAGCTTACAAGCTTCATCACCTAGCAACTATTTGGAAAAAGGTACTTTGTCACAAAAATCTCAATGTACGGGCAACCCAAAAAGTCCATGGATGTCCTATAAAGAAATAGACAATTATCGAACTACAACATGCAAGGTATTCGTAAGAGGGGCACCATATCTCAAGGAATCCTCGGAGAACGTGCTTATTGCTGATGTACATGGAAAGAGATACGCGACGACTGTGCGAATCTTGGTTGGGTCTGTTGGAATAGGTGACCAGAAAGCCAATAGGTTTGGCAATTTGTAACCTATCCGACAACTTGATGTGAATGTAATATTATTGTGTGATGAATAAGATGAGTGTTCGTCACCAATGGTACCTTCTTTGTTGCGCTCATCTTACATTTGTTAAACCGGTGTTTAACTTATATCGCAACAAAGCCCACAGACCATGGATAACAACTCATGCAGTTGGGCCACGCATTGGATGGTGGTCATGAAACCAACTGATTAAGAGTTGGGTTTGAAACGTTCCAAGTCGAGGACCTCGAGACAGGGCATCGAGAGTCCTATTGAGACTTGCATCAAGAGTCGTGTTCATTGGATGAGTGCCGTGTTTCATCAGCGACAGGCGTGGGACGCCTACACGATCTTGATGGGTTGGTCGACTGGGGTCGAGCCGACTGGACTGACTCGCGGGGATCATCATATGGAAGCCTTGGAGGCTTGGTCGGTATGATTGGATTTCCCTGGTTCCGATAGTACGGGAGTAATCCTCAGACTTGAGGAATCATGGCAGTCACGTGCACAGGACGGCTGTATCTTGAATCTGACGAGAGGTGATCATTCTGTAAGATGATCATTATAAGCCTTGTCCAGTGCAGTCAGAATGTGTAGCGAGGACGGTGGATTCCAAGAAGAGGATCCGTCCCCTGTCAGTATGTGACAGAGGTATCTCCTATGCACTCGGAGACACGTACATGCTGTTTGAAGCTGTGGCCACAGTGGTTGGTCGAACAGGGAATGGTTTCCTGTGTCGATGCAATGAAGCATACGTAGTCTCGAGTATTAAGCATAGATGCCTAGTCAAGGATGGGAACCGACGCCCAATTCCATACCCTAGACTAAGGCCGGGAGACGGTAGACGGAAGGATCGTACCCGTACGGAATCGGCACCTAAATGTTCACGCCAATTCACCTAGTCTCTAGTGCCATGGACCGTTGCTAGACGGCCACCCATGGTAACGGGCCCTTGTGGGACACGGGCCCAAGTCTAGCTGAGGGTGAACCTAAAGGGTCACACACAAATCACCGAGGAGGTTGAGAGATCGACTTGGAGTCAATCTCGAAGGATAAAATAAGTAATTGGATTACTTAAGGGAAAGTCCATTGGATGGACGGGCCGATATTGTATCGGGCTTTCATTTAATCGGTAAATTGGATTTTCGATTAAATATGGAAAGTTGAGATGTTGAGACGTTGGATCTTTTAATTGGATTAAAAGATCAACGGGAATAATTTAAGTGGACATTAAATTGGATTTAATATTGGGTTCGTCGTAATTGGATTACGATAAAATTCGGTCCGTTAAATTATAACCCGAGAGGAGAAATAATTCCTAATTTGGAATAGGAAGAAGTTGGACTTCTTCCCTTAATTAAACATAGCCGACATGCTCCCTTGGAGGAAGCAAAATCAGCCATGTTGCATGCTAGGTGGTATGTTGACTTGTCTCTTTTGGAAAGAGACAAATCAACTCCAATCAAGCTCTTCCCTTTTGGTATGATTTGATCATACCATAAATTTTGGTAGGCTTGATTGAAGAATTGATGGTGATTGATTGGAATGAATCTAGACATCCTTGGATGAACCTAGACACATTCCAATAATCACATTAATTGTGTATATATATTAGAATATACAACACCTAGCATAAGTGATTCATTATTCATCTTTTTCTAGGAAAAAGAGAAGACAAAAATCCTCTCCTCTCTCTCAAAATTTCGTGCTCCCTCCCTCTCTTACACTTGTGTTCTTCACTTGATTTTGAATCAAGAAGAAGAACAAAGTAAGTTTAAGAGAACACTAATTCATAGTGTTCTTCTCTTAAACCGATTCCTTCCTAAACCCGTTCTTTTCTAGCAAGAAGAACGTGTGTTTCTTCCGGTGTGGTGTGGATCACCTTTGGAGAATCCATACGTTTGGATTTCGTGAGCATTCCGGAGAAGGAACAACGCTAGTAGCCGGGAGCATACGCTAAACAATCAAAGGTAACGGTTTATTACGCTTTGATTGATTTCATTTGTATATCTATGCCCTATGTGTTTAAATATATGTTTTAATATTTACACATCCTACATCGAACGCCCGGTTGAGCACCCAAGGGTACACCCCTTGGGATTCGCGTATTTTGAATTTGATTTAAATTTACGCAATTTCTCGCTTTTCTCGCTTCCGCTCGCGCTCCCGGGCGGATCCGCTTGTCCTTCAGGGTCAAGAATGCTCGCATGGTGGTCTAGCGCATGTTTAGTCCACTTCCATTAACCGGTGTGAAAGGATACCTTGCCAAACTTAGACTAAAGAGTCCTGCATGAGTTCCTGTTGTTGATGATATGACGATTTGGAAGTACAAACTCGGCTTCAGCCTTGACATCGTGAAAGGAGACTTGAACAACTAAACTTTGGATTGAGAAGAAATACTGGAGCAAGGATCAAGTGTTTCTCTCATCACCTCTTCGGACCACTCATGGATGTGCGTGGACTTGGGCAAAGATCGAGCCTCAAAAGGATGGGTGATGTTGGTCGGCTCACGGGCGCACAAAGTGGTGCTTTTGACCTTGAGTTTGCCCTTGCCACTTCGAACGACGATGTACGGAATCCTCGACTACCATCTCTAAAAATAAAACAAAACAAACAAGAAAATTAGAAGCCAATAGCATGTGTATTTGTACGTGTCATGTGCATGAGACCATGCCACATTGATAAGAAAGTAAAGAAATTTTTGCACAGACAAATATCCAAACATGTGGCAACAAGAATGTTCACAAGGCTTGAGTGAGAAATCGGAGAAGTATACTCACCAATTTTTTGGAAAAAACAATAAAGACTTCAAGCAATTGAGTCCAGATAAAAAACAAAGAGAATTCAAAAAATTGCTCTACTCTTGTCTGCTTGGAGAAAATCAATAACTAAGGTCCTATTTTTTTTTTTTTTTATAATAGTTTTCCATGACTGAAAATTGGAAAATTACCATATTTCTTAAAGGGTTGAATAAGAAAGAACCACAAAATCAAGCATCACTTGAGCAGGAAAAAAAAAAAAAAAAAAAAACAAGAAAGGATTGTGACCCTTTGAACTTGATCTCAATTTTCTCCTATTATGTGGTTCCCACATAACATAGGAGATATTTACAAAAATCACAAAAAAAAAGAAGAAATTACTTTAAGTCGCCTCCTCCAACAACATTTGGCATGTTTTTCATCAAGTCCTGAAGTGAGAGTATCTATTGAGACCAAAATCTTTATAAATAAAAAACTCAAAATAAATTGGCTAATAATTGAGTTCCAAATTAAAGCCCTTACAAAATTTGGGCTTTACAGTTCAAGACAATAAGCAAGGTCATACTAAATTTGGGCTTATGTATTTTTATGGGTCAATCCAAGATAAATATGAATTTTTTGTTCCCTTTTATTGTAGATTGACTAAATTGGGCCAAAAAATATTCAAAATATGGCCCATAAGGAGATTGAACCATGTCAAAGTCCGTGGTGTTTAAGCCTAATATAATTTATCTCAAGACACTTAAATTCTACTTGTGTTTATAAAGGGGCCTTCACCACAACATACAAGTCAGGACATACAAACAACAAATCCACTGCACAAAGCAAGTCCACAAGCTTTATGTCATGGCAAAAGTTCGCCACGAGTTCCACGCCATCCTTGGCATCAAACTTCAAGGCCCTGATATTATATTTCCAGGTGCCATGTAATGTCCTTCCACAAGTCCCCAGGAGATTACACATTCGATCCAAGAACAAGCGTTGGTCCTTGGGTTGACATTTAAAGCAAGGAATTAGGGGAATATTGGCAATCACATACATTGGAACCACTTTTTATTTAAATTAATAAATTTCATTGTATCCTTATATTTCTTGCTCGTAATTTACTTTTGCAAACATAAAATTTGTGTGAGTTGTGTACGGGATATCCGCAAAGTCCACGGATTGATCTCGTAATTGTTGGTTTATCAATTACGAGACTAGAAAAAATATGAAAAAATAAAATTTGTAAATTTAAAATGAAGGTGTTACAATATTTTGAGAATGAAAATATCCCATAATTTTTTGCTTTGAATGTCGATCCAAAGGCAGGTGCTTGTTCTCGAATTGGATGCGCAATCTCTTCCGAACTCGTGAAAGAAAATTACGAGCTACCTTGAATTACAGTATCAAGGTCTTGAGGTTTGATGCAAATGAAGATATGAAGCTCGTGGTTGTAGAGTTTCGTTGTGGTAGAGAGCTTTAGAACTTACTTTTCCTGTGGATTTGTTGTCTTTATGATGACTTGTAACTCTTAGTATTCATATTTATGTATAGATGTTACAATATCATAATTTCCTCTGCAATAATGGAAATGTTAGCAAAATAATATTAATTCTTTTTATTATTATAAGAATATATGTTACAAATATAATAAGTTTGATTATAATTATTGCGGTTACAAAAATTAAAATTCATTTAGTACGGATGTTACAAGTTTTATGACTCCTATTTTTATCTCCCTATAAAATGAGCTTTTTTGCTAAATATTTTACACACACTTGACATCTTGAAAATTCACGCACTCTTAAAAAGACACTTGTGTATACTCTATACTGCAAATATTGTTTATACTCATTTTATATTTACAAGTAATGAATACGTGCATCACACGTGTCTCATATGATTGTATTAAAATAATATTATAATTTTAAAATTTGATAATTAAATGTATTTTTTTTAATTCAAAATAGAAATAACTGAATTCTGAAGTTTTTGGTCATCTTGAATAATTGTCATAATACATAGAAAACTAGGCTCACACTATAGGTCCCTTTGCAATTTTGGTCCCATGCTTTTTGGAATAGCCAAACTTACTCCCACGCTTTAACATTTTTGTGCAAAATCGATCCCGCCGTTAAAACTATGGCGAAAAAATCACGTGCTTAGCACGTGGCCGTTACTACTACCAATTTAAAAGGAGGGAGGATGACAGTTTTAGGTTGAGGGGGAAATTTAGTTAAACAATAGAAAATTATCCATTTACCCAACTCATTCAAAATGGAGGACAGAGAAAACCACTTCATTTCTTCCCAAAACAAAATCCTAATCCTCTTTCTCGACTGAAATTGAATATGAAGGTGACTAAAGGGGACTCGTATTTGTCCAGCTGCAGGAATGAAAAAGTGATTGCTTAGCGAGAGAAAATGTTGACCTCATGAATTAATTGAATGCCTACACCAGATTACGGTATGCATGTAAAAGACTTTAGTTTTTTTTTTTTTGGATTTTTTTGTGTATTTTGACGAAAATTACTGAAGAAAAGCATATTTTTTTTATATATATTTTTAGGATTTTTTTTTTGTTTTGAGATATGTGAATTTTTGTTACATGCTTTGTCGATTTTTGTGTTGTCTCTTATGATTTTAGGAATTTTTGTTGTCCCTAATACCTACTTTCTCGCCTTTTGTGGCTTTATGAATGTATTCCCTCTGTCTTTTTTTTTTTTTTAAATTGACAACAAAAAACATGGAGTATGGCATTCGATTAACTCATGGGGGCGAAACATTTTCTCTTGCTAAACAATCGTGGCTTCATTCCACTGCGACACCGATCAACATTCCTATTTAGTTGCCTTCTGATATGGTATCGACCAAGTGACCGGATCTTCACAGCGTGGGCAGAATTATAACAATAGTGTACGAGATCTAACGAATGCAAATAGCCAACCAACATTACCAAAACGTGACTTGTTACTTAGAACACTTGACTAACCACAAGCATAAAAGAACTAATCTACACAACGACGCACTTGGGTCGAGCACAAATTGGGGGCTTTGTGAATTTGAATCACCAACGTAATATACTAGATTGACAAAGCAAAGTTTCACAAAAGCTAAGATAAGATATAATAATCAAAGATATGTGAGTTATCACTCAAATATTTTATATACTCAAATAATGATTCCAAGCTGCTAATACATGGCTGAAACATGCCTTTAATAGGTATTAAAAAACGACCCTAGGTGTTGGTCAAGTGTCTTCTTGGTCCAAGCATCCCCTAGAAAACATGCAAAACTGCTAGAAATCCCACAAGTCAGCCCTAGTTACAATGTGTGAACAAAAGCTGAAAATTCAACCTCCCAAATCAGCTTGGACACGTTTTTGGGCTCTTTTCTTCACTCCTTAAGGACCTCCTTGGGCTAGAATTAATAACGTTTAAGGCCCCAAATCAGCTCAGATATTTTGGGCCTTTTCTTCACTTCTTAGGGCTCCTTGGGCTTGAAATAATAAAATCAAAGATTCATTTTGGTCCTTAATTTGTGACTTGGCTTCAACATCAAATATCAAGTTGGATTGGATTTGAATTGCATTATTTCTTGAGCTTTCCTATCGTCATTGGACCATTTTCAATACTCAAGTCCTTCTACGCTCGAGCTTGATCATGCCCAGCTACTCCTCGGGTTCATATCATGCTCCTTCTTGGAAAGGAATCTCCCTCAACTCTTCAAGGTCTGCATCATAGTAATCAGATGGATCAGAAACATTAAAAGTAGCACTGACTTCATACTCACAGGGTAAACCAAACTGGTAAGCATTGTCGTTGATCCTTTCAAGGACTTGAAAAGGTCCATCCCCTCGAGGCATGATATCTGATTTTCTTTTATCCAGAACTGTTCTTTTCGTAGATGCAACCAAACCAAGTCTCCAGGCTAAAAAATAACCCATTTCCTTCCCTTGTTCGCATGGTTTTTCATGTATTATTGAGTCATCTTCTGAATTGTATTTTTGGCCCTCTCATGGATTTGCTTTACAAATTCAACATGCTTATTTCCATCCATGTTTGCTCATTCCTGTGAAGGTAAAGGATTTAAATCAATAGGTGCAAGAGGATTAAAATCATAAACAATGTGAAAAAAGGGCGAGAATTTAGTAGTAGAAGGATAGTTCTATTATAAGTAAACTCAACGTGCATAGGCACTCTTCTCAATTCTTCAAATTCGTTCGCAGCAACGAAGAAAATATCCTATTGACAACCTCGATTTGCCTATTGGTTTGAGGGTGGCAAGTGGTAGAGAAAAGCAATTTAGTTCCCAATTTTTCCCACAAAGTCTTCCAAAAGTAGCTAAGAAACTTAGCATCTCGATCCGATACTATAGTTCTTATAATTCCGTGAAGCCTCACAACCTCCTGAAAGAAAATATTAGCAATGTTAGAGGCATCATCAACCTTATGACATGCAATAAAGTGTGTTATTTTAGAAAACCTGTCAACAACTATAAAAATAGAATCTCTACCCCTCTTCGACCTAGCTAATCATAAAAGAAATCCCATGGAAATATCTTCCCAAGGGACACTAAGAATAGGAAGGGGTGCATACAACTCATGGGGATTAAGCTTTGATTTTGCCTTATGACAAAACAACACATCTACCAACAAATCTTTCAACATCTCGACCTATCTTTTGGCAAATAAAAGGGTAAAATGCAATAATCCCCCCTGTGTTTTCGCGAAGTTGCAAAAAAACCCCTATATTAAAGAAATAGGCTAAAAACTCCCTCGTGATATATATAATTCAGCAAAAAACCCTCATTCCGTCAATTTTTAACGGAGAGTGGGATTCACTCGCGGAAGTAAGAGTGGTAGAGTTTTTTTCAACTTTTCATCCACTTTTGGTGGGCGAAAATGTCCAATTTGCCCTTGTTTCTAATATAAATAACACAAATGGTATTTAACTTCAATAAATGAAATTTGACTTAAAATAAATAAAATATATTAAATATTTTATTGCAGGAAAATAAAAATTACAAAAGACTATATTTATATAAATAAAAATTAACTTTTAGATTATAACTATTATTTTTAATTTTAAATATAATATATATATATGTATATATATAGAGGCGACGGTGGTCGCCGCCGCCGCATCTGGACTGCGGCGACTGCCGTCGCCCAGCGATTAGAGAAGGGGGGCGCCCCTTCTCCTTCTTCTGGTTGACGGTGACGTCGCCAAGATCTGGGCGACGTCACTGTCACCCTTCTCCTTCTTCTGGGCGACGTTGCCGTCAAGATGCGATGGCGGTGACGGTCGTTGTCTGTATATATCTATAAATATATATATATATATATATATCATATTTATATATTTACTATTATTTATTTTTATATGTAATTGTTTAAATATATTATTTATTTTTTAAATTTATATAGTATAAAAATATAAATTCAAACTTTTTAATGTGGACCTTTGATCTTAAAGAATTTATGATCCGACGGTTGTTATTATTCATCATTTATCTATTATATTATTTAAATATAATATTTAAATTTAAAAAGTTTTAATCTGGACCATTGATTCTTACAATTTAAAATCTAATGGTTGTAAATAGTTGATTAAATTCAACGATTGTGATTGGTCTAACACAGATAAAACGGTTATGAGAAGTAAGGGCATAACGGTCAAATCATTAAAAAACTAATGGTGTTAGTGTCATTTAACGGATAGGGGCGAGTGTGCAATATTTTAGAGAACACGAGGGACTGTTTAGCTTATTTTCTTTTCGCAGGGGGTTTTTTGCTTTTTCGCGAAAACACAGGGGTGGTTTTTGCATTTTACCCCAAATAAAAAGATCACTCAAAACACCAAATGTTTTTTATACACCAAAATGCCCCATTAGACCACCCGGATATACTTCCTTTATGAATAATAAACGACTAGAACAATTAAGAATACAAAGTTTGTTAGCTCTAAACAAGAAACCATCATGCAAAGAAAATTTCTCTAACCCGATGTTCGGCTTGCAATTCTGAAATGCTGCACCAAAGTCAACAATAGCATATAAATCTTTTATGAACTCAAAACCAAGAATTTTAGTATTTAGCAAGGAAAGTAGAGCATACCTCCGGGAAACTGCATCGACAACTATATTTTCCTTGCCTTCTTATGTTTGATCATATACGGAAATGACTCGATGAATTCTACCCACTTGGCATGTCACTAATTAAGCTTGCGTGGACTCTTATTATGCTTTAGAGCTTCATGATCAGAATGTATGACAAACTCCTTTGGCCACAAATAGTCTTGCCAAGTTTCTACACTCTAACTAATCCATAAAGCTCCTTGTCATATGTCTGGTAGTTGAGCATCGGTCCACTTAGCTTCTCGCTAGAATATGCAATTGATCTTTTTTCTTGGAAAAGTACACCACCTATGCCAATTCCACTTGCATCACTTTCAATTTCAAAAGTTTTACCAAATTTGGGAAGGGCTAGCAAAGGTGCATGTGTAAGCTTCTTCTTTATAGCTTGAAATGCTTTCTTTTGAACTGGACCCACTTGAATGGAACATTTTTCTTTGTCAATTCGTCCAATGGGGTTGCAAACGTGCATAAGTCCTTCACAAATCTCTGATAAAAGCTTGCAGTTCCATTGAAGCTACCCACTTCCCCAATTGTGGTAGGGGTCGGCCAACCGTGAATAACTTTGACCTTCTCCTCGTCAACTTTGATTCCAACACCGCTCATAAGAAAACCAAGAAAAACAACTTTGTTAGTGCAAAAGTAACACTTTTTCAGATTTTCAAATAATTTTTCTTTCCTTAGAACCTCTAAGACTTGTCTTAGGTGTTCTACATGTTCATGCAAAGTCCTACTATAAACAAGAATATCATCAAAGTACACTACCACACATTTACTTATAAATGCACTCAATACGTGATATATTAGTCGCATAAATGTGCTAGGGGAATTATTAAGTCCAAAAGGCATAACCAACCATTCATAAAGCCCATGTGCTAGGGGAATTATTTGGTTGTTTCATTCAAGAAAGAAAATTATCTAATATTAAAATAACCCCAAAAAGAATACCATAGAGCACTCTAGTAAGATATCACTCTAACATTTGCGAGCCCAAAATGCACAAAAAAGTTGTGAATCAACTAAGTGGTGTAGTAAAGGAAATTCCTAACACCACCACATAACATAAATAATGGTATGGGATGTCCACTCAAAACCTCCTTCACTTTAACACCCCAAGAAGTAAAAAAAAAAAAAAAAAATCCAGAAATTTTACCTTGATTATCAAAATTATAAAATTTGATCCGTCTTTATCCATTTTTCCATCATAGTTTTCCACAAAACTATGGTTTGTTCTAGTGGTGTAAAGCAACATACATCAATATGCTTCATTCTGCAAACATATCACACAAGGGAAGACTACGGTGCTGCTTGGGTTGTCCATTTTCTAAACTACTACCTGA
Organism: Sesamum alatum; assembly: GCA_034509735.1. NCBI lineage: Eukaryota > Viridiplantae > Streptophyta > Magnoliopsida > Lamiales > Pedaliaceae > Sesamum > Sesamum alatum. The sequence goes on along the minus strand of JACGWO010000007.1, from coordinate 25,353,805 downwards.
GCTGGGTTATAAATAAAGAATCGATTGCTTTCAACAGAGCATCTAAAAATAAAAAAAAAACGCAAAAAAAAGAGGACATCTGAGAAGGCTTTCTATTTGCGTAAGTAACCATAGAAAAAACTGAAAACAAAATCATCAATCTTTTATAAAGACAAAAAAATGCGGAAAGAGGCATACCAAAAAACGTTATGTTGCACTTTTAATGTATGTGCTCAAGATATTGATATCTAGTTGAACATTTTTATTACGAAATGAAAATAATAAACTATAGTCAATAGCTTTGGGAATGTATTATTTATAGAAAGAATAAATATCATTTTGTAAAGCTAGTTATAATGCCTCAGTACCTATTACCTAAGTCAGAGTTCAAGAGTAAATTATGCGTCCCTCTTCAGTGACAATAAATAAAAAAATCACTGACAACTAAGTAGGCTAGTCATGATAATAAAGGATATCAATTGCTAGTGCTCAATGTGCTAGGGAACTAGGTCATTAAGTCCAACGTACTCTACCAATACAATAGTCAGGTAAGAGAAACTTATTGAGAATTGGATCAAGGAAGGGGATAAGAATCAAATATAGTTTGTATGACATGTTGAAAGAAACATATTAAGAATATCATATTAAGCAAATGAGCCCTTCCAGTATGCACAAAGCCCACAAGAGAGATATATCATATTTTGATTAAATATCGATAAACTACTTAAGAATATCACTATGCAGTACCATATACCTCCATTAAAACAAGTGCAATTCGAAAAGCATTACACGAGATCCTTCAAAGAGAAGCACATCCTAGACTCTAAGAACTGAAAGGAGATTAAGCTCCTCTGTCTTACAAGTTATCAATTAAAAGGAATAGTTTATAAGACGAATCAGAGTGAGATGGCGAACAAAAGAAATATTACACTCTTAGCAAACAATGATATCTAATTAAAATGATATTTCAATTAAGTATTGCAAGATTGAGGCAAAGTAACTAACCACTTTCCCATGGTAGCATATTCATAAATACTATGAGGAACCATGGCCCAGTCACCTAGGCGACCTGTACTCCCAGGTAATCCAAATGGTTTACTGAGACACACACAAACTTATTAGGAGTAGAGAAATGATTGATCAGAAATCTCCTCAGGAAAGAATATGAAACAAAAAAGAAATTAGAAAGGAACGAACCCAATTTGGAATATTTTTCACGCACCAACTCCTCAAGAACATGTTGGTCAACCTACCAAGATAGTAACTCAAGAAACCATAATGTATTATGCCATTTGATCATGTTTCTGATTAAGAAAGACATAGTAAATTGGTAAACTTAGTTCTTATCTATACAAAGGAACAATTGGCAAGCAAAATCCAAGGAGTACATGAGATTCTACCATTTCTTCTGAATAATAGCCATCAAAATAGTCATCTAGAACACCATTAAGGTCCTGAAAATCAAGCAACTTCTTAGATTTTGTCTAGTCTAACCCAAGGATATCTTAAGCAAGTGAATAACTTCATGCATTGTATAGAAGTGGAAACCCCACACAAGTGGGATCGGCATTTCACATACTCGAATCTTAAATAGTCGGCAATTATGGATCTAGAGAAATATAGCCTCTTCTAGTATAAATGCATATTAAAAAATTTTCCTGCATCTATGAATCCAATAACGACAAGCCATTACAAGACAACAAATGTATATAACGAAAAAAGACCATCCAATAACAACAAGTCCATCCAACAAAAGTAATTGGATCCGTCACTTTCATCCAACAACAATTATTCAAAACCAACATCACGAAGTCTATCCAACAACAGATCAAATACAACATGATCAATCATCATCAGTTCATAGCTATATAACATAGCAAGTTTGAGGTGTCCTTGAAAACAATTTTAAAGAAGCTTATCAGACAACAAAACTCTAATGGTTGAAATCGGTATACATAACTTGTGAAGTTTGCCTAAGGATTTATACATTCTGCTCATTATAACATACCATTGATACTTGGGCATTCCAGTTGTTATTTGGAAATTGAAAAGGTGAACAGAACAACTTCATTCAACTATATACATCTCAAATTCGTGTTCATCAAACTACTGCCATTTCAATATCCAAACAAAAGTTAACTGGTTACATGCAAGAACCCTTTTTGTTTTTCTTTTTGGTTCTAGATTAAAAACTAATTAAAGTTTATTATAATTTCATATATGATGTTAAATGAAATACTAATGTGTGTATATATGTAGTACCTAGAAGTTCCCAGGGCTCACATTTGTTGAGATCAACTTCAATAATTTCCACACCCGGGAAGCTGCCATTGAAGACTTCGGAAGCCAGATAGAAGGTTATGAGCTCCTCATCATGGGATGCAACCTGAAACCAACAAATATCTTATTCATTCATCTCATCCCTCTCAAGTTCACACGAAATCTCCTTTGTATACTTCAACTTTTAGAATCAAAATTTCAACTTTTCAACAATTTCAAAAACCAAAAAACTCACACCATTTCACTTTGTATTTGTGTTGCTAGGTTTTCAAAATCCAAATCCTGTGCGGCTAGGTTTTGAAAATCAAAATCCAAACCGTTTAGTTGAAGAAATCAAATAGTGTGAGTGTGTGCAAATTTCAGCTCAAGAAATCAGTATAAGATTGAGAAATACCTGGGTTCCTTCAGACAAGCTAACAACGAATAGATCTATAATTTCAATTGAGGTTGGCTTCTTCCAGTAAGGTGGACTTCTCGTGTGGACAACTGATGTGGGAAGATTGCTTCCAACAATGGAGATAAGGAAGGTTCTTCAAACACTGGAACTGGAGAAGGTAGTACACTAGTAGTATCAATTTTAGGACTTGGGTATTTAGTTTGTCTGAAAGCACTTTATGAAAAGAAACTGGAACTGCGCATTGGATGGCAGTTCATGAAATCAGTTTCTGTAGATCAATCTGAAACACTCCAAGCAAAGGAATCTCGAGATAGGGTATCGAGAATCCGTTTGTGACTTGAACTAAGCAATTGCAGTCGCATTTCATCGACAAGTGACGAGGCTCGTCCATGGAATGTTAGTGGGACAACCAGCTAGGTGCCAGCTGACTGACGTGACTCGTGGGAACCGTCATATGAAAGACCTTGAGTAGGGTTGGTCGGTATGACTTGTATTTCCGGTTCCAATAGTACGGATTTGATCCTCAAACTTGAGGGACTACTGAGATCACCTACACACCATGCCTGTAACTTAGATTTGGCAAGAGGCTACCAAGTCAAGTAACTCGATTGTCATAAGCCCTATCTAGTGCAGTCAAGATGTGTAGTGTGGACAGTAGGTCTTAAGAAAGGATCCATCTCCTGTCAAAAGGGTTGACAGTAATGTCTCACTTTACTCTTAAACTCGTCCCCAATAAATATGTGGCTATAGCGACTGAGCAATAGGATAGGATCCCTGTGACGTTTAGTGTAGACGAGTCAAGGCTTAATTCAAGAATGGGTACCAATATCCTAAAGATCCATACCCTAGACTATAGCTGTGAGATGGTAGATGGAAGGATAAACGTATTGGAGAGCCTAAATGTTCACGCGATAAATATTCACCTAGTCTCTAGTACCATTGACCGTTGCTAGATGGCCACCCATGGTGAAGGACGAATTTCCTTCATGAGATGATTGGAGATTCGGTCAAGTCTAGCTGAGGGTGAACCTAAAGAGTCACACACAATTCGCCGGTGACAAAGGATTTAATTTAGAATTAATCTTGGGAGGATGAACAATTTAATTGGATTAAATTGGTTCCCCGTTTTCTTGGATTTTTGATTCCTTTAATTAGATTTAAATGGAATTAATTAATAAATTCAATTTATTGGAAATGAGGAAATGAGCTTAAAATAAATAAATAATTATTATTTAAAGCTCTATGGTTTATTTAAATAGGATTTAAATATTCCATAAATAATCCATCAAGGTGAGGGACGGATGAGATTGAAGTAGATAAATCAAGGGCCTAGATTAGTTTGACTAATATAAAGTCTAGTTTGACTAGGATTTGACTAGGTCAAAATCCTGTCAAAGTATGCTTCTTTAAATTGGAGTTTGAAGAGGAATATGATTCCACTTCTATAGCTACTCCTAGAAGCACACATTAGATGGATGATCAACTTGTGAGCACACACACACGCACACACACCACACTCAGCCGTGTCTCTCTCTCTCTCTCTCGTCCCCTTCTCTTTTCCTCCAAGCAAATACCAAGTTCCTTGTTTAATACTAGTGGATTTTAGATGGATTGATCACGTTAATTAATAACGCTTGGTCGATTCGTCCCCCCTAAATATACACTTGGTCTTTTTCTAGCACGGGGATCAAGAACCGGTAGGGTTGCGTGGATGATTTACAGAATTCCTATTATTAGGATCTTAGTGGCAAAACGTGGAACAACGCGTGTAGCGGTACGAAGACAAAACTACAAGCGGGTAGGTTCTTTAATTGTGTTTTTCGTTTCAACCCTATGGCAACCATGATAAATGCATGTTTAGTTTAATCATGAGATACACTAAACACCCGTGAGGTTCAATGGAATACCCCTTGAACGTGTATTTACGTTTCTGTACAAAGCATGCTTAATTTCATGTTTTTTATTTTTATGCCGCGCTTCCGCATTCGCTCTCCTCCCAGGACGATCCACACACTACATTGCGTTTTCAGTGGTCTGAGAACTCGGTTCGGCGTATAGGCCTAGGATTTTATGTGTTATACGTGTAAAGTATGATTTACGTTGCTTTAATTTACATTTGAATCATGTCGTATTTTCATTGGTTTTATCGTATTAATTTTGAGTGAAATCTTGGTGTTCTTGGTTTCTTGAAAAACGCAGTAGAAAAATAAAATGGAATAGAAAAATGGCGAACGCAGCAGCCGCCGGCTGACCGCCCGTGCTGTGCGCACGACCAAGCACGCGCGCAGGCAGAGGAGCCTGTGCGCGCGCAACAAGCGGCGCTACCGGGCGCGCACGCACGCAGGCGGAGGTGCCTGCGCGCGCACGCCCTGCGAGCGCATCTGGCGTGCGTGACAGAGCAGACACGCGGCCAGTCAGGCCGCGCGCGCAGGGCTGCATTGCCAGGCGCACGCGTAGGCAGGTGATGGAGCCTGCGCGCGCGCGCTGACAGCAGGCCGACGCGCGCAGGCTGCGCGACAGGGTAGCGCACATAGGCAAGGGCGCCTGTGCACGGCCGCTCGGCCAGTGCTGCCAGCATGCGTAGGCATGCAGATCCTGCCTGCGGCCGCGCGCGCAGAGGCGTGGTCAGGCGTCCGCGCACGCAGGCAGGTGGCCTGTGCGCACGCGCCTGGCCGCCGCGCTCAGCGTGCAGGCGGCAGGCCGTGCCTACCTACCTGTGTTTTCCAGCCAGGGCGTTGCCCGCAGCAGTGACCCTCAGTTGTCTCCTGTTGGTTTTTCTTGTTTTATTTTCAGATTTAATTTTATGGAAATATTTTATTATTTTGCATGTTTTTGTTAAAAGTCATTATATAGAAATATTTAATTTTGCTTGGTTTGGAACCACCAAAATTTAATATTGTTTGAATAGTGAGGAAAGGTTTTCCTAAGAAGGGATTGCCATTGCTACACCAATTTTTCATGTTGAAATTATTTTATTCTTTTTAGGGATTAATGATGTTGGATATCATGAATTATGTGCAATATTATTTGCGTTCAATGAGAATGGATGATCACAAGCCCTCGATAGGATGTATGGTTTTAATTTTATGTTGGGCCTGTGTGTCTCGTTTATTTCTGTCTCTCTCTTTCTCTCTCTCTCTTCTGGTAGCCTTGGAATAATAAGGCTTTCTATCTCCATCCAAATGTACTCCCACCGGGTGTTCGCTAGGGTTTCTTTTTAAATTGTTATGAGAGTAGTATAGTTGTGAGGATGTATTTTATTTTTGATGAAGAAGACGAAGGATGGCCCAGAAAGGAGGATCCAAGGAGTTCCATGGAGACCCGGTGGAAAAAAGGCAAGGCCCATCAGTGTGTTGATGGGTTTCTATTATTGATTGTAATAGTATAAGACCAACCTTAGATTGACCATAGATCCACTGGGAGCTCAGTGGGTCGCATAAGATTCGAGCTTGTGATCATCCAACAGGGGCGTGCTAGGCTTTTATTTTACGTGGGCTTATATGATGGATGAATGGTTTATTTATCGTAATACTGCTATGTCATGCAAATCGTATCATGCATAATGTATTTATGTATGTTCTGTAATGAGATCTCGGTCATTAAACTCTCACTTGGTTGGACCAAGTTAAATATTAGACCCTTAATAAATGGACTAGAACTCTAGGAGTTCGTCCAAGCCTTCCATCCATGACAAAGTGAGGAAGCTAGTTTCAGTCAATTACGTGGTCTCACGAATCGTGGTACATCTCTTGTCTTGAAAATAAGCTGCACTTTTTTGTGAACGAAGTGAATAGACTCATGTTGCCTGTCTCACGAGTCGTGGGTATAGCAGTGAGTGCTATGATTCGGTTGATTGGGTCGGGTCTAATGCCTGAATAGCGTGATTCGCTTGGAGTCCTCGAGATCACGTAAAAGGGTGAGGCAAGACATCTTGGGAATCTCGTTAGACGAGAATGGTATGGAATACCTCCCACAAGTTTTTTTTTATGCGAATCGTAAAAGTAGGGTATGAAAAACATCGTTGTGGATCCCAATCCCACTAGGAAAGGATTTTTCGGAACAACGTTTGAGAGTTCCGTGTTTTCATAGAAATAGTGGGAGCATTAAATGATTGAAGTCCAAGTCTTTAATTATTATTAAAAACTATTTTAATTCTGCTGATTATATTCCATGTTTAAATGCAGATTTGAAACCATGTCTAAGAACCCGTTATCAACCGTACTTGAGACAAACAAATTTAATGGAACAAATTACAACAACTGGTTGTGCAATCTGAGGATAGTCCTCGATTATGAGAACCAAGGCTATGCCATGGACAAGTCGTTTCCTCGAACTTTGCTGGAAGGATCCACGCCCGAAGAACGTGAGACGTTTGAGACTTGGCATCAGGATAACCGGAAAGTCCGTAGCATCATACTGGCATCTATGACTAATGAGATACAAAAGCAGTATGAGAGACTAGACGACGTTCTTTCCATAATGGCTCGCCTGAAGGATTGCAATGTAGTCCCAAACTAGCATATTAGGTATGTCGCGACGAAGGCGTTCTTTGGAACTAAGATGACCAAAGGATCCTCTATACGTGAGCATGGGGTCAAGATGCTTACCTTAGTGGAAAAGCTCGAAGACCTCAAAGCATGGCTCGATAACGAGACATACATTGATGTGATCCTTCAATCGCTCCCACCCTCCTTCGACCAGTTCATTGTTAACTACAACATAAATGCTCTTGAGAAGGGCATCTATGAGTTGATCAATATGTTGGTACAGTACGAGGCAACGATCAAAAAGTCTGCATCGTCGGTATTGTTTGGAGGGGCTTCGACTTCCAATATGAAAGGCAAGGGTGCTGGACGTTGGAAAAGGAAGAAGGGAAAGGGAAAGGCCATCGAAGCCGCTGCCAATGCTAGGAGCGTTCCCATTGCCAAAGTGAAGAAAGACAAAGGGAAAGGGAAGGTTGACTCGAAGCAACAGTCGAGGGAAAATGACATATGTACTCATTGCCGTGAGAAAGGGCATTAGAAGAGGGATTGCCTAAACTCCTTTCCAAGCAAGGTACGTTTGTGATTGAAGTTAATATAGTCACTAACTCTGCCTCTTGGGTATTAGATACCGGCTGTGGAGCTCACATTTGCAACGACTTGCAGGTGTTGAAAAGAAGCAGAAAACTAAGTAGCGACAATATAGTCCTAAAGCTTGGCAATGGAAAGGTCGTTGCTTCAGAAGCAGTAGGAACCGCCACCTTAGTAGTTAGTGATCGTATTAGGATAGATTTAGAGGAAGTTTATTATGTACCTAGCATGATCAAAAATATCATTTTCATTCCATTGTTAGACAATAGTGGTTATGAGTTTTCGATCAATAAAAAATTGCTTTTATTTGATGAGGGGTGGATTTGCTCATCTGCTTGGTATACTTAATAACGGACTCTATATCTTGCAACAATCGAATTTCATTATGAATGCTCAACACAAATGCAAAATAGATAATGACTGGGCCCCACAACTGTGGCATGCAAGGCTAGGTCATATCTCTCAAGAAAGGATGAAGAAACTGGTAGACTGAAAGAACCTAGAGGTTGGGGACTTGAGCGATCTATCAACTTGTGAATCCTACCTTAAAGGGAAAATGACCAAGAGGCCCTTTGTAGGACAAAGCAGGCTTGCCACAGGTCTATTGGACTTGGTCCATACAGACGTGTGTGGACCACTAAGTACACAAGCCAGATGTGGGTTCTCATACTTCATAACCTTCACCGATGATCACTCACGGTGCGGTTATGTTTACATAATGAGGTACAAGTCAGAAGCTCTTGAGAGGTTTAAAGACTTTAGACTTGAAGTTGAGAACCAAACCGAGTGCAAAATTAAAGTCCTACGGTCAGACTGAGGCGCCGAGTACCTTAGCAACGAGTTCCTAGATTATCTAAAAGAAAATGGTATAGTCTCTAAATCGATACCTTCCGGGACACCGCAGTTAAACGGCGTCTCTGAAGGAGGAATCGAATCCTGTTAGACATGGTCCGATCCATATGAGTTTTACCGAACTGCCCTTGTCTTTTTGGGGCTACGCACTGGAAACAACAACCAAGTTGCTAAACTTAGCGCCGACCAGTGCCGTGACCTAAACACCATATAAGATATGGCACGGCATGCCTGCTTCCTACAAATACTTGAGAGTGTGGGCTAGCCCTACGTACGTCAAGAGGTTAGTGGAGGACAAGTTATAATCAAGGTCTAGCTTGTGCAGGTCATTAGATATCCTAAAGAAACTGCAGGTTATTATTTCTATGACCCTTGGGAACAAAAGGTATTTGTTTCGAGGAATGCAGTGTTCTTGGAAAAAAGTTTTCCAAAGGGGGTCCAACGTGATGAACTGCACCTTGAGGAATCAAGTGAGACGAATCAGTCATCAGCGCCAAAAGCAGCGGATACCTCACATAGAGGTTTTAGGATAGTACCCAACGGGTCGAGCCACCTCGCGAGGATCAACATGCCAGGCATGTCGAACAACCTCACGAGGAGCCAACCACGGTACCTGAACCGCCAGCTCCTATCATGTTTGCGCGCAGTCACCACTGACGTTCCAGTCCTCCGTAGGTCAGCTAGAGTGCCTTTCCCTCCCATGAGGTATGGCTTCCTAGGCATGACCTGCCAATTGGACAAGGATCCTAAGACATACGGGGACGCGATGTCTGGCATCGACTTGGGAAAGTGGCTTGAGGCCATGAAAGCCGAAATGCACTCCATGAGCACAAACCAAGTATGGACACTTGTAGACCCACCCAAAGGCGTTAAACCAATTGGATACAAATGGGTCTATAAGCGTAAACTTGACGTTGATGGTGAAGTTACCACCTTCAAGGCTAGGCTAGTGGTGAAAGGTTACACTCAACGACCCGGGGTTGACTTTGAGGATACCTACTCTCCAGTAGCCATGGCTAAGTCCATTCGGATCGTGCTTGCCATAGCTGCATGTTATGACTATGAAATATGGTCGATGGACATGAAAATGACATTTCTCAATAATTTCGTTGAGGAAGAGATCTATATGGATCAACCGGAGGGATTCCTTGTTGTTAAAGAAGAGCAGAAAGTTTGTCGTCTCCAAAAGTCCATCTATGGCCTCAAACAAGCATCCCGTAGTTGGAACATTCGTTTTGATGAAGTCATACAAGGATATGATTTTATCAAAAACGAATATGACCCTTGTGTGTACAAGAAGGTCAGTAGGAGCTCTATAGTGTTCCTAGTGCTTTATGTGGACGGCATTATGCTCATTGGGAATGATGTTAGAATGTCAAGTTACACAAAAGCATAGTTGTCCACGCAATTTTCCATGAAGGATTTGGGTGAAGCTTCCTACATTCTAGGCATCCAGATCGTCAGGGACAGATCTAAGAAAATGTTAGGACTAACTCAAAACTCGTATCCGGAGAAAATTCTAAAAAGATTTAACATGGATAACTCGAAACGAGGTTTCCTTCCCATGAGGCATGAGATCAAGTTATCCAAGAAACAGTCTCCCAAGACTGATGAAGAGTTTGAAAGGATGAAAGGCATCCCCTATGCTTCTGTCGTAGGCAGCATCCAATACGCCATCCACTGCACGAGGCCTGACATCGGTTACGCCTTGAATGCAGTCAAGAGCATTCTTAAGTACCTAAGAAGGACCAAGGATATGTTCTTGGTCTATGGTAATGGAGAATTGATTCTGGAAGGTTTTAGCCACGCTAGCTTCCAGACGAACGACAATGATGCCAACTATCAGTCGGGCTATGTTTTCAAACTCAATGGTGGTGTGGTAGCATGGAAAAGTTCCAAGAAAGAAACCACAGCTGATCCCATCACTGAGGCCGAATATAGCAGCTTCAGAAGCTGCCAAAGAAGCGGTTTGGATGAGAAACTACATCCAAGAGTTGGGTGTTGTGCCTAGTATTGTCGAGCCCGTGGTTATCTTCTGTGATAACAATAGAGCAATATCGCAAGCAAAAGAACCGAGATCCCATCACCGATCCAAGCACATTCTTAGACGCTACCACCTTTTGAGGGAAATGGTAGGAAGAGGTGATGTTCGGATGGACCGAGTCAGTTCAGCAGACAACACAGGAGATTCATTGACAAAGCCTATGTCACAAATTACTCAAACGCAACATCTTGAGAAGATGGGGATTAGGCATATGGGCGATTGGCTTTAGGTCAAGTGGGAGATTGTTAGAATAGGTGACCGTGAAGCCCATCTGATTGGGCTTATGTAACCTATGTCTGAACAACTTTGGTGTTTTAATAATTATCATGAATAAGAAAGTGATATTCATTTAGCTTAATACTTTGTTTGTGTTCACTTATTGCTTTACATTAACTGTTCACTGCACAAGCAAAGCCTACAGACCGAAACGACATTCCAAGAAACTAGAACTGCGCATTGGATGGCAGTTCATGAAATTAGTTTATGTGGATAGGGTATCAAGAATTAGTTTGAGACTTGCACTAAGCAATTGCAGTCGCGTTTCATCGACAAGTGACGAGGCTCGTCCATGCAATGTTAGTGGGTCAACCAACTAGGTGCCAGCTGACTGAGGTGACTCATGGGAACCATCATATGGAAGATCTTGAGTAGGGTCGGTCGGTATGACTTGTATTCCCTGTTCCAACAGTACGGATTTGATCCTCAGACTTGAGGGACTACTGAGTCACCTACACACCGTGCCTGTATCTTAGATTTGGCAAGAGGCTACCAAGTCAAGTGACTCGGTTGTCATAAGCCCTATCTAGTGCAGTTAAGATGTGTAGTGTGGACAGTAGGTCCGAAGAAAGGATCCATCTCCTGTCAAAAGGGTTTACAGTAATGTCTCACTTTACTCATAGACTCGTCCCCAATTATATGTGGCCACAGTGACTGAGTAATGGGATAGGATCCCTGTGACATTTAGTGTAGACGAGCCAACGCTTAAGTTAAGAATGGGTACCAACATCCTAAAGATGGTAGATGGAAGGAAAAACATATTGGAGAGCCTAAATGTTCACGCCATAAATATTCACCTAGTCTCTAGTGTCATGGACCGTTGCTCGACAGCCACTCATGGTGACGGATGAATTCCCTTCATGAGATGATTGGAGATTCGGCCAAATTTAGCTGAGGGTGAACCTAGAGAGTCACTCACAATCCGCCAGTGACAGAGGATTTAATTTAGGATTAATCTTCGGAGGATGAATAATTTAATTGGATTAAATTGGTTCCCCTTTTTCTTGGATTGTTGATTCCTTTAATTAGATTTAAATGGAATTAACTAATAAATTGGATTTATTGAAAATGAGGAAATGAGCTAAAAATAAATAAATATTAATTATTTAAAGCTCTATGGTTTATTTAAATAGGATTTAAATATACCATAAATAATCCATCAAGGTGATGGATGGATGAGATTAAAGTACAGAGATCAAGGTCCTAGATTTGTTTGACTAATCTAAAGTCTAGTTTAACTAGGATTTTGACCTAAGATCAAGGTCCTAGATTTGTTTGACTAATCTAAAGTCTAGTTTAACTAGGATTTGACTAGGTCAAAATCCTAGTCAAAGTATGCTTCTTTAAATTGGAGTTTGAAGAGGATAGGATTTCACTTCTATAAATACTCCTAGAAGCACACATTAGATGGATGATCAACTTCTGAGCACACACACACCATACTCGGCCGTGTCTCTCTATCTTTCATCCCCTTCCGTTTTCCCCCAAGAAAATTCCAAGTTCCTTGTTTAATATAAGTGGACTTTAGACGGATTGATCATGTTAATTAATAACGGTTAATCGATTCGTCCTCCCTAAATATACACTTGGTCTTTTGCTAGCACGGGGATCAAGAACCGGTAGGGTTGCGTGGACGATTTAGAGGATTCCTATTATTGGGATCTTGGTGGCAAAACATGGAAACAACGCGTGTAGCGGTACGAAGGCAAAACTACAACCGGGTAGGTTCTTTAATTGTGTTTTTTATTTCAACCCTATGGCCACCATGATAATTACATGTTTAGTTTAATCATGAGATACACCGAATACCCGGGTGGTTCAAGGGAACACCCCTTGAACGTGTATTTACATTTATGTACAAAGCATGCTTAATTTCATGTTTTTATTTTTATATTGTGCTTCCGCATTCGCACTCCTCCCGGGACGATCCACACGCTACATTGCGTTTCAATATATATATATATATATATAATCCAGATAAATAACCAATCATTTACAATTAAATATACAATTTTAATTATATACATATTCATATATATATATAATTTCAATTAACTATACTTACCTTAATTTCAAAAGGATTGTGTTAGTAAAAGGAGCTGAGCAATCCTTTAGTTCATTCACTTCCTATAATAGGTTATAATATGTACAATCAATATATCTAGCATATTGTAAAATATGGAATAACATTCATACATTTTCTACCAATCTTTTAATATTTCATTTATATCGAAATTCAGACTTTTGTTCCATTTTTTTCTTGAATAACTAGACATTCTAGACTCTTCAAGTATAAATCTAAATTATTAGTTAACTCATAAGAGTTTATTTTATCAAATCTTTCATATTTTTTTAACTATAATTTTTAATAACATTCCTAAATTAAATTATTATGAAAATCTCATATTCTTTTTAATAACCATAATATTTACAAAATATAATTTTTTAAATCTTCTTAAATATAATTTTCTAATATTTCTATCAATATTCTATCATTTCTTCACTATTATAGAATTCAATTAAACACCAGTACATATTATTAAGCATTTGGTTAATAGTCATGATGAAATTGAGTAAATCAATTATAAGAATCAATTGTGTGTGTGTGTTCGTGTTTTTGTGTTGATAAGTGTGCGTGTGTTTTATGTGTGAGCGTGTGTAAAAAGTTGATTGAGGATGGGTATTGACCGCCCTCCTCATTGTTATTATAATTTTTTTAATTTTTTTATCTTTTTCAAAGCACCCATTACGTCCCTCCCTAATTTCTTAATTAATATAATTTGCTCGAAGATATTATATAAAACTCTAATTACTCTGTTCAAGTTTTAATATAATTCAATTTGAATCTATAATTTATTTACTAATTAACTAAATTTCCTTAAATAATTGCCAATTTATCCCACAGTTATGTATAAAAATTTGTGGATGTTACAATTCTCTCCTCCTAATAAAAATGTCATCCCTAAATTTAATTAATGTACTAGTTCATGGAATAAATATGGGTAGTGTTCTCTCATACTCTCCTCAACCTCCCAAGTAGCTTCTCTCGAAGAGTGATGTCTCCACTTCATCATTAGTATTTCAATTATTCTTGCCTACCAAATCTCAAGATCCTTTTTCATAAAGATACCTCTAGACAGATATTCTCACCTATCTTGTTTTTCATCTCACTTTGGTGTTTATCAAAGTAACTTTTTATGTTAATCTTGTATTGTTTTCAATTTTTTTCTTACTAATTCTATTTCTTCTATCGTTTCTTACACCAATTCAAAACTTATAACTATCGTAATCCCTCAACGTCCTAACATATTGGACACCGATATCTCATAGTAGGCTTCCTATAGAGCCATATTTTGATGCTATGATGGAAGCTATCATTATATATAATTTCATCAATGGTAAATTATCATCCTAATTTTTCCCTAAACTCAATTGTACATACTCTCATTATTTCTTCCAAGGTCTGAATTGTTATTTCCAATTGTCCATCTGTTGAGGATAAAATGTAGTACCGGAATGCAATTTTTTACCTAATGCCCTTTGTGAGCTTTCCCAAAAATGTGAGGTGAATTGAGGATCTGTATCACACAACTATAGAAATAGGTACACCATCCAGTTTATAATTTCTGAAATTTAGATTTAAACTAATTTATCCAAAGATCACCTTATGGTTTAGAAGAGAAATGAGTTTATTTATTTGGTCTATTCACAATTACCCAAGTAGCATCATATTTTCTGAATGTATATGACAAATTCAGAAAGATCTTTTCCGAGTTCCATTCAAGTATAGACATAGGTTGAAACTGATCTGCTAGTGCTTGATGTTCTGGTCATAACCGTTAATACTTCATTCGTCAAATAAGTATATCTCCAAATAATTCCTGTTAGATTGACAATCAATATTCAACCCAAACTTTTAATATTGTCACAACACCGTAGGGACCTATACCAACATAAATCAGGGATGTAATTTCTAGAATCAGTACTTTACTCGTAGTAATCGCATATTGGTCGGTCGTCCTAGTAGTGATCTTTAACAATTTAGCGGTGACCAACCCAAAAGTCCCATAATAACTTAAACTTTTAAACCACTCCTCTAATCCACTATCCCTCTACTTGATAACAAGTCAAGCGCTTAGTGACAAATTCTACCACATCCTTTTTGTTTTTCCTTCATCTGCCACCAGTAGTAAGGTCTTAAATTTCAATACATTTTTACAGTACTAGGATGCATCACATAAGGTGCATTGTAGGTCTCCTGCATGAACTCCATATGTAACCCCTCTACATCAGGTACACAAACTCACCTCCTATTCAATCACTCCATCGGTCCTTATTAAAAATTTAGCTTCTTACTCTGGTTTATTTCCTCTATCATCTGGAATAACAAAGCATCCAACTGAACCGTGATAATTCCCTCACTACTTATTTCTACTAGCTGTCAAGTTTTGAGATATTTTATTTTCCAACATATAAAAGCAACAAGTATGTCACATTATCCAAGTGTACTAATCTAGTCATAATGTATGATAGTAAGGTTATACAGGACCAATCCCACTTCATTATTTCCTTTCTTATACAAGACTTGTACATGAATAAGAAATCTACTAATTAGCTTTGAACTCGACATTTGTTTTTCTTATATCTCATCAATATAATTTCACCCAAAATTATCATCCCTAATCAAGATATTTATTGTATGTATATTGGCACTAAAAAGAAATTCTTGAGCACTAACAATGTCATCTCACCTATCTGATAAATGCTATAGAAATTCAAATCATCTCTTAAGACATCCTAATAATATTACTGACGTAAAATTTAGTTGGTAATTGTTAATCCCAAGACACCCATTACAAATTGACCATTTCTATTGATGGTTACAAATGTCTAAACTTTGCTGGATCAATCAATACCACGTTTATTATATAAGTTCCTTTTCAAATATCAAATATAGTATGTCTCCAAGGTTGCTTATCGAATTGAGAACCAATAGGTAGACCAGACTTTTAATAGTGTCACAACCTAAAAAAAACTACCACAACACGATCAAGGACATAATTTCTCGAATTAGTACTCCAATTATAATAAATTATTTATTGATTGATTACCCAACAATGGTTCATCATATTTTAACATTGAACATATCCAAAGATCCTAAAATAATTGAAGTATCTAAACCTCTAGTCTAATTCAGTTGTTAACTTACACCTTAGGTCCAGAGATCTTATCCTAATATTGCTAAGATGGTAGCTGGCTTAAATTGCAAAGTTGATAACAAATCTGCTACATGATCAACCTCTAACTTCACACTCATGGGTATTATTTCTAATAATAATATCATATTAAGACTTCCTAAATTAGCTAATATTGATTGAACTTTCATACTTAAGATATCCGCTACTACATTCGTCTTTTTAGGATGAAAATCAATTGTACAATCATAACCCTTAAACGATTCTATCCATCTCCTTTGTCTTAAATTCCTTCTTATGTGTCAAAACATATGTCAAACTCTTAGATCATCTAAAAATCTTTTTTTTTTCCAAAACAAATAGTATCTCCCAGTCTTCAATGCATGTATAATTATTGTTAGCTCCAGTCATACTTATGTAATTTAACTAGTGGTTCCTTACCTGACGAGATACATACAAAATCATCTTCCTATTTTGCATTAGTACATACCCTAAACCTCGTTTGAAAGATGTATCCACCACTACAAGAGGATTGCACTAAAATCAGAGTTGATGTCACCCTCTTCATTGATTCATCAAAACTTTGTTGACACTATTTAGTCTAGCAAAATAAAAACTATCCATTACCTTAATGACTTTTTCAAAGATCGACAATTATGGAGAACTCTTAACAAATATCCTATAATACCCAGCAAATCCTAAGAAACTTTGAACTTCAATTTTATATTTCTGTATTCTCCATTCCCAAATAACTTTTACTTTTGCCAAGATCAGACAGAACACCATCTCCAGATGTCACATATCCTAAAAAAACTACCTAATTAACCCAAAATCGTATTTACTCAACTTAGAATACAACTCTTCTCTTTTGAGATCTGCAATACTATTTTTGAATGTTTTCTTGCTCCTTACTACTCCTCAAATTCACTAAATCATCTCTAAAAACTATTACAAATTGATCCAAGTACTCTTCAAATGTTCGATTCGTCAATGTCAGTGATGTTGTCTATGTATTTCTTAATCCCAATGGCAATACCAAAACTCATAAATAATCCTAACGAGTGCGAAAAAGTTGTTTTAACTATATCCTTATTTTCTATCCTCAATTTCCATAACTAGACCTCAAACCAATCTTTGAAAAGATTATAGCTCCCTTCAACTGGTCTAATAAACCATCAATTCTTGGTAATGGATATTCAATTTTCATTGCACCAATTCAATTGCCTATAATCAATACGCTATCTCATACTGTCATGCTTATTTTTTCACAAACAACACTAGTACTCCCTACACTAAAGTACTCCTTTTAATGAGTTCATCTCTAATATTTCTCCTATTTGTTTCTTCATATAATTCTACTAGGGTTATTCTATATGGAGCAGTCAAAATAGGTGATGTCCTAAGAATAGTCTCTATCTCATAATCTACTTCTCAATAAGGAGGTAACCCAAGTAATTCCTCAGGGAATGTCAGGGATTTCTTTAACTATTGGAACATCTATACAACAGAACTAACTATCATAGTATCATGTAAATTAGCTAGATACGCCTCACACCCTTCTTTAGTTAAATTTAAGATAGTCACACATATATTAAAACAGTTGGGTATAGCTTTCTCTTCTCCACAATCATCGTACTCATTTACCTATTGACTTCTATTACCACTTTCTTTTGTTTAACAGTCAACAATGGCGTGTCTACAAGATAATCATTTCATTCGCAAAAAATAACATCAAAACTCTCTATGGTTTATCATAACTAAATCAACATGTAGTGTAACACCAAATCTTACTACCGTTAGACCAAATCTTACTACCGTATTAACTAGTATAACCCCACCTAGCAGGCATATATATACATATATCAGACTTTAGTGGTTCTATATCACCATATACAAACTCTAATGACTCCTTCAGGTCAGTAGTGTGTTCAATGGACATTCTAACCTATATGAAACTCACATTCACTCTCAGGTTCATTATATATGTTGAAGTATTCAATAATGTTATTCTTCACAAATTATTCCCATAGAATCTAATCCCTACTCTGATACCACCCAATATGACATCTACAACGCTACACTTTGATACCACTAATTATAATACATCCTCAATAATGAAACTCATTTTACAAGAAATTTATATTAAAACCAATAAATCGTGAAATACAAATTCAAATAAAAATCTAATATCTCTATAGTTATGTAGCTAGAGATCTCAACCCAAGATATCACTGCTGACTCATCTAATAAGACTGGCAACACGTCTTAAGATCTAATTTAGCTAGTCACTGCGACTTATACCCTGAAAAATATGTAGCAAGGAATGAACTACCTACTCAATAAGTATAGCTAATTAGCTTATATACAGACAATACACATGCACATTAGGAGGAATTCCATGCAATTGACTCTAACCAACATTGATTCGTCATGCAATTGCCACAGAATCATAAAATAACCAATACCATAATCATAAATTGGCGCACAACATAATATATTCAAAATTACTATTTATTCTCTTAGGGTCCTGCTTACTCAAGTTCAAGCATGTTATGCAATGTCTTTGTTGGCTATCATCACCTCCATCACTATATCTTTTTGGCTCGATATCGCACAACTCGTACGATACCTCATCATTCATGATACCACACACTAGCTCGTATGATATCTCATCATCAATCATATCATACAACACACAGCTCGTATGATATGTCACATCATCTCTATTGATCAATGACAACATATAGCTTATCATTAATCATATCATCATAAACTATTCAGTGTGTCCCCCGGTTAGGTAAGTCATCTCTTTATTTCAATTCACAACAACAACATCATTAACTTCAGCCTTCAATTTTATTCAACAATCGACTCCCCACCAATAACATTCTCATTCAATTTCATTCAACAATCAAATATATGATCACACAGTCATTCACTTGACTTCCGTACAACCCAACCAAAAATAAACACATAATAACAATTTCACAAATCAATAACGTAATCCAGACAAACAACCAATAATTAACAATCACGTATACAAATGCAAGTATACATATTCATATATATAATCCAGACAGATAACCAATCATCTACAATTAAGTATACAACTTTATGTATATACATATCCATATATATATAATTCCAATTAACTATACTTACCTTAATTTTAAAACGATTGCATTAGTAAAAGGAGCTAAGCAGTCCTCTACTTTATCTTCACATCCTATAATAGGTTATAATATGTACAATCATTAAATATATCTAGAATATTGTAAATTCTGAATAAAATATGGAATAATATTCATATATTTTCAATCAATCTTTTGATATTTCATGTATATCGAAATTCAGACTTCCGTTCCATTTTTTCCTAAATAACTAGATATTCTAAACTTTTCAGGTATAAATCTAATTTATCAGTTAACTTATAAGAGTTCATTTTATCAAATCCGTCATATTTTTTGAACTACAAGTTTTAATAACATCCCTAAATTAAATTATTATGAAAATCTCATATTGTATTTAACAACCATAATATTTCTAAAATATAATTTTCTAAAATTTCTATGAATATTCTATCAATTCTTCACTACTATAGAATTCAATTAAATACCAGTACATATAATTAAGCATTTGGTTAATAGTCCTCATGAAATTGAGTAAATCAATTATAGGTTTGATTAAATTATAAAAATCAAGCAATGTAATTATCCCACTATAATATTCGTAAAGCAAATGGATATTTTATCGATCCTTAAATTATAAATAGTTAAACTCATAAAATTTTTCGATTAAATATTAAATCGGATAGTATAAATTACATTTAATAAATGCACTAATCAAATAATATGATTATATAAATTAATAGTAATTAAAATAAAAACACTTTTATTACCTATTCGTCTTCCAAAAGTGAGAGAGAAAGTGTGTGTATGTGTGTGTGTAGTGTGTATGTGTGTGTTTGTGTTTCGGTGTTGATAAGTGTGCTTGTGTTTTATGTGAGTGTATAAAAAAGTTGATTGAGGATAGCTTTTGACCACCCATCCTCATTGTTATTATAATTTTTTTAAATTTTTTTATCTTTTTTAAAATACCCATTATGTCCCTCCCTAATTGCTTAATTAATGTAATTTGTTCCCAAGTATTATATAAAGCTCCAATTTACTCCGTTCAAGTTTCAATATAATCCAATTTGAATCTATAATTTATTTACTAATTAACTAAATTTTCTTAAATAATTAACAATTAATCCCACAATTATATATAAAAATTTGTGGATGTTACATAATGACTCGACAATCGACACGCATCCTCCATGTACCATCCTTCTTAGGCACGAGCAACATTGGTATTGCACAAGGATTTAGGCTTTCTCTCAAATAAGCTTTGGCCATCAATTCTTCAATTTGCCTTTGAATTTCCTTCGCCCCGTCGAGATTGCACGATATGCTGGACAGTTAGGTAACTAAGCTTCGGGTACAAAGTCAATTTGATACTTATTCCACGAATCAGAGGTAAACCTGGCGGAACCTCTTCCGAAAAGATGTCATCATAGTTCTGTAAAAGAGACACAACAACACTAGGCAAAGAAAATGTTAGGTCGTTCGTGTTAACAGAGCCTCTTTGTACACAAGTACTAGAAGGTTTTTGGAAATAATTAGACTTCCTCGACCTCACTTTTTCTAGCAACCAGGAAACTCTCCTTGCTCTTTTCTTCTTTGCCCCTCTCCCTCATTTTGCTTTTTTTTTCCTCGTTTTCATTTATTTTTTTCTCACTCATTTTCATTCTCTCATTTTTTGCTCTCACTCTCTCTTTCTTTTCCATCAAAATCTAATCTTCCAAAATTTATTTTGGTGTCATAGGATTGAAGGTTATGGATTCCCTTTGAAATACAAAAGAGTAGCAGTTTGAGAAACCATCATGTGTTGCACGCCTATAATATTTCCAAGGTCTTCCTAACAAGATGTGACATGCTTTCATTTGTACAACATCGCAAACAACTTCAACTTTGAGTTTACCAATTGAAAGCATTACCTTGACTTGCTTGGACACCCTCAACTCTGCACATTCATTCAACCATTGCAGCTTGTATCGGCAGTGATGCTTGATAGTAGGTAGACTTAAATTCTCTACTAACTCGGTGCTTACCACAGTGGTACAACTACCTCAATCACTGATCATACTACATACCTTGCTTTGAACTTGCAATGTATATGGAACAAGTTCTCTCTTTGGTCATTCTCTCCCTCTAGGATTTGGGCACTAAGCACTTTTCTAGTTATAGAAGTTCTCCCTCTTTGGCATATTCTCCATTAGCAACACCCAATGGCTGCTCCTCTTCTTCCGTGCTTTCGCAATCAGTCTCCCACTCTCCAAGATGATTGATAATCATGGCCCATGAATTAGGACACTCGATAGCTATGTGCCTTCTTACTTGACACTTGAAACACTTTATATCTCGATTTCTTGATGAAGTAGGTTCACCTTGAGCCTTTTGGATAGCAACTTTATTACCATTCTTAGTATTCGCCTCCTTAATTTTGATGAAGAAGGGATGTCCTTTTTGGGAGTACTCTTCCATGAACTAAAGGAAGAAGGATTAGAACTCATCCTTGCAACATTTCTCCGCTTGAGTTGTTGTTCCACTTTGATAGATTGGTGTACCATCTCTTCAAGTTCAAGATAATGGTGCATTTCCAGAAATCGGCAATATCACGATTAAGCCCGTGTAAGAAATGAGCCATTGTTGCTTTGTTGTCCTCCTCTATGTTAGCTATAATCATAGCAATCTCTATCTTTTTATAATACCCATCGACACTCCTAGATCCTTGAGTAAGGCGTTGGAGCTTGTTGTGAATCTCCTAGTGAAAATAGGATGGAACAAATCGCCGTCTCATTATTGCTTTCATCTCTTCCCAAGTTGTGATAGGTCGATCTCCATAGTTAATCCACTCCTTTCAAATATGATCCCACCAAACAAGGGCATAATTTTTGAACTAAGTGCAGCAAGTTTTACCTTCTTACCATTGGAATAATTGTGGCATGAGAAAATTTGCTAAACACGCATCTCACACTCTAAATATGCTTCGGGGTCGCTCTTTCCTTGAAATGAAGGGATAGTAACTTTTACTCCTCCTAGTCTACTATTTTTTATCTGTAGGTTGTCTCGGTCTATCCCTTACCCCATCTAATCTCCTCGGATGGATCTCCTCAATTTCATCCTCTTCGCCTCCACTCTCCATGTTTTCAACGCGACCATGTTGTGGTCGTGGAATTGGAGCTGGCCTTTGATTGGTTGGTGTAGCTCTTGGACGGGCAGCTTGGTTCTCCACTTGATCTAATCTGTCATGAAGGCCTTCTAGCTTTCGGTCCAACAACTTTTCGCAGTGGCTCACCAATGCATGCATTTGGAAGGTCGTGACACCAGCATGTGTAGTACTTTCATGGCTTTCACCATTAGTTTCTTGAATTACTCCTTTGTCTCGATTTCTTGATATTTTAGTAAAATTGATCCTCACCAAGTCCTCACCACACTCTTTTTTTCACTCTTTTTTTTCCCACTCGTGTTTCACTGCTCTCGACACTTAACATAAATTGAACTCACAACTCTAAAGCTCTTGTGAAACCCAACTTTATCGAGTGACCTAATAGTAAGCCAATTCTTAACTCAACCAAGCACGTGGAGGTGAACGATTCAATCATACACATAGAAAGGGAATGGTCTAACTATGCTCGGTAGCATTAAAATGTCGGATAAGTTTTCAAGTATGCTAGTAGTGTTCCTTGATCAAATAATCAACAAATTCAATCTCAAAATACAATAAAAAAAAGATGAAAAACTAACTTTTGCTTATCCACTTTGATGTTTTTTCCTCTTTTTTTTTTTCTTGTCTCTTTTTCTTCTTCTTTTTTTTTTTTCGTTTTTTTTTCTTTGTCTCTTTCTCTCTCTCTTTTTTTTTAGATGAAAATAATGATGACAATGGGGATACCGAAGTTTGTGGTGGTAAATCAAAGAATCAAGGTACACCAATGAAAGAAAGAAAACCTTGGGTAGCCTACCGTGTTAGCTTGAGCCCTGATACCAAATGATATGGTATCGACCAAGTGGTCTGATTTTCACGGCGTGGGCAGAATTGTAACGATGGTGTTCGAGACCTGACGAATGCAAATTGCCAAGCAACGTAACCCAAACATGACCTGGTACTTAGAACACTCGACTAACCACGAGTACAAAAGAACCAATCCACACAATGTCTCACTGTTCGAGCACGAATTAGGGGCTTTGTGAATTTGAATCACCAACCTAATCAACTGGATTGACAAAGCAATATGTCACAGAAGCTAAGACAAGATATAATAATGAAAGATATATGAGTTATCATTCAAATATTTTATATACTCAAAATATGATTCCAAGCTGCTTATACATGGTTGAAATGTGCCTTTTTATAGGCCCTAAAAGAACAACCCTAGGTGTTGGTCACGTGTTTTCATGGTCCAAGCATCTCCTAGAAAACATGCAAAACTCTTAGAAACCCCACAAGTGAGCCCTAGTTACAATGTGTGCACAAAAGCTGAAAATTCAAGCACTAAACACTAGAACATTAACTAAAAGTGGCCTACAAAATCCGAAATCAGCTTGTACACGTTTTTGGGATCTTTTCTTCATTCCTTAAGGACCCCATTGGGCTTGAATTAATAAAGTTTAAGGCCCAAATCAACATGAATATTTTGGGCCTTTTCATCATTCCTTTAGGCTCCTTGGGCTTGAATTAATAAAATCAAAAATACATTTTAGGCCTCAATTTGAGACATGGCCTCAACATCAAATATCAAGTTGGATTGGATTTGAATTGCATTATTTCTTAAGCCTTCCTCTCATCATTGGGCCATTATCAATAGTCAAGTCCTTCTCCACTCGAGCTTGATCATGCCCAGCTATTTGCTTGTCCTCGGGGTTCATATCACATTCAGATTCAATTTAAGTCGGAAAAGGGGATTAGGATTTTGTTTTGGAAAAAAAATAAAGTGATTTTCTCTTTCCTTGCTTGTGAATGAGTTGGGTAAATGGGTAAAAAGAAAAATTTAGCTACATTTCCCCTTTTTAACCTGAAACTGCCAGTTCCCTTCCCTATAAATCGGTAACACTAACGGCCATGTGCACGTGGCCCTTCCGTTACATTTGTGATGGGGGGATGAATTTTGCAAAAAAAAAAAATGTTAATATACGGGAATAAGTTTACTTATTTCCATATGGGATTAAAGTTGCAAATTGGGGCCTTTAGTACGGGACTAATTTTGCAATTAACTCCCTCCCCCCCCCCCCCCCACACACACACACACGCAAACAAAACCTGTTCTCACTCGGTCATCCTAAAGTGCGAGACTAAATTTGACTATTTTTAAAAATATGGGGCTAAAATTACAAAATTCCTATTTGTATGCGACTGATTTTTGCAATTAACTCATAAAATTGACAATTCATTTTTGTGAATATTATATATCCAACAAAATTGCAAAATTAGTTTTGTATATAACGGGGGTGGCAAAATTAGTTCCATAAGTATTGGACTGACAATTTTAGTCCTGTAAATTCCAATTTAGTGGCAATTTTGGTCCTTCCGGCCAAAATCACCTAGAAATTAGCCGGAAAAATTGGGGATTAGGGTTCAGACTGCCAATTGGGCTCAACTAAACATGTGGCATCCGACAAGGACGCTAATAGTCAAATTAAAATAACTTTTATTTAACAAGTATTTAAGAAATTATAGTTTATTAATAAATTTAATTAATTATCTTTAATTATATTAAATTTTTATAATTAATTAAAAAAGAAAAAAGAAAAAAGATTGCCGCCTCACCTCTCCCCCAACCCTACCGGCCACCGCCCCACCACTGCCAAATCTCCACTCAACCAAAGCTAAATTCTGAAATCTCTCTTACTTCAGAGCTTCCACTGTGTTTCATGGACTTCTTACTTCATTAGAAAATAATGGCACTACAAACCATGTTCCCAGTATTGGGCCGCCGCACCTCTGCCCTACCACCGAGATCCGTTTCTCTCGGCGGAACAACGCCAACGCCCAGAAATTCATTCGCCATGAGCACACCTAGAAAGAAATTGAGGACCAAATCTGCTCTTACTCACATAATTACAACCCTACACCTCCTAATCCCACGACATTCAAATCCACCGGCACCCCTTTTGTGCCTTTGCACCTTCCTCTCCTTCAACCCCAGGAAAAGCTTTTCGAGTATTATAAATCTCTGAAACATCCTTCCCGCAACGCCCCTGCCTTCAAACCCCCCTCAAAACCTCAGAAAAGCTGCCTTCTCCGGTCCTCTCTTTGAACCCATTATGCAAAGCTTCTTCTATTGAGTCAACGTCCGGGAGGTGGCTTCAAAGCGACCAAGAAAAGACGTTTGCCATGTCAGCATCCATGTGGATGCTGACTGGTTACATTATGTGTAGTTGCCCGCCGAAACCCTAAGCCCCAATTTTATTTTTTAATTTTCTGCCAATTTTGATCGAAAGGATCAAAATTATTATAAAATTAAAATATACGGGATTAAAATTGTTAGTCCCGTAATTACCGGACCAACTTTGCCAACCCCTATACATACCGGACTAATTTTATAATTTTACCTATATATCCCGTAACATATTGGGTGCATAAAGTATGAAAAGGAACTTAAATGAAGAATGCACATTGCACAACACTGTTAACCCAAAAAGAAAGCCACATCGTATGGGCCCTTCACATCTCACGTTGTTACCATGAGGAACCTGTCACCAACCACCACTATCTCCCACTCTTTAACTATCTGCGTACATTCATTGTCACCCCGTTTCCATCCTTTACTTTTAATTACTACTATTTTAATTATATTTGTACTTATTATATATATGTCACATATATTAAATTATTAAATATATTTTTCTCAAAGTAACTTTAATTACTCAAGAAAAATATAGAGTTACTCTATGATCAAATAAAGGATAACACCGCCTTCTGAATTAATATGAAATGATTAAAGAATTTCATTATTATGTCACAATTCTCAAACAAAATATTTTATTTAGTATTTTTGTGGATTGAATTTTCGTTTCAAATCCTATTATATTTTCAATATATTTATATCTACAGAAGAACATTTTCTTAAATAAAATTAATAACGTAATTTTTGTAGCAGCTATATATATGTGTGTATATATATATATATATATATATATTAAATGAAGGCTAAATTGCATTTTTTGCCCGTGTATTAGGGGGTGTGGCAAAATAAGGACTATATATAAAGGGGTGGCAAATAGTATCCCAGAATTTAATTATTTTTGGCAATTATAGGACTCCGGTCACCAGAATTACAAAAAGTGGCCGAAAATTGATGACGTGGACTAAAACTAGGGGGTTTTTTTTGGGCTTCTGCTGACTTGGTATATTAATTAAAATTTTGATGCCAACTAAGCAAATGACTTGGCAGAAAAAATGATATAAATTGAATCTTGAATTTATATTATCTATATAATTATTATAAATTATAAAAATTATTATATAATAAAGATTAAAAAAAAGCCCAGCCCCCCCCCTCCCCCCAAAAAAAATAACCTATGAATTTATTATAGGTTTATTTTTTTTGTAATAATATATAATGATCTATAATATACTAATTTATTTTTTATAATTTTATGTATTTTATTTTTTATTGTGTATTCATTTCATTTTTATACATAATATAAATACAAATTCATTTTATACCATTTTTTCCGAGTCATTTGCTTAGTTGGCATCAGAACTTTAATTAAAATGCCATGTCAGCAGAAGCCTAAAAAAATCACTAGTTTTAGTCCACGTCATCAATTTTCGGCCACTTCTGTAATTCTGATGGCCGAAGTTTTGTAATTGCCAAAAAAAAATTAAATTTTGGGGTACTATTTGCAATCCCTTTATATATGGTTCTTATTTTGCCACACCCCCTAATATACTGGATAGAAAATACAATTTAGCCTTAAATGAAATAGAAATATGAATAAGAATTACAATGGAAAATTTAATCCCATATTTTTTGTAACTTTATCTAGAGTTATCTACTGTAATAAGCCTTTATTTGTGAAAAATAATGTCTCTCTAATCTAAATATTGTAGTATACATATTAAACCACTACATAAAAAAAATGGTTCATCATTTATGAAAAAATATAATGCTGCAAGCTAATCAGCAATTCTTATTAAATATACGTCGTTGCTATTACTGTAACCACCATCAAGATGTAACTGTATGTAGAGTTATCTATGTGATTGAGGAAACATAACCACCGATCCTCACTTGAGTTTGTGAGCTCCTTATTTTAGTCGAATCATCGAGCCTTGTTAACCATTTCAAACCCTTCGTTTAACTCTATTATCTTATCAAAAGGATGATAAAATAAACTCAATTACTATTCATCTTTTCAACTAATGACACTACAAATAAATTGATTTTTTTCTACACTATCAATTATCATGGATTAAAAATCGTGATAAATCAAGATTATTAACCACAATCAAGCAAAACCAATGCAAAATCTTTGATTTTTATCACGATTAATCAATATTTGTCATGATTTTGGTCATGCAAATGTTTTGATTACACTTGCAGAAACATGGCTAATTCTCATTGCGAAGCCATGATTAATTTATATTAGTTATAATTTTTCTCTTTTGAGCATAGTTATTAACGATAGGGAAAATCATAATTTTTCAAGTGTGACAAGATGGATTTAACCATAGTTTTATCTATAAACGTGGATGAGTAAGATTGCAACATAGTTGACGCATTGATTACTAGCAAGCTCAATCTTCGTCACCTTTACATACATAATCCCAGAACAATTAAGAAGGGAGTTCGTTTTTCTTCAATGGAAAACTCCAAATTTTGTTATTAAATGCACCAACACAGTAACATTTATTCTTGAAATATATTAGCTGGTGTCTGTAATCCACTACATTTTCTCCGCATTTACTGACTCTGCTCATCCAAATGTCAAAAAAGACTCCGCAAATAACTTCACCCCATGCAAACAAGTATATACATATATACACCTTATGTGGATAAGGATAAGCTTGACTTGAATTCAGTGCAGATACTAAATAATAATTATTTTTTTTTTTTTTTTGAAAAAGCACTACTTTATTACAGAAAGAAGCCATGAAAACATTTCAGTTTCAGTTTTTCTGCACTTTTCAGCGTGAGCGCTAATGAATTAATTTATTTTGGTGAAATGTGTAAATGGCTTTAAACATTTTCTTTATTATTTGATTTTGTTAATAATTTTTTTATTCATACACGTTCAAAAAAAATTAAAAATTTGCAATAATTTTGATATATTATTTACTCTAGTTTTTATTTTATTTAATTATAAATATAATAAAAACTCAAGAATTATGCACAACACAACAATCGTGTTTTCCTGAGTTTCTGATTACAGAAAAAGCCATGAAATGTGTAAACATCTCGGAAATGGCGAGAAAACAAAATCAAATATAGAGTTTCAGTTTTAGTTTTTCTCCACTTTTCAGTACGAACACTAATTAATTAATTTATATTGGTGAAATGTGTAAATGTCTTTAAATATTTTTTTTTGTTTTTTTTTTTTGAGAAATGCAAGCAACCTATTGTGATATTGTAAATGAACAAATTATCCCCTTGTGAAAAGTAAAATGACAATTTACCTCTTTGTGTTTTTTAAAATGCATCAATTTACCTCGTCGTATTTTTTAAAATGGAGCAATTCACCACACGGGGAGGTAAATTGCTATTTTTTTTCATAAAAGGTTAATTTGCTCATTTATAATATCACAGGTGATGGTACAGGAATTTAATCAAAGGACCAAGAGGTAATTTCCCGAAAGTGTGATACGGAAATTACTGAATTACCCCTAACGGCGGTTACACCCACTACGGTAGTTGGGGTAGTGGACGGTTGGGGGGCAGGATAGTCTTTACACTCTAGTATAAATACAGTTTTGAGAGGGATTGTGCGGGGGTTTTTTCTTTTGGAAAGAAGGACATTCTGGAGATGCAGGGGTTTTAATTGAAGCAATAAAGAGGAATTGATATTGTAATTTGATGCATTGATTGATATTGTAATTTGATGGAATAGCATAATTTGATCCATCAACAGGGATGTAAATTGTATTAAACCTATTTTATTTTAAAATAACATTTCCTTAATTATTTGATTTTGTTAATAATACTTTTATTCATGAACATTCATAAATATTCAAAAAAGATTAATTATTTTGATAAATTATTACAATGTTTTTTTATTTTATTTAGAAAAAATACAATAAAAATTTAAAATTATACACACATATCAAATATATTCCATGACTACCGATTGAAAAAAAAGCTACGGAAGCGTATCAGTTTCAGTTTTTTATTTTTTTTACTTTTAAGCCCAGCACTAATTAATTTATTAATATTTTTTGCACTGCAGCTAGGATTGTGAGAACCTTGAGTGAAGTGCCACATTTAATTTAAATTTCCTCTATATATATATATATATATATTTTTAATGTTTAGGTTAAATCCATGTGTTGTTCTGATTGTGACCAGCCAATACATGTCATGCAGGTGACAGGAAATTTTTTGCTTATGTAATACAAACGCCCAAACCCTACCTCTTCCTTTTCATGCTTATATATACACCATCCCTATCTATCTACTTCACATGCATTTTCCCTCTCCTCTCATTTTTCTCTTTGATTTCTCTCTCTTCTTTTCTCTCTCTCTCTATACATATACAGACATGTTTTCCACAGAACTTGCTCGCACTGTTGTTGGTATTATAGGTCAGTTTCTTGGTTTTATTCACATACTATAATTCTCACAAACACACACATCTGTGTGTGTAGTTGTGTTTTTTAGGGTAAAATCTTGTATTATATTGTTTTGTAGGGATGGTGATGAAATATTATGATTTATTGTAATGTTGAAGCTGATGATATATTTATTTATTTATTTTCAGGAAACGTGATAGCACTGATATTGTTTTTGTCACCTGTGTAAGCTTTTCTTGATTCTTTCTGTTAATTATTGGAAATTTAAAATATTATCCAAAAATAATTACTCTGCTAATTATAATTTAAGAATTTTATACAATTTATTCATGTGATATTGAAAATGAAAAAATTAGTATGTGAAAAAAGAATAGCAATATACTTTTTTGCATTTTACTCCGATTTAAGGAGATAATTTGCTTCATTTCAAAAAAGTACAAGAAGGTAAATTATTTCATTTTAAAAAAAATATATATTAAGGTAGTTTTTTTTCCTATCATAATAAAGGGGTAATTTGCTTATTTTGCATTTTTCCTATAATTTAATGAAATTTTCTATTTTTTTTTGGTGCAGGCCAACTTTCTGTCGGATATGGAAGAAAAGATCGGTGGAACAGTACTCACCGCTTCCATATCTTGCCACCTTTATAAACTGTGGGCTGTGGGTACTATATGGACTGCCTCTGGTACACCCTCACAGCACACTGGTTGTGACGATCAATGGGACGGGGTTTGTGATTGAGATCCTCTACTTGTCTCTGTTCCTCATATTCTCCGACTCCAAGAAGCGGCTGAGGCTGGTGGTGATAGTGGTGGTGGAGTGCATATTCGTGGCGGCGTTAGCCCTCCTCGTGTTGACTTTGGTTCATACCACCAAGCTCCGGTCGGCCATCATCGGCAGCATTTGCATGATTGGCAACATTATGATGTACGCTTCGCCGCTAGCCGTCATGGTGCGTTTAACGCTTTATTTTACGGGTTAATTGCATTTAATTTGCCTTTTTGAAAATGTATAATTTTTTTTTTAAGAAAAAAATAGAAATAATTACATTTATACCCCTAATCGATGGTATATTTACTCAAATCATCTCTCGTTTTTGGATAGTTTAACTTATACCCATCATAAATGTCAATATCACTTATACAAATCATCCACTGCTTTTTGAAAAATTTCACATACACCCTACAACAACATTAAAATTACTATTCAAATTACTTTGACTTTTTTACTGTCAGGGATAATTTATATAGTTATATAAAAAGTAGGATTGATTTATATAAATAGATTATAAGTTAGGGATGGAGATATAATAATTCCAGAAAAATAACAATGCGATCCTCTCAGGGTCGGGTTGCTCTTTTCTTTGAAATTTATTTTATTTTGGGAAGAGTAAATTTCATAAAAATTTATTGTCTTCTTTTATCTTTTAGGAAACTGCATTATATTTTTTTTAATTTTTTTTATCTTTTAGGCTTTATTTAGATCGATTGATTCTAAATCTGAACGGAAATCTTATATATGAATTTGTTTCGGCAAATTATATATTTAAAAAATTTTGTTAAACATTGATGGATTTTAAGTCATTTGAAATTATTACTCTAAATCCTTCCCTCATCCGTCGACCCAAATATAGTCTTAAAGTTTTTACCTATTATTATTTTGGGATAATTACACTTCCCTCCCTTGAGGTTTGCTCTAATTACATATAGACCTCCTGTAGTTTGAGAAATTACATTTACTACTCCTGAGGTTTGCGTCCGTCGAAAAAATAGGTTCCTCCGTTAGTCAAAATTCACCGAATTTGTTGATATTAACAAAAAAGAAAACTTAATGAAAATCGATACTTACCCTTGATTGACTTATTATTAATTTATTGCAAGGGTCCTAAATGTAATTTTCCAAACTACTGGAGGTCTACGTGTAATTACACCAAATTTCAAGGGAGGGGTGTAATTATCCCTATTATTTTTTAACCCTTTTTTCGCAAGCATAATTATGATAATAATTCTCTTATCTAGACTCAAGTTACAAGAATTATTTTGAGTAATTACACTGATACATCCAGTGACGTTTTCTTCATTCCTCCAGCAGATGTCTGTGACTAAAAATATCACTAGCATGGAGGGAAATGTAAAATTATTGAGGACAATTATTATAAGTTTAATTTAATTAATTAATTAAGAAGGTGTGGACATAAATAATTGTTTTATTATTTATATTTATCTCACGCAGTGTCGAAATACACAATTAAATGCTCATAATAGGCATTACTAATGTGAACTAATGCATGAATATCTGAAGTCTATTTTCTTTTTATTTTCCCTTTAAATTGTTGAAATCATTTTACATAGAAATTAATTATTGGAAATTGGATTTCCGTCCAGAAGCTGGTGATCACGACAAGAAGCGTAGAGTATATGCCATTTTTCCTCTCCCTTTTCTCCTTCCTCAATGGCGTCAGCTGGACTGCATACGCTCTTATCCGTTTCGATATCTTTATTCTTGTAAGTACATTCTCTCATGCAAAAATGGGAAAAATCCAACTTTAACATATACCAAGTGTAAATCTTCACTTGAAGAAAAGTTATTATTGGCTGTGAATTAATATCATGATTATAATATTTATTAATAATGATTAAACAAAAGCTGTTGCAAAATTTTAAGTTATCCACCATGTTATAAGTCATAGCAAACGCTTTTGCCACGATTTCTAGTCACGATAAATATTTTAGCGACACTCGTAAAACTATAGTTAATAACCGTAGAGTGGTCGCGGTGAATGATTATTTATTACGACTATTTATCTTAACCATGATAATTAGTCATGATTAAACGTCAAATTTCTTCTAGTGCTTGGCACGATTTAGGTATTAATTTTTGCTACATCAATTTTTGAAACAGTGATGAAAGTGGATACATACATATTTTTCGTACTTATCTCTCACTAAAAATGTTTTGTTATCATTTTCATTTTTTTTTATAAATGTAGATTAGTTTTATAAATTAATACTATATTTCTTTTATTATGCTGTGATATGGTATCACTGATAATTCAAAAATAACAGAAAATATAAATTGATCTGGGAGCACTAACAACAGAAAACATAATTTCATCAATTAATTTATACATATTTTTATCTTTACATAAAAATTTTTATAAAAACATAATTCATCAATTAATTTATACATATTTTTATCTTTACATAAAAATTTATATAAAATTGAAAATACAAATTCTTCACTAAACACTGAAAAATTGACAATGATTTTGCAATGCAGGCCCCTAATGGGATGGGAACTTTGCTTGGGCTAGCTCAGCTAATATTATACGCCACCTTCTACAAATCTACTAAAAGAATGATGGCTGAAAGAAAAGCCCAAAGCGAAGTGGACTTGGCAGGAAAAGTAGGAGCAGGCGTTAACAAGAACGGCCATGTTTCACATATTAATGGAGTCGTGTAGCATTTTCTGATCAGTTTAGCCCATCAGCAATCTCAGCAGCACTGTTTCAGTTTCCTTCTAATTATCAATCAGTTAACTGTAGAATAGATGATTTCGTGATTGCTAGGAATGTAACTCAATGTTTGTCTGGGGCTTAAAATTAAGAATTGTCCTACCCTTGTTGTAATCTCATGAAGATTTTTTTTAATGTTAGGGTTTTTTTTTTTTTTTTTTCGTTACTACTCGTGTTCAAATTTTTGAACTAAAAAGTAATTGAGAAAAGACATGGGTGTTCATTGAATGGCATTGAAAGAGGTGAGTTGTGCTTTAATTCAAAAACTTTCCATAGAAGTCATATTGAGTAGAGAGTGCAGGAAAGAGACTTTAGTCGATCACTTTAAGAGCATGTTTGGTCGGGGAAGTGGAAGTATAGGAGAAGTAGAAGTAAAAGTGAATGTATAAAAAATAATTTAGTGTTTGGTTTGGAGAAAGAGATAGAGGGGAAGTAAAACTGGATGTATATGAAACTCATCTGCAGTCCAATTTTGTTTCTGTTCGAAATTGGGCAGAAAAGTGGAAGTATAAGCCCAAAAAGATAATAAAAATACATATTTTATTTTCATTTACTCTATTGCCCATGTATATATATATAATATATATATATATCTCCAATTCTTTTCTCATTCTCGCTGATAATACCGTACATAATCGCCAGAGGAAAGATAATTAAATCGTTGGAAAAACTACTACGTCGAAGTCAATAATCCGGTAAACATACTTTGCATTTACGATTTTTTAGAATTTTTTTATTGCTAATTTGCTATTTATCTTGATTGAATAATTACTTTCCCTAATCGTGTTCCCTTTTCCCGCCGCCGGCCCGAGTAAATTTTATTTTATTTAAACTGAATAGTTTAGAATAAATGAACAATATTCATTTTGATGAATATTTTTATTAATAAAAAATATTATTGTTCTTATTTGATATATAGTTTTATTACTAAGATTTCTAGATCTTTGATATGAACTTGTTTATTTTTTAATACAAAATGAAAAGAAAGGGGTAAACTGTAAAATTACAAAAATTAGTTTTTTCTTATCAATCTAATTTTCGCATACCAAACAAGAGAAAGTATTTGAGATTCACTCTCCTTCCAATCATACCAAACAACTTGAAGGAAAACTATTACTCTTTTCCTCCCCTTTTCACTTCCCCTTTCCTCTCAATTGGACCAAACAAACCCTTAATATTAATATTTTAACATGCCCCTTTATGAGTGAGTTCTGCAAGTGATTTTTCTTTTTCTTTTGTTTTTTATAAATGAGTGGCGATGAGATTCAACCCATAATTTCTTATTTAAATTAACTTTGATATCACGTTAATTAAACGCTCATTTCATTTAAAAATTTCAATTGTTAGAGAATACAATTATTTAATATTAATAGGAAAAAATGCAATTACCCCTCTTGTGTTATACAAAATGTGCAAATCCCCCCTCCCTGTGAAAAAACAATAAGCAATTCACCCCCTTGTGTTTTTAAAATATAAGCAAAAGGGCCTCTCACGCGATTGTGTGAGGTGCAGGCGCCCATTTTTTATTTTATTATATTTAAATTCTAAAATTATATATATCCTTATTTAAAGCCATTGGATTGATTTGAATCTATGGTTCAGATTTGACTAATAGATCAACGATTCAGATTTAACTTAATTTGAATTAATGGTTTAAAATTTCTGCATATATATATTTAAGTTGAAATTATATATATAATAATTTATATATACAATTAAAATATATTTTAAAATATAAGTATAAGTTAAATATATATATATATTTATATGTACTTCTAAGGGTGGAGGGGAAGACGGCGGCGACGGGAAAGAGAGAAGGCGGAAGAGCGGCAAAAGGGGTATATTGCTCCAGGTGGAACGAGATCTAGGGGAGGAGCGGCGAAAGGGAAAAAAGGGGGAGGGGGAGCGACGTGAGATTTGGGTATGGGGGAGGGGAACGACACGGCGGAGGGGGAAAAAGGGGGAGGAGGGGGAGCGACGCAGGATCTGGGGTTGGGGGAGGGAGAACGACAAGGTAGAGGGGAGGGGGACGACGCGGCGGAGGGCGAGAAGGGGGGAGGGGGAGCAACGGCGGAACGGGCTGGGGAAAAGGGGGGAGAGGCGATGGTTGAGGGGGAAAAGGGGGAAGGGGGAGGCGACCGAGGGAAGGCGGATAGGGCGACGGATTTGGTTGGGTGAAGGTTGTTAGGGGCGGCGGATCGGCGGTGGGAAGGGGAGGAGCGGCGGAGGCAGAAAAATGAAGAAGAATGGTGAATTTTTTTTAAAAAAATTATATGATTAATATATATATATATATACTATATACAAAATATATTAATATATAAATGAATATTTATATATAAATATTAATATAATATATTTTATACATAGAAATAATATTTTTAATAGATAAAATCAAGTAAAAATCGCGCAGTGAGCACATGTAATACACTGAAGCTTTTAGGAGGGTTTCTTATGCACCATTTTTTAAAAACACAAGGGGGTGAATTTCTTATTGTTTTTTGAATCTCTGCACATTGTATAACGGAGAGCGGGGGGGGGGGGGGGGTAATTGCATTTTTGTCTATATTAATATATCAATAGACTCTTTATCGCTAATCACCAAATGTGAGTTTTCATGATATGAGAAGGCCGGAGTAACTAATTAAATGAGATGGAACAAGATTTAAGAGGGTGCATGTTTGACTAAGCTAAATAATGGTATCGTATTTAAGTTCATATATTTTATAAGATGTTAAGTTTTATCTTAAAAAAGTTTTATTGTGTTTGGATAAAATAAGATCGTGAAACTCATAAGTAATATCTTATTATGGCAAATTTGTAATTAAGTTGAAAAAAATTGAACTAACTTTTAAAAAAATAAAATAATTGAGAACTTATGACTTTTTCTCAAATGAGTTTATAAGCTCCTAATATCTTATTTTTTAAGATTTTATAACCTCCTTTTTTGTAAGTATTATCAAAGAATAACTTATTATAAGATGTTTTAAAGAGTTTATAAGTGCTTTCATTAAATAGAGAGAGAGAGAAAAGAGCTTGTAAATTCAATCAAACACCTTCTAAGATTAGCCTTACTATGTTTGAATCAATAGAAATTACTCTCAAATATGATAAGAAAAGTTGGCAATATGTATATATGTCTCAAATTGATAGTTTTGAAAAATAATTTGGCAAAAGTTGGATGGGGGTAATGATTAAGAAATGTGATTATAGGAGTGTTTGGGGCAACTTTTAAAACAGCAAAATAAATCAGTACCCAGCTCCAAAAAAGCACTTTCGGAGTAGTTCGAAGTAATTGCTTCTATTTCTAAAATTTGAGGGAAAAAATATTTGTTGAATTAAAAGTTAGAAGCACTGCTTGCAAATTTTTCCTTTTTCTTAAGTATATTAAAGTCGATGGAACACTTTTATTCTTGTTATATTTCTAATCACCACAAAACACCCTTATCAATTATTCATCGAATTTCCCATACACATTCTTCATTACAATTTGCATTGTTCTTCAACCTCCCCAAATTGTCTTTTTCAAAATCTTAATGCACGAATTCTTCGATTATGCCAAATATGATAAAATACTTAATTTCTTAGAATTTTTCATAGATTCCTTGAAAGTTTAGCAAATTCTTGCACACGGAAGTTCTCCAAAATTGCAAAGTCTCAACAGTTTGGGAGGAGTTTCCCATGAAATTTTTTTGGGTGAAAACGTAACACACCCTACCAAAACCATACCTAGGCATATACAGAAAACATATCTACATGTCATATATATGGATAGAATTGATAATTACCAAATATATGTCAATTAGTTTACACACGGCATCATATATGTACATATTTGCCTAGCCAATTAAATGTAATTAGCAGTGCTTATAGTTTGTATGCCCCTTTACGTCTACTCTATGGCGACACTGTTCGGAAGTGGAAAATGAAGCTATCGCAACCATTGAAAACTCAACAAGGAAGACAATGAACAGTGTAAAAGTAAACGAAAATCAAAAGCTGGATTTCATTCCAATCAACCTTCAGCTGAGCTAGTACTAACCTATTTATACAAAGGCTTTAAGCAGTTAACAAACCCTAACTAGTTAATTACTAATATTAACAACAGACCTAACTAAGCTCAACTCCCCCCTAACTTGTAAAGTGTTAAAGGGCCAATAAAAGGCGCACTCACATTTACAGACTCTCTATCTCAATAAAGCGCTCTTTCACTTATAAAGTTGTGTTTGAGACAAAGACGTTTCTGTTGGGCCTTGTTCATACGATTTCTCATGGCTATTCTAACACTCTCCTCTCAAAATAGACTTGGTGGAAATCAACCAAGCCTAACTTGGAAGTCATGTCCAAGAATGCTGGTCCAGCAAGGGGCTTGGTGAAGATGTCTGCCAGTTGTTGCTTGGAGGGAATGTGTTGAGGCACCAGAAATCCTGATTTGTACTTGTTCCGCACAAGGTGGCAGTCTATTTCCAGATGCTTAGTTCTTTCGTGGAACACGGGGTTTTCCACTATGTGCAAGGCTACTTGGTTATCGCAAAGGGAAGGGATGAGAGTGTGTATCGGTACCTGCAGGTCCTGTAGCAGGTTATACACCCATACAAGTTCACAGGTTGTCGTCCCCATGCCGCGATACTCAGCTTCGGCAGTGGAGCGAGAGACCGCCTTCTGTTACTTTGTTTTCCAGGAAATCAATGATGCCCACAAGAAAATGCAGAATCCTGTTAAGGATCTTCAAGTGTCGATGCAGGATGCCCAGTTCGTATCACAGTAAGCGACTGGTTGTGTGTCTGTTCTTGCTGGGAAAAACAGTCCCTTTGAAGGTAAGCCTTTGAGGTAGCGTAGCAGGTGGGGTGCAGCATCCCAGTGCTGCTTACAATGGTTCTTCATGAATTGTGAGAGCTATTGAGATGCATGGGAGGTATCTGGGTGTGTGAAACCCAAATAGAGGATTGTGCCAATGAGCCTTCGACAGCGTTCTAGATTAGGAATGGCGTTGCCTGCGCCAGTGGTGAACTTGATACCACTTGGTAGAGGTGTGGTGGCTGCCTTGGACTATGCAACTCCAGCATCCTCAAACAAGTCTCGGATGTACTTGGTCTGTGTGATTGCCGGCCTTTGTGGAGATCTGGCTATCTCCAAGCCGAGGTAGTATTTGCCTCTCCAAGATCCTTGATTGTGAAGAGGTTGTTGGGATGGTCTTGACTTCTCTAGTGCTAGGTGAACAATTACCAGGAATCAAATTGTCATCTACATAAACAAGTAAAGCAACTAAACCTAAAGGAGAAGGCTTTGTGAAGAGGTAATAATCATGTGGAGACTGTTTGAAGGCAAAAGCTTCGATCTTGGTTGTGAGTTCGGCGTTTCACTGTCTAGATGTCTGCTTTAGCCCGTACAGTGAGCATTTTAATTTGCAAACATGCGCCTCTAGGACCTTGTATCCTTATGGGGTTTCATGTAAATCTCCTCATCTAAGGAACCGTGGAGGAATGCATTATTGATGTCTACATGGTGGAGCAGTCAGTTTCGGGAGGCTGCTACAGCAAGGAATGTTCTGACTGTTGCCGCCTTGGCTACCGAGGAAAAGTTGTCCACATAGTCTTTGCCTTCCACCTGGTTGTACCCCTTTGCCAACAGTCGTGCCTTGTGTTTGTCCACTGTTCGATCATATTTCAGTCTGAGCTTGAATATCCACTTGCATCCGATGACTCTTTTGCCCTTTGAAAGTGGTGTGATGCCCCACGTGTTGTTCTTATGGAGAGCATCTAACTCGGTCTGCATGGCATGCTGCCACTCCTTATGCTTATTTGCTTGTTGGAAGCTTCGTGGTTCATGCAGTTAGTTAGGGAAGCAAGTAAACAAGCATGTGAGGAGCTAAAACCAGTAATTAATGGACATGTTGTATCTAAATATGTGCAGTAAAAATCCTGCATCCAAGCAGGTTTACTGCTGATCTTAGAGGTTCTCCTAAGGTTGGTTTAAGGTCTAATGGAACTGAGGGAGTTTTGTTCCTGCACTGGTGCAGGCTCTGCAGATGCACTAATGGTTGGAATTTCAGTAGCTGTAGGACATGTCTTTAGGCTAATGGGTTCCTTATCATCCGTATGAGAATGTGTGGGACATGTAACAGGATCGAGTTGTGTTCCTACAAAGGGAAAGACATCCTCGTGAAATTTGACATCCCTGGAAACCACAAGGGTATGTTAGTGTAAGTCAAAAAAATTTTAGCCTTTTGTCTGCTAGCATAACCTAGGAAAACTCCCTTGACAGCTCGATGATCAAATTTAGTCTTATGTGGGTGTACATTTGTAGGAAAACATAAGGTACCAAATGTTCTCATGTGGCTATAGTTTGGGGCCTTTTTGTGAAAGACCTCAAATGGTGTCTGCCACTTGAGGACTTGTGTTGGTAGTCTGTTTATTATATATGTAGCAGTCAAGAGTGCCTCGGACCAAAACAAGCTGAGCACCTTTGACTAGAACATGAGTGCTCTAGCTATTTAGAGTGTCTATGTTTCCTTTCAACCACTCAATTTTGTTGTGGGGTGTATGTTCATGTTCTCTGATGTATAATACCCTCGTCACTCATGAATTTTTGACATTCTTGGCTTAAAAATTTTGTGCCATTGTCACTTCTAAGAGTTTTAATTTTCTTGCCAAATTTTGTTTGAATCATTTTGTGCAAACCTTTCAATATGGACAGTGTTTGAGATTTAAATTGCATCATCATTTTCTTGAAAAGATATTATATCACCATGGGACACTTTAAAATGAATAATGTTTACCATTATATTATTCACGCAAACCCTTCGATGACTTATCGACTGCCTTGCTTGAGGAATAATTTCACGAGCCCTTTACACGCCTTTTGAGGGAGAGTCTCCACTGAATGAAACTTTCACAGAATTCTTATCTCCCGGCTTACTATTCTTTGGCAAAGGGGTTGTCAAGTGAACAATATGATTCGAAAGAGGGTCATAGACCCTAGCCTTTGAGGAAAGGTGGAATCGTTGGTAGGTTTAGAAGCTAAACGGTTAACTCAAGAACTCTGATCAGAGGCAATCAATCGAATGCGTTATTATCAGGAATCGGCCACTCTAGATCGATACGTCCAGGTACTTCTACTATAATTGTCAACCAACGTTAACATGAAAGAGCAGTTAGACAAAGAGGGTTTTTTATGGGTCCCTACAAGTCCATATGCACAATATCAAAGCATTTTGCAGATTTTGTATAACTATCTGGAAATGGTAATCTTGGTTGTTTAGCTAATGGATACACTTCATACAAGTTAAAAGGGATTTGACTTTATTCAGAAAATGTAGGTGAGTGAGTACAATTGGAGATGTATAGCCAAGTCTTCTGTGCCACACATTTATATCTAAAGACTTAGTAGCTAAAATTCTTTCAGTAGCATGTGTCAGTGTGCTAGCTATGTTGTGTGCCTCAAAGGATTCCTCTGTTAGAATTGGTGACCAGATAGCCAATAAGTTTGGCATTTTGTAACCTATTTTACAACTTGATGTAATGTAATATTATGTAATGAATAAAATGAGTGTTCGTTACCTTTGGTATTCTCTTTATTGCGCTCATTTTCCATATGCTAAAATGGTATTTTACATATATCGCAACAAAGCCCACAGACCACGATTAACAACTGATGCAGTTGATCACGCATTG
The DNA here is from genome assembly GCA_034509735.1 of Sesamum alatum. NCBI lineage: Eukaryota > Viridiplantae > Streptophyta > Magnoliopsida > Lamiales > Pedaliaceae > Sesamum > Sesamum alatum. The sequence goes on along the minus strand of JACGWO010000007.1, from coordinate 25,312,693 downwards.
GATGGTGGTCATGAAACCAACTGATTAAGAGTTAGGTCTGAAATCTTCCAAGTCGAGGACCTTGAGACAGGGCATCGAGAGTCCTATAGAGACTTGCGTCAAGAGTCGTGTTCATTGGATGAGTGTCATGTTTCATCGGCGACAGGCGTGGGACGCCTACACGATCTTGATGGGTTGGTAGATTGAGGTCGAGCCGACTGGACTGACTCTTGGGGATCATCATATGGAAGCCTTGGAGGCTTGGTTGGTATGATTGGATTTCCCCGGTTCCGATAGTACGGGATTAGTCCTCAGACTTGAGGAACCATGGCAATCACTGGCAAGAGGTGATCATTCTGTAAGATGATCATTATAATCCTTATCCAGTGTAGTCAGAATGTGTAGCGAGGACGGTGGGTTCCAAGAAGAGGATCCATCCCCTGTGACAGAGGTATCTCCTATGCACTCGAAGACACGTTCATGTTGTTTAAACATGTGTGCACAGTGGTTGGACAGTGGTTGGTCGAACAGGAAATAGTTTCCTGTGTCGATGCAATGAGGCATGCGTAGTCTCGAGCATTAAGCATAGACGCCTAGTCAAGGATGGAACCCACACCCAATTCCATACCCTAGACTAAGGCCATGAAAGCCTAGCAAAGGCGTGAGGATCGGCCCGGGAGTAGCGCGAATGCGGAAGCGCGGTATAATTAAAATTGCAAGAATTTAAACATGCATAAACGATATAAAATAAACACATTCAAGGGTGTTCCCTTGAATCTCCCGGGCATTCGGTGTATCTCATGAATAATAAAAGCATACAAAAGTTTCATGGAGGCCATAGGGTTTAAAAGAAAAGGGGCGAAAACATAAATCGGAAATCTACCGATTGTCATTTTCGTCTTCGAGCTGGTACTCGCGTTGTTCCCCGTTTTGCTCAAGATCTCGACTTTGAGACCCTCTAATTCGTACACGCAATCCGCCCACGTATCTTGCTCCTCGTGCTAGCGAAAGAACAAGTGTATGTGATATTTGGAGAGGACGGATTGATCAAACGCTATTTAATAAACGAGATCAAACCTCCTAGTGTTCAATTGCATAACACAAAAGAACATAGAGGAAAGAAGAGAGGGAGTGGCCGAGAGAGAGGGAGTGAGTCGGCGGTGGTGTGTGTGTGTGTCTTTAGAATTTCATCATCTCTTCTAAAGAGAACACCTAAGAGTATTTATAGAGGAGGAATCCTATTCCTCTTCTAATTCCTACTCTTTGAAGACTCCTCCTTGAATAGGATTTGACCTAGTCAAATCCTAGTCAACATCTAGCTTCTTGGTCAAACCAATCCTAGCCATTGATTCCCCTCTTTGATCTCAACCATTGATTAATTTAATGGAATATTTAAATCTCATTTAAATAATCCTAAAGGTAATAAATAAATAAATATATCAAATATAAATATTTATTCCAAACTCATTAAATTAATTTTTAATAAATCTAATTTATTAGATAAATTCCTTTAATCTAATAAAAGGAATTAATTTCTTCCTAAGAAAAAGAAGGACCCGATTAAATCTAATTTAATCGCTCCAGTTCTCTCCAAATATTTAATTCCAAATTAAATACGTCGTGTGTGCGGATTGTGTGTGACTCTTTAGGTTCACATTCAGCTAAACTTGGCTGGATTCCTAGAATCCGCCCGTCACCATGGGTGACCGTCTAGCAACGGTCTATGGCACTAGAGACTAGGTGAATATGCGTGGGGATGAACATTTAGGCTCTACAGTACATCTATCCTTCCGTCTACGGTCTCACCACTTAGTGTCTAGGGCACAGATTTGTAGGTACCCATTTTGGACCTAAGTGTCGGTCTGTCCTTTACTAAACGCCGCAGGGAAACCTTCCCTTCTGTTCAGTTACTGTGGCCACAGATTTTAGGGACAAGCCACAGAGTATTGTGAGACACAATTGTCAATACCTTTTGACAGGAGACAGATCCTTTCTTGAAAATTACTGTCACGTTGTACACCGTGGCTGCACTAGATATGGCTTATGACTACTCAAGTGCATTTTGGCAATCTCACCCCATACCTAAGATACAGTCTCGATGTACAGGTAAACTCAGCAATTACTCAAGTTAAAGGACTTGACCTGTACCATTGGAACCGGGAACTCACGTCACACCTAGCCGACCCTACTCAAGGTCCTCCGTAAGACGGTTCCTGCGAGTCACCTCAGTCAGCTGCTCCCCAGCATGGTGACCCACTAACACTGCTTAGACGACCCTCGTCACCCGTCAATGAAACACGACATCAGATGCTTAGTGCAAGTCTCAAGTGGAATCTCGGTACCCATTTTCGAGATTCCTTGACTTGGAGATTTCTAGACTGATTCGGCGGAATTGATTTCATGGACCTACCTCCAAGCGTAGTCCCAGTCCCCGAAATGTGATTTCAGTCTATGGGCTTTGTTTCTGTAGCGAACAGTTATAAAACAGACAAAATGAACACAGACAAAGTATGCGCCAAATGAATTTTACTTTCTTATTCATCAATGTTTTATCAAAAAAACTTCGAAATTCTTCCGCATAGGTTACAATTCGCCTACTAAGATTGGCTACATGGTCACCTATTCTAACAATCTCCCACTTGACCTTTAAAGCCAATCACCCATATGCCTAATCCCCATCTTCTCAAGATGTTGCGTATCAGCGCTCTGCGACATAGGCTTTGTCAGCGGATCTGCTGTGTTGTCTGCTGAGTTGACTCGGTCCATCCGAACGTCACCTCTTCTGACCATTTCTCCTAGAAGGTGGTAGCGTCTAAGAATGTGTTTAGATCGGTGATGAGATCTCGGTTCCTTTACTTGCGCTATAGCTCCGTTGTTATCACAAAAGATGACAACGGGCTCGGCGATGCTAGGCACCACACGCAACTCTTGGATGTAGTTTCTCATCCAAACCGCTTCTTTGGCAGCTTCTGAAGCTGCTATGTATTCGGCCTCAGTGGTTGAATCGGCAGTGGTTGCTTGCTTGGAACTTTTCCATGCTACCACTCCTCCATTGAGCCTGAATACATAGCCTGATTGAGACTTGGCATCATCGTCATCTGCCTAGAAGCTAGCATCGCTAAAGCCTTCCAGGATCAGTTCTCCATAACCATAGACTAGGAACATTTCCTTAGTCCTCCTTAGGTACTTAAGGATGCTCTGACCGCATTCCAATGTGCCTCTCCTGCACAGGACTGATATCTGCTCGTTACGCTTAAGGCGTAAGCAATGTCAGGTCTAGTGCAGTAGACCGCATATTGGATGCTTCCTACGACAGAAGCATAGGGAACGATTTTCATCTTTTCAAGTTCCTCATCAGTCTGCGGAGACTGTTTCTTGGACAACTTGATCCCATGCCTAATGGGAAGGAATCCTTATTTGGAGTTGTCCATCCGAAACCTTTTCAGGACTTTCTCCACATACGAGTTTTGGGTTAGTCCTAACATTCTTTTAGATCTGTCCCTGACAATCTGGATGCCAAGAATGTAGGAGGCTTCACTCAAATCCTTGATGGAAAACTGAGTTGATGACCATGCTTTGTGTCACCCAACATTCCCACGTCATTTCCTATGAGCAGAATGTCATCCACATAAAGCACTAGGAACACTATAGAGCTCCCACTGACCTTCTTATATACACAAGGGTCGCATTCGTTTTTGATGAAATAATAACCCCGTATGACTTCGTCAAAGCGAATGTTCCAACTTCGGGATGCTTGTTTGAGGCCATAGATGGACTTTTGGAGACGATAGACTTTCTGTTATTCTCCGGCGACCATGAAACCCTCCGGCTGATCCATGTAGATCTCTTCCTCAATGAAACCATTGAGGAAGGCCGTTTTCACGTCCATCTGCCATATCTCATAGTCATACCATGCTGCTATGGCAAGTAGGATCCGAATGGACTTAGCCATGGCTACTGGCGAGTAGGTGTCCTCAAAATCGACCCCGGGTCATTGAGTGTGCCCTTTTGCTACTAGCCTAGCCTTGAAGGTTGTGACCTCCCCATCAATGCCAAGTTTGCGGTTATAGACCCATTTACAGCCAACTGGCTTAACCCCTTTCGGCGGGTCTACAAGCGTCCGCGTGCGCTGGCCGAAGCCCAGCGCGCGCAGGTGCCCACTTGCGCGTCCACTGCCGACCCGATCAAATTTTTTTTTTTTTTTTTTTGTTTTTCAAAACTGTTTCAGCACAATAACAGTAATATTATTCTGAAAATAAGCATGCAATTTTCAGATCCAATCTAACAAAATTAAGCATGCCAAAAGTCCATTAAATCCAAACAATTGAATCATCATATTATTCATATATTTGTGTAATCTAACATGCCAATAAAGCCATTTAAAAGCAAGTAGATAATGCCAAACACATAGATCTATGTCCCTTACATCGAAACGGGCTCTGATACCACTTGAAGGACAAGCGGATCCGCCCGGGAGCGCGAGCGGAAGCGAGAAAGCGAGAAATTGTGCGTAAATTTAAATCAAATTCAAAATACGCGAATTCCAAGGGGTGTACCCTTGGGTGCTCAAACGGGCGTTCGATGTAGGATGTGTAAATATTAAAACATATATTTAAGTACATAGGGCATAGATATATAAATGAAATCAATCAAAGCGTAATAAACCGTTACCTTTGATTGTTTAGCGTATGCTCTCGGCTACTTGCATTGTTCCTTCTCCGGAATGCTCACGAAATCCAAACGTATGGATTCTCCAAAGGTGATCCACACCACACCGGAAGAAACATTGTTCTTCTTGCTAGAAAAGAACGGGTTTAGAAGGAATCGGTTTAAGAAAAGAACACTATGAATTAGTGTTCTCTTAAACTTAGTTTGTTCTTCTTCTTGATTCAAAATCAAGTGAAGAACACAAGTGTGGGAGAGGGAGAGATCACGAAATTTGAGAGAGAGGAGAGGGATTTTTGTCTTCTCTTTTTCCTAGAAAAAGATGAATAATGAATTACTTATGCTTGGTGTTGTATATTCTAATATATATACATAATTAATGTGATTATTGGAATGTGTCTAGGTTCATCCAAGGATGTCTAGATTCATTCCAATCAATCACCATCAATTCTTCAATCAAGCCTACCAAAATTTATGGTATGATCAAATCATACCAAAAGGGAAGAGCTTGATTGGAGTTGATTTGTCTCTTTCCAAAAGAGATAAGTCAACATACCACCTAGCATGAAACATGGCTGATTTTGCTTCCTCCAAGGGAGCATGTCGGCCATGTTTAATTAAGGGAAGAAGTCCAACTTCTTCCTATTCCAAAATAAGAATTATTTCTCCTCTCGGGTATAATTTAACGGACCGGGTTTTATCGTGATCTAATTACGACGAACCCAACATTAAATCAAATTTAATGTCGATTTTAAATTATTCCCGTTGATTTTTTAATCCAATTAAAAGATCCAACGTCTCAACTTTCCATATTTAATCGAAAATCCAATTTACTGAAAACCGAAGCCCGATACAATATCGGCCGGTCCATCCAATGGACTTTCCCTTAAGTAATCCAATTACTTATTTTATCCTTCGAGATTGACTCCAAGTCGATCTCTCAACCTCCTCGGTGATTTGTGAGTGACCCTTTAAGTTCACCCTCAGCTAGACTTGGGCCCGTGTCCCACAAGGGCCCGTTACCATGGGTGGCCGTCTAGCAACGGTCCATGGCACTAGAGACTAGGTGAATTGGCGTGAACATTTAGGCGCCGATTCCGTACGGGTACGATCCTTCCATCTACCGTCTCCCGGCCTTAGTCTAGGGTATGGAATTGGGCGTCGGTTCCCATCCTTGACTAGACATCTATGCTTAATACTCGAGACCACATATGCTTCATTGTGTCGACACAGGAAACCATTCCCTGTTCGACCAACCACTGTGGCCACAGCTTCAAACAGCATGAACGTGTCTCCGAGTGCATAGGAGATACCTCTGTCACATACTGACAGGGGACGGATCCTCTTCTTGGAATCCACCGTCCTCGCTACACATTCCGACTGCACTGAACAAGGCTTATGATAATCATCTTACAGAATGATTACCTCTCGCCAGATCCAAGATACAGTCGTCCTGTGCACGCGACTGCCATGATTCCTCAAGTCGGAGGATTACTCCCGTACTATCAGAACTTGGGAAAACAAATCATACCGACCAAGCCTTCAAGGCTTCCATATGATGATCCCCGCGAGTCAGTCCAGTCGGCTCGACCCCAGTCGACCAACCCATCAAGATCGTGTAGGCGTCCCACGCCTGTCGCCGATGAAACACGACACTCATCCAATGAATACGACTCTTGACGCAACTCTCAATAGGACTCTCAATGCCCTGTCTCGAGGTCTTCGACTTGGAACGTTTCAGACCCAACTCTTAATCGGTTGGTTTCATGACCACCATCCAATGCGTGGCCCAACTGCATGAGTTGTTATCCATGGTCTGTGGGCTTTGTTGCGATATAAGTTAAACACCGTTTTAACAAATGTAAGATGAGCGCAACAAAGAAGGTACCATTTGTGACGAACACTCATCTTATTCATCACATAATAATATTACATTCACATCAAGTTGTCGGATAGGTTACAAATTGCCAAACCTATTAGCTTTCTGGTCAGCTATTCCAACAATCTCCCACTTGACCTAAAGCTAATCACCCATTGACCGCAAACCTCTTATTTAGATGGTGAGTGTGGGCAACTTGCGACATGGGCTTAGCAAGTGGATCTGCTATGTTTTCTGCGGAGCTGACTCGGTCCAACCGAACGTCACTCCTGCTATCCATCTCTCTAAGTAGATGGCAGCGTCTAAGAATATGCTTGGATCGTGATGAGATCTCGGTTCCTTTGCTAGCGCTATCGCCCCGTTGTTATCATAAAAGATAATTACAGGCTTAGCAGTGCTAGGTATTACATCCAACCCCTGGATGTAGCTCATCAACCAAACCACTCCTTAGCAGCTTCCAAAGCTGCTATGTATTCAAAACTCTATGGTGGAGTCCGCCGTGGTAGCCTACTTGGAACTCTTCCAAGTAACCACGCCACCATTTAGTCTAAATACAAAACCGGACTGAGACTTGGCATCATCGTTATCCGACTGGAAGCTAGCGTCGCTATAGCCTTCCAGTATCAACTCTCCACCGTCATAGATCAAGAACATGTCCTTAGTCCTTTTTCAGGTAAAGCACCAGAAACGCAACTGAGCTCCCACTGATCTTCTTGTATACACAAGGATCGGACTCATTCTTGATGAAATCATATCCCCGTATGACTTCATCAAAATGTATGTTCCAGCTTCGGGAAGCTTGTTTGAGGCCATAGATGGACCTTTGGAGACGACAAACCTTCTGCTCTTCTCCAACAGTTGTGAAACCTTCCGGCTGATCCATATAGATCTCTTCCTCTACGAAACCGTTGAGGAAGGCCGTTTTCACGTCCATCTGCCATATTTCATAGTCATACCATGCTGCTATGGCAAGTAGTATCCGAATGGACTTGGCCATTGCTACGGGCGAGTAGGTTTCCTCAAAATCGACCCCGGGTCGTTGAGTGTAACCTTTCGCCACAAGCCTGGCTTTGAAGGTTGTAACCTCCCCGTCAGCTCCAAGCTTACGTTTGTAGACCCATTTACACCCTACGAATTTAACCCCTTTGGGTGGATCTACTAGGGTCCAAACCTTGTTTGTACCCATCGAGTCCATCTCGGATTTCATGGCCTCAAGCCACTTGTCCGAATCGACGTCCGACATCGCTTCTCCGTACGTCTTCGGATCATTATCCAACTGACGGGTCAGGCCCAGAAATCCATACCTATCAAGTGCATGGGATACTCTGGCCGACCTACGGAGGACTGGAACAATATCAGTGGGAACTTCTGGCTCAGATGTCACTGCCGCCTCTTGGGGTGCCTCACTTGATTCCTCAAGGAGCTCCTCATCGCGTCGACTATCCGATGGAAAACCTTTTTTCAAGAACACTGTGTTTCGCGAGAGAAAAACCTTTTGCTCGGAGGGATCATAGAAATAATACCCTGCAGTTTCTTTTGGATAGCCGATGAACCTGCATAAACTAGACCTCGAGTCCTAGTTTATCTCCCACTAATCTCTTGATATATGCGGGGCAACCCCACACTTTCAAATATTTATAGGAGGCAGGCTTGCCATGCCATATCTCATATGGCGTCTGAGATCCCTTTTTAGATGGCGCCAAGTTCAAAACTTTGGCCGCCGTCTCAAGAGCGTATCCCCAGAAGGAAAGGGGTAGTTCGGTAAAACTCATCATGGATCGAACCATGTCCAACAAGGTCCGATTCCTCCTTTCAGACACACCATTAAGCTCCGGTGTTCCAGGAGGGGTCCACTGAGAGAGAATCCCATTCTCTTTTAGATAATCAGTAAACTCACCACTCAAATACTCTCCACCTCGGTCCGACCGAAGGGCTTTGATCTTTCGACCGGTTTGGTTCTCTACTTCAAGTCTGTATTCCTTAAACCTTCCAAAGGCTTCAGACTTGTACCTCATTAGGTAAACATAACCATACCGTGAGTGATCATCGGTAAAGGTTATGAAGCACGAGTACCCACCTCTAGCCTGAGTATTTAGTGGACCACAGACATCTGTATGGATCAAATCCAACAGACCGCTGGCTAGCGTACTTTGTCCAACAAAGGGTTTCTTGGTCATCTTTCCCTTTAGACAGGATTCGCAGGTCGGTAGGTTGTCCAAATCGTCTATTTCTAGACTCTTTGAGTCCACCAACCTTCTTATCCTATCTTTAGAGATATGACCTAACCTCGCATGCCATATCTGTGCGTTATTATGATCATCACGTTTTCATTTGTGTTCTGCAGTCATAATCCAATTAGACTGTTGAAGTATGTACAGACCATTGACCAATGTACCAAGCAAATGAGAAATACCATCTTTGATAATGAAAAAATCGTTTTTATTGATGGTAAATTCATGTCCCTCCTTATCAAGTACCGGGATGGAAACAATGTTTTTAATCATGCTAGGTACATAGAAACATTCGTTCAGTACAATCCTAACATGACTACTAATGGCTAACTCTAGTGATCCTACGGCCTCCGCAGCAACGGCCTTGCCATCGTCTAGCCTCAGGATCATCTCATCCTTGGTTAGCCTTCTGCTTCTTTGCAGTGCCTGCAAATCATTGCAGATGTGAGCACCACACCCGGTATCCAATACCCATGAAGCAGAATTAGTAATCATATTAACTTCAACCACAAACACACCTGGGTTGGAGAGGAGTTGTGGGCACTCCCTCTTCCAATGCCCTTTCCCTTGGCAATGTATGCAGACATCATTTGCCTTGGACCGCTGAGAACCACGGGCCTTCCCTTTCCCTTTGCTCGGTCCAACCGGAGCAACAGGGACGCCCGGAGCGTGAGTAGGGGCCACAACCGTTTTCCCTTTGCCCTTCTTCCTCTTCCAGCGTCTGACCCTCTTGCCATTCGCCTTGGAGGTCGAAGCCCCTCCTATCAATACCGCAGGCGCCGACTTATGGGTCGTTGCCTCGTATTGGACCAGCATGTTGATCAACTCATGAATAGACTTCTCAAGTCCGTTCATGTTGTAGTTTACAACAAACGGGTCATAGGATGGAGGAAGCGACTGGAGGATCACGTCAATGTACGTGTCATTGTTAAGCCCAGCTTTAAAGTCCTCGAGTTTGTCAACTAGGCAGAGCATCTTGACCCCATGACTCTGTACAGACGCTCCTTCAGCAAGCTTGGTGCCAAAGAATGCTTTTGTGGCGGCATATCTAACATGCCTATCCGGAACCGCATAAACCTCGTTCATGCGGAGCATTATGGCGGAGACGTTGTCCAGCCTCTCATACTGCTTCTGGATGTCGTTAGACATCGAAGCCAGTATGATACTGCGTACTTTCCGGTTGTCCTCATGCCATTTCTCGAACGTCAAACGTTCTTTAGGCGTGGACCCCTCCGGTAAGTCGCTCGGTGGCGGCTCGTCCAAGACGTAGCCTTGGTTCTCGAAACCGAGGACAATCCTCAGGTTTCTTAGCCAGTCCGAGTAGTTCGTTCCGTTGAATTTGTTAGTCTCAAGAATCATGGTTAACGGGTTCTTAGACATATCTACATTAATGAAAATGTAAAGCAGAAATTAGCAGATGATGGTAATATTATTGTTCAAGTTTAAGACTTGGTCTTTTAGTCTTTAACCCTCCCACTATTTATACGAAAGTCCTCCACTTTCAAGCGGAGTTTCGGGAAACCATTTCCTAGTGAGCTTGGGATCCACAAGCGTAATCTCCATGCCCCGCTTTTACGATTCACATGAAGAAGACCTTGTGGGAGATATCCAATATCATTCTCATCCAATGAGATTCCCAAGATATTTTGCCTCACCTATTCACATGGTCTCGAGGACTCCAAGCGAACCATGTTACTCAGTGTTGGGCCCGACCCATCAACCAAATCATGCCTCAAACTGTTGCCCCCCACGACTCATGAGACAGGAAAACATCGAGCGCAGTCTTTTTTGTTCACAACAATAGTGCAGCTTTCCCCTAGTCCAAGTGTGCCACGACTCGTGAGACCACACTTGGGTGGTAGCTTCTTCACCACATTGCTGTGGATGGGCTCGGACAGACCAAAATACCATTTTGATCCAAGTCCGTTCTGGGCCTAATATTTAATTTGGTCCAACCAAATGAGAGTTTGTGTATGACCGAGACCTTATCACATTATTGTGTTTTAGCATGCATAAATATCCAATATTTAAAGCGATAAATGAATATGCCGCATGCAGAAAATATAGCATACCCCTGTTTAGGATGATCACAAGCCCAACCTATGCGACCCACTGAGCCCGCAGTGAGTCTGGTCTGTCAGTGGTCCTAAATTATTACAATAATAATAAACCCATTGTCATTCCAATGGCCTTGAAGTGCTTCTTGTTTCACGCCTTGATGCTCCTCCTTGGGGTCTCCGACTCCAATTGCTTGTTAAAATTGAAACCTCACCAATCCTATCTACTCTCATTACAATTGAAAGTAATACATCGGTAATAAAGAAAACAAGCCTTAACATCATGAGGCTGAAAATACGGGAGATGATAGTCCCAAAAACAAGAGGCACGCAGGCCCCACTCAACAGAAAATAAATGATCATACGTTCATCCATACATAAGGTCTAGGGCTCTTGTATCATTCCATGTTGATTCCATCAACTCACATAACATAATTATTCCAAATAATCATGCATAAATAACCAATGGATATTCCAAATACCCAAGTGATGTCCAACATCACAAAAGCATAAATATACAAATAATATGCAAAATTCAAATTTTAAATTTAATGGACATTTTAAACAATGCATCCAATGCATGTATTAATCCCAAATTAATTAAGCAAATTTAATTCAAGGAATAATCCAATTATTCCAAAATCAAATATGCAAAATTAATATCTGAACGCCTGCGCGCGCGGACGCTGCTGGCCCGATAATTTTTTTTTTTTTTTTTTTTGTTTTTCAAAACTGTTTCAGCACAATAACAGTAATATTATTCTGAAAATAAGCATGCAATTTTAGATCCAATCTAACAAAATTAAGCATGCCAAAAGTCCATTAAATCCAAACAATTGAATCATCATATTATTCATATATTTATGTAATCTAACATGCCAATAAAGCCATTTAAAAGCAAGTAGATCATGCCAAACATATAGATCTATGCCCCTTACATCGAACGGGGCTCTGATACCACTTGAAGGACAAGCAGATCCGCCCGGGAGCGCGAGCGGAAGCGAGAAAGCGAGAAATTGTGCGTAAATTTAAATCAAATTCAAAATACGCGAATTCCAAGGGGTGTACCCTTGGGTGCTCAAACGGGTGTTCGATGTAGGATGTGCAAATATTCAAACATATATTTTAAGCACATAGGGCATAGATATATAAATGAAATCAATCAAAGCGTAATAAACCGTTACCTTTGATTGTTTAGCGTATGCTCCCGGCTACTTGCATTGTTCCTTCTCCGGAATGCTCACGAAATCCAAACGTATGGATTCTCCAAAAGGTGATCCACACCATGCCGGAAGAAATACACATTCTTCTTGCTAGAAAAGAACGGGTTTAGAAGGAATCGGTTTAAGAGAAGATTGTTCTTCTTCTTGATTCAAAATCAAGTGAAGAACACAAGTGGGGAGAGGGAGAGAGCACGAAATTTGAGAGAGAGGAAAGGGATTTTTGTCTTCTCTTTTTCCTAGAAAAAGATGAATAATGAATCACTTGTACTTGGTGTTGTATATTCTAATATATATACATAATTAATGTGATTATTGGAATGTGTCGAGATTCATCCAAGGATGTCTAGATCCATTCCAATCAATCACCATCAATTCTTCAATCAAGCCTACCAAAATTTATGGTATGATCAAATCATACCAAAAGGGAAGAGCTTGATTGGAGTTGATTTGTCTCTTTCCAAAAGAGATAAGTCAACATACCACCTAGCATGAAACATGGCTGATTTTGCTTCCTCCAAGGGAGCATGTCGGCCATGTTCAATTAAGGGAAGAAGTCCAACTTCTTTCTATTCAAAAATAAGAATTATTTCTCCTCTCGGGTATAATTTAACGGACCGGGTTTTATCGTGATCTAATTACGACGAACCCAACATTAAATCCAATTTAATGTCGATTTAAATTATTCTCAACGTCTCAACTTTCCATATTTAATCAAAAAATCCAATTTACCGATTAAACAAAAGCCCGATACAATATCGGCCGGTCCATCCAATGGACTTTCCCTTAAGTAATCCAATTACTTATTTTATCCTTCGAGATTGACTCCAAGTCGATCTCTCAACCTCCTCGGTGATTTGTGTGTGACCCTTTAAGTTCACCCTCAGCTAGACTTGGGCCCGTGTCCCACAAGGGCCCGTTACCATGCGTGGCCGTCTAGCAACGGTCCATGGCACTAGAGACTAGGTGAATTGGCGTGAACATTTAGGCGCCGATTCCGTACGGGTACGATCTTCCGTCTACCGTCTCCCGGCCTTAGTCTAGGGTATGGAATTGGGCGTCGGTTCCCATCCTTGACTAGGCATCTATGCTTAATACTCGAGACCACGTATGCTTCATTGCGTCGACACAGGAAACCATTCCCTGTTCGACCAACCACTGTGGCCACAGCTTCAAACAGCATGAACGTGTCTCCGAGTGCATAGGAGATACCTCTGTCACATACTGACAGGGGACGGATCCTCTTCTTGGAATCCACCATCCTCACTACACATTCCGACTGCACTGGACAAGGCTTATGATAATCATCTTACAGAATGATTACCTCTCGCCAGATCCAAGATACAACCGTCCTGTGCACGCGACTGCCATGATTCCTCAATTCTGAGGATTACTCCCGTACTATCGGAACCGGGGAAAACCAATCATACCGACCAAGCCTCCAAGGTTTCCATATGATGATCCCTGCGAGTCAGTCCAGTCGGCTCGACCCCAGTCGACCAACCCATCAAGATCGTGTAGGCGTCCCACGCCTGTCGCCGATGAAACACGACACTCATCCAATGAACACGACTCGTGACGCAAGTCTCAATAGGACTCTCGATGCCCTGTCTCGAGGTCCTCGACTTGGAACGTTTCAGACCCAACTCTTAATCAGTTGGTTTCATGACCACCATCCAATGCGTGGTCCAACTACATGGGTTGTTATCCATGGTCTGTAGGCTTTGTTGCGATATAAGTTAAACACTGTTTTAACAAATGTAAGATGAGCGCAACAAAGAAGGTACCATTGGTGAAGAACACTCATCTTATTCATCACATAATAATATTACATTTACATCAGGTTGTCGGATAGGTTAAAAAGTGCCAAACCGATTGGCTTTCTGGTCACCTATTCCAACACCTAGCATGTTGGAATTCGCGAGGTTGGTCAGCCCTCTAGGTATCTATCCTAAATCCTCTAAGTGAGGAATCTGCGGCCTCCACTGATGACTGGTTTCGATCACTTGACTCCTTAAGGATCAGTTCATCAGGTTGGATATCCTCTGGAAAGCCTTGTTCCAAGAACACTGCGTTCCTTGAAAAAAATACTTTTTGTTCCAAGGAGTCATAGAAATAATAACCTGCAGTTTCCTTGGGATATCCGACGAACTTGTATAAACTAGACTTTGATTCTAGCTTGTCTCCCACTAGCTTCTTGACGTATGCGGGGCTACCACACACTTTCAAGTAGTTGTAGGACGCAGGCTTGCCGTGCCATATTTCATATGGCGTTTGGGTCAATGCGCTGGTTGGGGCCAAATTTAACAACTTGGCCGCAGTCTCCAATGCGTAGCCCCAAAAGGACAAGGGCAATTTGGTAAAACTCATCATGGATCGAACCATGTCCAATAGGGTTCGATTCCTCCTTTTCAGACCCCATTTAACTGTGGTGTCCCCGGAGGTGAGATTATACCGTTTTCTTAAGATAATTAAGGAACTCAGTACTAAGGTACTCTCCACCTAGGTCTGACCGTAGGACTTTAATTTTGCAGTCGGTTTGGTTTTCAACTCCAAGTCTGAATTCTTTAAACCTCTCAAGAGCTTTAGACTTGTACCTCATCAGGTATACATAACCGTACCGTGAATATTCATCGGTGAAGGTTATGAAGTAGGAGAACCCACCTCGGGCTTGCGTCCTTCGTGGTCTACATACGTCTGTATGGACCAACTCGAACAGACCTGTGGCAAGCCTGCTTTGTCCTACAAAGGGCTTCTTGGTGGTCATTTTCCCTCTGAGACAGGATTCGCAAGTTGGTAGCTCACTCAAGTCCCCTACCTCTAGGTTCTTTGAGTCTACCAATTTCTTCATCCTATCTTGAGAAATGTGACCTAGCCTAGCGTGCCACAGTTGTGCGTTCCCGTTATTATCTATTTTACGTTTGTGTTGAGCGTTTAGAACGAAGTTCGTTTATTGCAAGATATAGAGGCCGTTATTAAGCATACCAAGCAGATGAGCAATTCCACACCTCATCAAATAAAAGCAATTTTTATTAATCATAAACTCATATCCACTATTGTCTAACAACAGAATGGAAATGATGTTTCTAATCATGCTAGGTACATAATAAACTTGCTCTAATTCTATACTAATGCAAAACACTAACTACTGAGTGGTGGATCCTACTGCTTCTGCCGAGATGGCCTTGCCATTCCAAAGCTTTAGGATCATATCCCCGCTACTCAGTTTTCTGCTTCTTTTCAGCACCTGCAAATCATTGCAAATGTGAGCTCCATAGCCGGTATCTAATACCCAAGAGGCAGTGTTAGTAACCATATTGACCTCAATCACAAAGATACCTTGTTTGGAGAGAAGTTTGGGGCAATCCCTCTTTCAATGCCATTTCTCACGGCAATTGATACATATGTCATATGCCCTCGACTGTTGCTTTGAGTCAACCTTCCCCTTTCCTTTGCCTTTTTCCACTTTGGCAATGGGAACACTCTTACTGTTGGTAGCTGCTTTGACGGCTTTTCCCTTTCCCTTCTTCCTTTTTCAACGTCCGGCACCCTTGCCTTTCGTCTTGGAAGTTGAAGCATCTCCAAACAATACCGACGGCGTAGACTTTTTGATCGTTGCCTCGTATTGCACCAACATATTGATTAACTCATGAATATCCTTCTCAAGTGTGTTCATGTTGTAGTTAACAATGAATTGGTTGAAGGAGGTGGGAGAGACTGAAGGATCACATCTATGTACGTTTTGTTATCGAGCCCTGCCTTGAGGTCCTCGAGTTTTTCCACCAAGGTAAGTATCTTGACGCCATGCTCTTGTACAGAGGATCTTCGGTCATTTTAGTTCCAAAGAACGCCTTCGTCGCGACATACCTAGTATGCCGGTCCGGGACTGCATAGCAATCCTTCAGGCGAGCCATAATAGAAGGGACATCGTCTAGCCTTTCATACTGCTTCTGAATCTCATTCGTTATAGAGGCAAGTATGATGCTATGGACTTTCCGGTTATCCTTATGCCAAGTCTCGAACGTCTCACGTTCTTCTGGCGTGGATCCTTTCGGCAAGGTTCTAGGGAACGGCTTGTCCATGACGTAGCCTTGGTTCTCGTAATCTAGGACTATCCTCAGATTGCGCAACCAGTCATTGTAATTGGTCCCATTAAACTTGTTGGTCTCAAGTATGGGTGATAATGGGTTTTTAGACATTTTTAAATCTACATTTAAAAGAACAGAACTACGACCAGCAGAATTTTAAAAGACGGAAGTTTTGATAAATAATTAAACGCTTGGACTTTAGTCATTTAATACTCCCACTATTTATACGAAAAAACGATACTCTCAAATGTTGTTTTCGGGAAATACCCTTTCCTATTAGGCTTGGGATCCACATCGATTTTCCCCATACCCCGCTTTCACGATTCGCATGGGAAGAATCCTGTGGGAGGTATACCATACCATTCTCGTTCCACGAGATTCCCAAGATAATTGCCTCACCCTTTCACTTGATCCCGAGGACTCCAACCGAATTACGTTATTTGGGCGTTAGACCCGACCCAATCAACCGAATCATAGACCCACTGGTACTCCACGACTCGTGCAGGTAACAACAGTCTACTTTTCGTTCATGACATAGTGCAGCTTCTTTTAAGCATGATAGTCGTTCCACGACTCGTGAGACCACGCTATCGACTTAAATCAGCTTCCTCACTATGCCATGGATTGGAAAGCATGTACGAACTCCCAGAGTTCATGTCCATTTATTGAGGGTCTAATATTTTGAACTTTGGTTCAACCAAGTGAGAGTTGTAAATGACCGAGATCCCATACACATACACATTCATCCATAATGCGTAATTTAAAGTTTGCATCCCATTGCAGTAATATGATAAATAAACCATTCATTCACCATAAAAAAGCCACATGCAAAATTAAAGCCTACCACGCCCCTGTTGGATGATCACGAGCCTGAATCCTATGCGACCCACTGAGCCCGCAGTGGATCTATGGTCAATCTAGGGTTGGTCCTACACTATTACATTTAATAGCAACCCGATCAACATGCTGATGGGCCTTGGTCTCTTTTCTCTCTCAAACCTCCATGAAACGCCTTGGATCCTCCGTTCTGAGCTCTCCATATGGACCTTCCTTCATCTCCACCAAATACATAAAATAAAATCCTCACTCCTATACTACTCTCATTACATATGTAAAAAGAAACTCCAGCGAAAACCCGGGGGGAGTACAATAGGAGGGAGATAGATTGCCTTATTATTCCAAGGCAACTAGAAGAGGAGAAGGAGAAAGCAAAAGAGGCACACAGGCCCAACACAAATTAAACCATACATTCGGTCTAGGGCTCGTGATCATCCATTCTCAATAAACGCACATAATTACATGATTTCCAATTACATAAATATATGCATATAATCCATGATATCCAATCACATGATCCTATGATAAATAAATGAGTTATGTATGAAAAACATTGTACAACGTTGGCAATAACCATTCTCGTTTAGGAAGACCCTTCCTCATTATTTGAAGGTGAGTAATACCCCGGGATTCCAAATCCAATACAACAACCTTCCAAATAATGTTCTTTAAGAAAACATGCAAAATTAAATAAAACTAATTTTTCAGAATTTATCCAAAAAATAAAATAACAAGAAATCATAAACATTAACCGGCCGCCGCCTCCGGCGGTGTTCTACCGGCGCACACAGGACAACTGGTCCCTGTCTGCTCGTGCATGCTCCTGGTCAGCCGTGTGCGTGCGCCCGGCCCTTGCTTGCTCGTGCATGCTCCTGGTCAGCCGTGCTGCGCACGCTGGCGCGCGCAGGCACCTTTGCCCGCGCGCGCCGTCCTGCCGCGCGGATGCGCACAGGCTGCGTTGTCTGCGTGCGCGCACGCCTGGCCACGCAGGCGTTCCGACGCACTGCCTTGGCACGCGCACGCGGGCTTCCCTGCCTGTGTGCACGCGCCTGGCGTCCAGCTGCGCGCATCCCGGTCGGATCCGCGCGCGCGATGCGTGCCTGGCGTGGCTGCCACGCGCAGGCTCCTCTACCTGCGTGTGCCATTTTCGTCCGTTTTATTTTTCTTGCCCCCGGTTTCCCAAGAAAAACAAGAAACCAACAGCACCAAAATTCATACACAATTAAAAGCAAGAAAATGACATGCTTGATAATTAAAACATCAAGAATTAAATAAATCATGTCATACACATTTTCATGCTTTAAACGCACACAAAACGCTAGGCCTATACACCAAACCGGGCTCTGTTACCACTTAAAGCCTAGCAAAGGCATGTGGATCGGCCGGGGAGTAGCGCGAATAAACACATTCCAGGGGTGTTCCCTTGAATCTCCCGGGCATTCGGTGAAAGAATATGTGGATCGTCCCGGAAAAATTGCGCGAATGCGGAAGCGTGGTATAAAATAAAATAGCGGAATTTAAAACATGCTTTTTAAATTAAAGAACACGTGGTACCTTGCTGACCATACTCAAGGTCCTCCGTAAGACGGTTCCCGCGAATCACCTCAGTCAGCTGCTTCCTAGCATGCTAACCTACTAACACTGCTTAGACCACCTTCGTCACCCGTCGATGAAATACGACAGCAGATGCTTAGTGCAAGTCTCAAGGGGAATCTCGGTACCCATTTTCGAGATTCCTTGACTTGGAGATTTCCGGACTGATTCGGTAAGACTGATTTCATGGACCTACCTCCAAGCATAGTCCCAGTCCCCGAAATCGATTCTCAGTCCGTGGGCTTTGTTTGCGTAGTGAACAGATATGTAATAGCAGATATAAGTGAACGTAAACAAAGTGTTGCCATATGAATTTTCACTTCTTTATTCATAAATGATTTATCAAACACCTGAAATTGTCTAGACATAGGTTACATATTCCCGCCAAAATTGGCTTACATGGTCACCTATTCTAACAATCTCTCACTTGACCTTTAAATCCAATCGCCCATATGTCTAATCCCCATCTTCCCAAGATGTTGCGTATGAGCACTTTGCGACATAGGCTTTGTCAATGGATCTGCTGTGTTGTCTGCTGAGTTGACTCGGTCCATCCGAACGTCACCTCTTCCTACCATTTCTCTAAGAAGATGGTAGCGTCTAAGAATGTGTTTGGAACGGTGATGAGATCTCGGTTCCTTTGCTTGCGCTATTGCACTGTTGTTATCACAGAAGATGACAACAGGCTCGGCGATACTAGGCACCACACCCAACTCTTGGATGTAGTTTCTCATCCAAACCGCTTCCTTGGCAGCTTCTGAAGCTGCTATGTATTTAGCCTCTGTAGTGGAGTCTGCAGTGGTTGCTTGCTTGGAACTTTTCCAAGCCACTACTCCTCCATTGAGCTTGAATACGTAACCCAATTGAGACTTGGCATCATCGTCATCAGACTGGAAGCTAGCGTTGCTAAAGCCTTCCAGGATCAGCTCTC
The DNA here is from genome assembly GCA_034509735.1 of Sesamum alatum. Lineage (NCBI taxonomy): Eukaryota > Viridiplantae > Streptophyta > Magnoliopsida > Lamiales > Pedaliaceae > Sesamum > Sesamum alatum. The sequence goes on along the minus strand of JACGWO010000007.1, from coordinate 25,293,213 downwards.
CATCGCCATAGACTAAGAACATTTCCTTAGTCCTTCTTAGGTACTTAAGGATGCCCTTAATAGCATTCCAATGTGCCTCTCCTGCGCAAGACTGATATCTGCTTGTTACGCTCAAAGCGTACGCAATGTCAGGCCTAGTGCAGTGGACCGCATATTGGATGCTACCTACGGCAGAAGCATAGGGGATGACTTTCATCCTTTCAAGTTCCTCATCAGTCTGTGGGGACTGTTTCTTGGACAACTTGATCCCATGCCTCATGGGAAGGAATCCTCGTTTGGAGTTGTCCATTCGATATCTCTTTAGGACTTTCTCCATGTACGAGTTTTGGGTGAGCCCTAACATTCTTTTAGATCTGTCCCTGACAATCTGGATGCCTAGGATGTAGGAGGCTTCACCCAAGTCCTTCATGGAAAACTGGGTTGACAACCATGCTTTTGTGTTTCCTAGCATTCTAACGTCATTACCAATGAGTAGAATGTCATCCACGTAAAGCACTAGGAACACTATTGAGCTCCTACTGACCTTCTTGTATACACAAGGGTCGGATTCGTTCTTGATGAAGTCATAACCCCGTATTACTTCATCAAATTGAATGTTCCAACTTCGGGATGCTTGTTTGAGGCCATAGATGGACTTCTGGAGACGACAGACTTTCTGTTCTTCTCCAGTGATCGTGAAACCCTCCGGCTGATCCATATAGATCTCTTCTTCAAGGAAACCGTTGAGGAAGGCCGTTTTCACGTCCATCTGCCATATCTCATAGTCATACCATGCTGCTATGGTGAGCAGGATCCGAATGGACTTAGCCATGGCTATTGGCGAGTAGGTATCCTTAAAATCGACCCCGGGTCGTTGAGTGTATCCCTTAGCTACAAGCCTAGCCTTAAAGGTTGTGACTTCTCCATCAACGCCAAGTTTGCGCTTGTAGACCCACTTACAGCCCACTGGCTTAACACCTTCTGGTGGATCTACAAGACTCCAGACTTGGTTCTCACTCATGGAGTCCGTTTCGGCTTTCATGGCCTCAAGCCATTTCCCAGAGTCGATGTCAGACATCGCTTCTCCATATGTCTTAGGATCGTTATCCAAAAGATCGGTCGCTCCTAGAAAGCCATATCTCACTGGAGGTCTGGACTCTCTAGTGGACCTACGGAGAACGGGAACGTCAGTGGTGACTGTGGGCGCTGATTGTATCGGAGCCGGCGGTTCAGGAACCGGGGCTGGCCGTTCCTGAGGTTGTCTTTCATGCCTAGCATGTCGGACTTCTCGAGGTTGGTCAGTCCTTCGGGTATCTATCCTGAATCCTCTAAGTGAGGGTTCCGCGGCTATACCCGATCGCTGGATTCCATCACTTGATTCCTCAAGGATCAGCTCATCAGGTTGGATATCCTCCGGGAAGCCTTGCTCCAAGAATACTGCATTCCTTGAAACAAATACCTTTTGTTCCAAAGGGTCATAGAAGTAATAACCCGCAGTTTCTTTAGGGTATCCAACGAACCTACATTAGCTAGACCTGGATTCTAGCTTATCTCCCACTAACCTCTTGACGTATGCGGGGCAACCCCACACTTTCAAGTAGTTGTAGGACGCAGGCTTGCCGTGCCATATCTCATATGGCGTTTGGGTCAATGCACTGGTAGGCGCCAAATTCAACAATTTGGCTGTCGTTTCTAGTGCATAGCCCCAAAAGGATAAGGGCAATTTGGTAAAACTCATCATGGACCGAACCATATCCAACAGGGTTCGGTTCCTCCTTTCAGAGACACCATTTAATTGCGGTGTTCCGGGAGGTGTCCATTCTGATATTATACCATGTTCTTTTAGATAATCTAGGAACTCGGTACTAAGGTATTCACCGCCTCGGTCTGACTGTAGGACTTTAATTTTGCAGTTGGTCTGGTTCTCCACTTCAAGTCTGAATTCTTTAAACCTCTCAAGAGTTTTAGACTTGTACCTCATTAGGAAAACATAACCATACCGTGAATGATCATCGGTAAAGGTTATGAAGTAGGAGAACCCACCTCGGGCCTGCGTCCTTAGTGGTCCACATACGTCTGTATGGACCAAGTCCAACAGACCTGTGGCAAGCCTGCTTTGTCCTACAAAGGGCTTCTTGGTCATTTTTCCTATTAGACAGGATTCACAAGTTGGTAGCTCACTCAAGTCCCCTACCTCTAGGTTCTTTGAGTCTGCCAACCTTTTCATCCTATCTTGGGATATGTGACCTAGCCTCGTGTGCCACAGTCGTGCGTTCCCATTATTATCTAATTTTCGTTTGTGTTGAGCGTTAAGTACGAAGTTCGTTTGTTACAAGATATAGAGTCCGTTATTTAATGTACCAAGCAGATGAGCAATTCCACACCTCATCAAATAAAAGCAATTTTTATTGATTCTAAACTCATAACCACTATTGTCCAACAATGGAATGGAAATGATGTTTTTAATCATACTCGGTACAAAATAAACTTGCTCTAATTCTATGCTAATGCTATCACTAATCACTAGAGTGGCGGATCCTACTGCTTCTGCCGAGATGGCCTTGCCATTCCCAAGCTTTAGGATCATGTCCCTGCTACCCAGTTTTCTACTTCTTTTCAGCACCTGCAAGTCATTGCAAATGTGAGCTCCACAGCCGGTATCTAATACCCAAGAGGCAGAATTAGTGACCATGTTAACCTCAATCACAAAAATATCTTGGTTTGAAAAGAGTTTGGGGCACTCTCTCTTCTAATGCCCTTTCTCACGGCAGTTGATACATATGTCATATGCCTTCGACTGTTGCTTGGAGACAACATTTCCCTTTCCTTTGCCTTTCCCCTAATTGGCAATGGGAACGCTCTTAGTGTTCGTAGCTGCTTTGACGGCCTTTCCCTTCCCTTTCTTCCTTTTCCAGCGTCCGGCACCTTGGCCTTTCGTTTTGGAAGTTGAAGCCCCTCCAAACAATACCGAAGGCGTGGACTTCTTAGTCGTTGCCTCGTATTGCACCAACATATTGATCAACTCATGAATGCCCTTCTCAAGTGCGTTCATGTTGTAGTTGACGATAAATTGGTCAAAGGAGGGTGGGAGTAACTGAAGGATCACATCTATGTACGTTTCATTATCGAGACCTGCCTTTAGGTCCTCGAGCTTCTCCACCAGGGTAAGCATTTTAACCCCGTGCTCTTGTACAGAGGATCCTTCTGTCATTTTAGTTCCAAAGAACGCCTTGGTCGCGATATACCTAGTGTGCCGATCCAGGATTGCAAGCAATCCTTAAGGCGAGCCATTATGGAACGGACGTCGTCTAGCCTTTCATATTGCTTCTGAATCTCATTCATCATCGAAGAAAGTATGATGCTACAGACCTTCCGGTTATCCTTATGCCAAGTCTCGAACGTCTCACGTTCTTCTGGCGTGGATCCTTCCGGCAAGGTCCTAGGGAGAGGCTCGTCCATGACGTAGCCTTGGTTCTCGTAATCTAGGACTATCCTGAGATTGCGCAACCAGTCGTTGTAATTTGTTCCATTAAATTTGTTTGTCTCAAGAATGGTTGAAAGTGGGTTCTTAGACATTCTTAAATCTACATTTAGAAAACAGCGCGCCATCAGCAGAAAATAAAAGACGGTGGTTTGATAAGAAATAATTAAATACTTGGTCTTTAGTCATTTAATCCTCCTACTATTTATACAAAAATACGGTACTCTCAAACGTGATTTTCGGGAAATCCTTTCCTAGTGGGCTTGGGATCCACAGCGATTTTTTCCATACCCCGCTTTTACGATTCGCATGGAAAAGATCTTGTGGGAGGTATTCCATACCATTCTTGTTCCACGAGATTCCCAAGATTATTGCCTCACCCTTTCACATGATCCCGAGGACTCCAAGCGAATCATGCTAATTGGGCATTAGACCCAACCCAATCGACCGAGCCACAGACCCACTGGTACCCCCACGACTCGTGAGACAGGTAACAACAGCCCATTTTTCGTTCATGACATAGTGCAGCTTCTTTTAAGTACAATAACGTGCCACGACTCGTGAGACCACGCTATTAACCTAAAACAGCTTCCTCACTATGCCATGGATTGGAAGGCATGGACAAACTCCTAGAGTTCATGTCGACTTTGTCTAAGGTCTAATATTTCAACATTGGTCCAACCAATGTGAGAGTAGTAAATGAACGAGATCTCATAATAAATAAACATTCACTCATTCATCCATAATGCGTAAATTAAACCATCTATAGCAGTTATATGATAAATAAAAACCCATTCATCCATCATAATAACCACATGCAAAATTAAAGCCTAGCACGCCCCTGTTGGATGATCACGAGCCCGAATCCTATGCGACCCACTGAGCCCGCAGTGGATCTATGGTCAATCTAGGGTTGGTCCTATAATATTACATTAATAGTAACCCAATCATCATGCTGATGGGCCTTGGTCTCTTTTCTTTTTCTTCACTTCATGGAAAACTTCAAGGGACCTCCCGTCTGGGCTCTCCATGTGGTCCTTCCTTCTTCTCCACCAATTACAAAAATAGAAACCTCACTCCTAATCTACTCTCATTACATATTAAAATAGAAACCCCAGCGAAAACCCGGGGGGAGTACATAAGGAGGGAGGTAGAATGCATTATTATTCCAAGGCAACTAGAAAGAGAGAAGGAGAAAGCAGTAAAAGAGGCACACAGGCCCAAAAGAAAATTAAACCATACATTCGGTCTAAGGCTCGTGATCATCCATTTCCATCCAACACACATAATCACATGATCTAATCACATAATTACAATATACCAACAATTCATGATTTTTAATCATAATCATTCAAGATAAGAAATAAATGAACAAGTGCGTAACGTGTGAAAAATAAAACACAAATATTGGTAACAGTATTTTCTCGTTTTAGGAAGACCTTTCCTCATTATTTTAAGTAAAATAACCCCGGGATTCCAAATTCAATATATTTTACTCCTAAAATAATGTCTTTAGAAAATTAAGCAAAATTGAACCCAAAAACGAATTTTTCAGAATTAATTCAAAATTAAAACTGAAAATAAATTAAAAAAATAAAAAGAAAAAACAATACTAGGGTTAAAAACCCTAGCTGCAGCACTGGCCGCCGCCGGCGGCGGCCTGCCGACGTGCGCACAGGGCAGCAGGCTCTGCCTGCCGCCCCGTTATGAATTAACGGTATTGATTCATCAATGTTCTAATGTTCCAAGAACAAAAGAACAAGAATTATTTTTTCTTGCTAAGAGAGAGAGGGGGCGGATGAGAGGGGAGAGGGAGAGAGTTGTGTGTGTGTTGGAATTTCATCATCCTTCAAAAGGTGCAAGGCTAGGGGTTTATATAGAGGAGGAGTTTAATCCTCTTTAAACTCCAACTCTTTAGAAGCTTAATTTCACTAGGATTTTGACCTAGTCAAACTCCTAGTCAAAGTGGAATTTGACCTTGTCAAATTCAATCCTAGCCTTTCATATCTCCCATTAAATCTCAACCATTAATTTAATTTAATGGAATATTTAAATCCTATTAAATATTCCAAAAGGCCAAATAAATATAATAAATAAATATTAATATTTATTCTAGGCCCATTAAATTAATTTCCTTAATAAATCCAATTTATTAATTTAATTCCCTTTATCAAATAGAAGGAATTAATTCTCCAAGAAAATATAGGACCCAATTAAATCCTATTTAATCATTCCTTTACTCCAATATTTAATTCCAAATTAAATACTAAGTGTGTGTGTGGATAGTGTGTGACTCTTTAGGTTCACCTTTCAGCTAGACTTGGTCGGATTCCTAGAATCCGTCCGTTACCATGGGTGGCCATCTAGCAACGGTCCATGGCGCTAGAGACTAGGTGAAATATTCGGGGATGAACATTTAGGCTCTAGCAGTACACTTGTCCTTCTGTCTTCGGTCTCATCACTTAGGGTCTAGGGCACGGAAAATGCAAGTACCCATTTTGGACCTAAGTGTCGGTCTGTCCTTACTAAACGCTACAAGGGAAACCTTCCCTTCTGTTCAATTACTGTGGCCACAGATTTTAGGGACAAGACACAGAGCATACATGAGACTCAACTGTCAATGCCTTTTGACAGGAGACAGATCCTTTCTTAGAAATTACTGTCACGCTGTACACCAGAGCTGCACTAGACATGGCTTATGACTACTCAAGAGTATTTTGGCAATCTCTCACCATATCTAAGATACAAACCTGATGTACAGGTAAACTCAGTAGTTCCTCATGTCAAAGGACTTGACCTGTACCGTTGGAACCGGGAATACACGTGGTACCTTGCTGACCATACTCAAGGTCCTCCGTAAGACGGTTCCCGTGAGTCACCTCAGTCAGCTGCTTCCTAGCATGCTAACCTACTAACACTGCTTAGACCACCTTCGTCACCCGTCGATGAAATACGACAGCAGATGCTTAGTGCAAGTCTCAAGGGGAATCTCGGTACCCATTTTCGAGATTCCTTGACTTGGAGATTTCCGAACTGATTCGGTAAGACTGATTTCATGGACCTACCTCCAAGCATAGTCCCAGTCCCCGAAATCGATTCTCAGTCCGTGCGCTTTGTTTGCGTAGTGAACAGATATGTAATAGCAGATATAAGTGAACGTAAACAAAGTGTTGCCATATGAATTTTCACTTCTTTATTCATAAATGATTTATCAAACAACTGAAATTGTCTAGACATAGGTTACATATTCCCCCAAAATTGGCTTACATGGTCACCTATTCCTATTCTAATTCCTACTCTTTGAAGACTCCTCCTTGAATAGGATTTGACCTAGTCAAATCCTAGTCAACATCTAGCTTCTTGGTCAAACCAATCCTAGCCATTGATTCCTCTCTTTGATCTCAACCATTGATTAATTCAATTGAATATTTAAATCTCATCTAAATATCCTAAAGGCAATAAATAAATAAATATATCAAATATAAATATTTATTCCAAGCTTATTAAATTAATTTTCAATAAATCTAATTTATTAGATAAATTCCTTTAATCTAATAAAAGGAATTAATTTCTTCCCAAGAAAAAGAAGGACCCGATTAAATCCAATTTAATCGCTCCACTTCTCTCCAAATATTTAATTCCAAATTGAAGACATCGTGTGTGCGGATTGTGTGTGACTCTTTAGGTTCACATTCAGCTAGACTTGGTTGGATTCCTAGAATCCGCCCGTCACCATGGGTGACCGTCTAGCAACGGTCTATGGCACTAGAGACTAGGTGAATATGCGTGGGGATGAACATTTAGGCTCTACAGTACATCTATCCTTCCGTCTACGGTCTCACCACTTAGTGTCTAGGGCACAGATTTGTAGGTACCCATTTTGGACATAAGTGTCGGTCTGTCCTTTACCAAACGCCGCAGGGAAACCTTCCCTTCTGTTCAGTTACTGTGGCCACAGATTTTAGGGACAAGACACAGAGTATTGTGAGATACAACTGTCAACACCTTTTGACAGGAGACAGATCCTTTCTTTGAAACTACTGTTACGTTGTACACCGTGGTTGCACTAGATATGACTTATGACTACTCAAGTGTATTTTGGCAATATCTCACCAGACCTAAGATACAATTCAATGTACAGGTAAACTCAGCAATTCCTCAAGTCAAAGGACTTGACCTGTACCGTTGGAACCAGGAACTCACGTCATACCTAGCCGACCTTACTCAAGGTCCTCCGTAAGACTATTCCCGCGCGTCACCTCAGTCAGCTGCTCCCCAGCAGGCCGACCCACTAACACTGCTTAGGCTACCCTCGTCACCCGTCGATGAAACATGACAGCAGATGCTTAGTGCAAGTCTCAAGTGGAATCTCGGTGCCCATTTTCGAGATTCCTTGACTTGGAGATTTCCAGACTGATTCGGCGGAACTAATTTCATGGACCTACCTCCAAGCGTAGTCCTAGTCCCCAAAATGTGATTTCAGTCTGTGGACTTTGTTTGTGTAGCGAACAGTTATAAAGCAGACAAAGTATGCGCCAAATGAATTTCACTTTCCTATTCATCAAGGTTTTATCAAAAAAAACTTCGAAATTGTTCAGACATAGGTTACAATTTGCCTACCAAGATTGGCTACATGGTCACCTATTCCAACAGGCAAGGAGATAGTAGACGGAAGGACCGTACCCTTACGGAATCGGTGCCTAAATGTTCACGCCAACATTCACCTAGTCTTTAGTGCGATGGACAGTTGCTAGACAGCCACCCATGGTAATGGGCCCTTGTGGGACACGGGCCCAAGTCTAACTGAGGGTGAACCTAAAGGTTCACACACAAATCACCGAGAAGGTGGAGAAATTGACTTGGAGTCAATTTCAGATGATGAATAAGTAATTGGATTACTTAAGGGATTGTCCATTGGATGGACGGACCGATATTGTATCGGGCCCTCATTTAATACGAAAAGTTGAGATGTTGGATCTTTTAATTGGATTAAATAATCAACGTGAATTATTTAAGTGGAAACTTAATTAAATTGAATTTAGTTTTTGGTCCATTATAATTGGATTACAGTGGAACCCGGTTCGTTAAATTTTGACCCGAGAGGTGTGTTAATTCCATTTTTGGAATAGGAAGAAGTTGGACTTCTTCCCTAAATAAGCATGGCCGAAAAGTGCTACTTGGAGGGAGCAAAAATCGGCCATTTGGATGCTAGGTGTAGTTGACTTGCCTCTTTTGGTAAGAGACAAATCCACTCTAATCAAGCCTCTCCCTTTTGGTATGATTTGATCATACCTTAAGAGATGGTAGACTTGATTGAAGAATTGATGGTAATTGATTGGGATGTATCTAGACATCCTTAGATGAACCCAGACACATTCTAATAATCACATTAATTATGTATATATATGAGTACATACTGACGCCTAAGTAACAAGATTCATTATTCATCTTTTCTAGGAAAAGAAGAAGAAAAATCGCACTCTCTCCCTTCTAACTCTCAGCATCTCTCCCTCTGCCTACACTTGTCTTCTTCATTTGATCTAGGATCATTTGAAAGAACAAAGTGAGTTTGAGAAGAACACTAAATTGATAGTGTTCATCTTCTTAAACGGAGTCCTTCTAGGCCTGTTTTCTTCTAGCAAGGAGAACGAGGATCTCTTCCGTTGTGGTGTGGATCACTGTTGGAGAGTTCATACGTTTGAACTTCGTGGGCATTTCGGAGAGGAACAACGCAAGTAGCGGCACACGTGAAAAACTATAAATTTAACGGTTTATACGCTTTCGTAGTTTATTTCAATTATATGCCCTATGTTCAATATTCGTTTTAAGTTGCTGCAGCCTACATCGAACGCCCGATTGAGTACCCAAGGGTACACCTCTTGGGATTTTATGATTATTGCATTTAATTTATGCGATTTAATTCCATTCTCTCGCTTCCGCTCGCACTCCCGGGCGGATCCGCTTGTCCTTCAAGTGGTATCAGAGCCCGATTCGATGTGCTTGGCATGATCTACTTGTTTTTACGATTTTATAAGCATGTATGATTGTATGAATATGTGAATAAATATGATTGTTCATTTGTTTGAATGTGATGGACATTATGCATGTGATATATTTAAGATTGGATCTTAAAATTGCATGTTTATTTTCAGTTTATATTGTTAATTATGTGCTGAAAAAGAAAGGTCGAAAAAGCATCTAAAATGGAGAGCAGCGGCAACGGTTGGCTACCGTCCTTGCCGGCCGGTCACTGGCTGGCGGGCGAGCGTGGGCTCACGCTTGCGCGCAGCCTGGCTGGCAGGGGCGGCCGCGCACACTGCGCCAGGGGTGGTGCAAACAGGCACGCGCGCACGTTGTGTGTAGGACCGTGGCTGCTGGCCGAGGCCCGCGCGGCACAGGGCGCACAGGCTAGCTGCCTGCACGCGCGCGCGGTCACGGCCCAGTGCGTGCGGGCGGCCGGCTGGCATAACGGCTGGGCCGTTTTGTGCCGTTTCTCGACATTTTTTGAAAAATTAGATTTTCTGGAATTTCTGCACATTATTCTGAAAATGTATTAATGTTGCATATTTGATTTTGGAATTATTAGATTTTGCCTTAGATGAAATTTGCTTAATTAATTTAGGTTTAATACATGCATTGGATGTATTGTATGTAATGTCTATTGAATTTGAAATTTGAACTTTGCATATTATTTATATATTTGCACTTTATGATGTTGGACATCACTTGGATATTTTAAATATTCATGGTTAAGCATGATTATTTGGAATAATTGTGTTATATGCGTCGCTGGAATCAACATGGGATGATAACAAGAGCTCTAGACCTTGTGTATGGATGTATGTATGTTATTGACATTTTTGTTGGGTGTGGCCTGCGTCCCTCTTGTTTTGTGACTATCATCTCCCTCATCATCCTGATGTTAAGGCTTGTTTGTATAATTTTCATGTAATACTTTCTTTTGTGATCAGAGTAGATAGATTTTGGTGAGGTTTTATACGTTAACAAGCCCATGGAGTCGGAGACCCTAAGGTGGAACATCAAGGCGTGAAACAAGAAGAGCCACAAGGCCCATTGGAATGACAATGGGTTTATTATCTTTTTAATAATATAGGACCACCCTAGACAGACCATAGACTCACTGCGGGCTCAGTGGGTCGCATAGGTTGGCTTGTGATAATTCTAATAGGGGTATGCTATGTTTTTCGCATGCGGTGTATTTATTTAAACGCTTTAAATATTGGATATTTATACATGCTAAAACACTTAATATGATGAGGTCTCGATCGTTTAACGAACTTTCATTTGGTTGGACCAAATTAAATATTAGGCCCAGAACGGACTTGGTTCAAAATAGTATTTTGATATGTCCGAGCCTTCCATCCACAACAATGTGGTGAGGAAGCTACCACTACCTAAGTGTGGTCTCACGAGTCGTGGCACACTTGGACTAGGGGAAAAGGTGCACCATTGTTGTGAACAAAGAGATTGCACTCGCTGTTTCCCTGTCTCACGAGTCGTGGGGGGCGACAGTTGAGGCATGATTTGGTTGATGGGTCGGGCCCAACACTGAGTAACATGGTTTGCTTGGAGTCCTTGGAACCATGCGAATAGGTGAGGCAAAATATCTTGGAAATCTCATTGGGTGAGAATGATATTGGATATCTCCCATGAGGTCTTCTTATGTGAATTGTAAAACCGGGGCATGGATATTATGCTTGTGGATCCCAAGCCCACTAGGAAATGATTTCTCGAAACTCCACTTGAGAGGGGTGGACTTTCGAATAAATAGTGGGAGGGTTAAAGACTAAAAAGACCATGACTTCAACTTGAACAATAATATTACCATCATCTGCTGATTTCTGCTTTATATTTCATAAATGTAGATATGTCTAAGAATCTGTTGATCATGGTACTTGAGACTAATAAGTTTAATGGAACGAACTACTCGGACAGGCTGAGAAACTTGAGGATTGTCCTCAGTTTTGAGAACCAAGGTTACGTCTGGGACGAGCCGCCGCCGAGCGACTTACCGGAGGGGTCCACGCCAGAAGAACATTTGACGTTCGAGAAATGGCATGAGGACAATCGAAAAGTACACAGTATCATATTGGCTTCGATGTCTAACGACATCCAGAAGCAATATAAGAGGCTGGACAACGTCTCCGCCAAAATGCTCCGCATGAATGAGGTTTATGCGGTTCTGGATAGGCATATTAGATATGCCGCCACAAAAGCATTCTTTGGCACCAAGCTTGCTGAAGGATCTTCTGTACAGAGTCATGGGGTTAAGATGCTCTCCCTAGTGAAGAAGCTCGAGGACCTTAAAGCTAGGCTTAACAATGACGCATACATTGACGTGATCCTATTGTCGCTTCCTCCGTTCTATGAACAGACTTGAGAAGTCTATTCATGAGTTGATCAACATGTTGGTCCAATACGAGGCGACGACCCACAAGTCGGCATCGGCGGTATTGATAGGAGAGGCTTCGACCTCCAAGGCAAATGGCAAAAGGACCGGACGCTGGAAGAGGAAGAAGGGAAAAGAGAAGACGGTTGTCGCCCCTGTTTGCGCTCAAGGCGCCTCTGTTGCCCCGGTAAGGATGGGCAAAGGGAAGGGAAGCCCCGTAGTTCTCAGCAGTTCAAGGCAAATGATGTTTGCATACATTGCCAAGGAAAGGGGCATTGGAAGAGGGAGTGCCCACAACTCCTCTCCAATCCAGGTATGTTTGTGTTCAATAGTCTAATTGGATTATGACTGCGGAAGACAAACAGAAACATGATAATCAAGCTAATGCACAGATTTGGCATGCGAGGTTAGGTCATATTTCTAAGGATAGGATAAGAAGGTTCGTGGACTCAAAAAGTCTAGAAATAAAAGATTTGGACCACCTACCAACCTGTGAATCCTGTCTGAAGGGGAAGATGACCAAGAAACCCTTCGTTGGACAAAGCACGCTAGCCAACGGTCTTTTGGATTTGATCCATACAGACGTCTGTGACCCACTAAATACTCAAGCTAGAGGTGGGTACTCGTACTTCATAACCTTTACCGATGATCACTCACGATATGGTTATGTTTACCTGATGAGGTACAAGTCTGAAGCCTTTGGAAGGTTTAAGGAATACAGACTTCAAGTAGAGAAGCAAACCGGTGGAAAGATCAAAGCCCTTCGATCGGATCGAGGTGGAGAGTATTTGAGTGGTGAGATTATTGCTTATCTAGAAGAGAATGAGATTCTCTCCCAGTGGACCCCTCCTGGAACACCACAACTAATGGTGTGTCTGAAAGGAGGAATCAGACTTTGTTGGACATGGTCCGATCCATGATGAGTTTTACCGAACTCCCCTTATCCTTCTGGGGATACGCTCTTTAGACAGCGGCCAAAGTTTTGAATCGCCATCTAAGAAGATATCCCAGACCCTGGGGAAATAACATTTTTCATCCCATAACTTAAGGCCTTTCCACTTTTGGTCCCATTGGATACGGGATTCTCACTTTTGGTCATGTAACTTTAAAAAAGTAGCAGTTTCGGTCCCATGATACTTTCTGTTAGATATTTAGCAAAAAGTACCACGTGGCCGTTAAGTGCACGGGACCAAAAGTGTTACTTTTTGAAAGTTATGGGACCAAAAGTGAAAATTTCATAACATATGGGACCAAAAGTGAGAATTCCATAACATATGGGACAAAAAGTGTAAAGTCCCTAATGGCCACGTGCTAAGCACGTGGTGTTTTCCATTAAAAAATTTAACAGAAAGGTGGCATAGGACCAAAAGTGCTATTTTATAAAAGTTACGGGACCAAAAGTGAGAATCCCGTAATCAATGGGATCAAAAATGGAAAGACCTTAAGCTACAGGACCAAAAGTGTGATTTTTCCCCAGACGCCATATGAGATATGGCATGGTAAGCCTGCCTCCTACAAATACTTGAAAAGTGTGGTGTTGCCCTGCATATGTCAAGAGATTAGTGGGAGATAAACTGGACTCCAGGTCTAGTTTATGCAGGTTCATCGGGTATCCGAAAGAAACTGCGGGGTATTATTTCTATGATCCCTCTGAGCAAAAGGTTTTTGTCTCGTGAAACGCAGTGTTCTTGAAAAAGGGTTTTCGTTTGATAGTTGACGCGATGAGGTACTCCTTGAGAAATCAAGTGAGGTACCCCATGAGGCGGCAGTGATATCTGAACCGGTAGTTCCCACTGATAATGTTTCAGTCCTACGTAGGTCGGCCAGAGTATCCCAACCACCTGACAGGTATGGATTTCTGGGCCTGACCGGTTAGTTGGATAATGATCCAAAGACGTACGGAGAAGCGATGTCGAACATTGATTCGGATAAGTGGCTTGAGACCATGAAATCTGAAATGGACTCGATGAGTGCAAACCAGGTTTGGACCCTAGTGGACCCACCCAAAGGGGTAAAACCCGTAGGGTGTAAATGGGTCTACAAACATAATCTTGGAGCTGTCGGGGAGGTTACAACCTTCAAAGCCAGGTTTGTGGCGAAGGGTTACACTCAGCGACCCGGGGTCGACTTTGAGGAAACCTACTCGCCTGTAGCAATGGCTAAGTCCATTTGGATACTGCTTGCCATAGCAGCATGGTATGACTATGAAATATGGCAGATGGATGTGAAAATCGCCTTCCTCAACGGTTTCGTAGAGGAAGAGATCTATATGGATCAATCGGAAGGTTTCACATCTGTTGGAGAAGAGCAGAAGGTCTGTTGTCTCCAAAGGTTAATCTATGGCCTCAAACAAGCTTTCCGAAGCTGGAACATACGTTTTGATGAAATCATACGGGGATATGATTTCATCAAGAACGAGTCCGATCCTTGTGTATACAAGAAGATCAGTGGGAACTCAGTTATGTTTCTGGCGCTTTACGTGGATGACATCTTGCTCATTAGGAATGATGCTAAGATGTTGGGAACCACTAAAGCTTGGTTGTCGACACAATTTTCCATGAAGGATATGAGCGAGACATCCTACATCCTTAGCATCAAGATCTACAGAGATAGATCTATAAGGATATTGGGAATGACCCAGTCCTCGTACATTTAGAAAGTATTGAAGAGATTCAAGATGGAGAACTCAAAACGAGGATTCCTTCCTATGAGGCATGAAATTAAGTTATCCAAGAAGCAGTCTCCTGACTGATGAGGAGCTTAAATGAATGTTGGACATCCCCTATGCTTCAGCTGTAGGCAGCATTCAGTACGTTATCCAGTGCACTAGACCTGATGTGGCTTTGGCTTTGAGCGTGACTAGTTGTTCCCGGCACACTGGACTGTGGTCAAGACTATCCCTGAAGTACTTGAAAAGGACTAAGGGCATGTTCTTATCTACGGTGGTGGAGAATTGATACTGGAAGGCTATAGCGACGCTAGCTTCCAATCGAATGACGATGATGTCAAGTCTTAGTCTGGTTTTGTATTCAGACTATGGTGGCATGGTTGTTTGGAAGAGTTCCAAGCAGGCTACCACGGCGGACTCCACCACAGAGTTTGAATACATAGCAGCTTCGGAAGCTCCTAAGGAGGCGCTTTGGTTGATGAGCTACATCCAAGGGTTGAGTGTAGTGCCTAGCATTGCTAAGCCTGTAGTTATATTCTATGATAACAACGGGGCGATACAACTAGCAAAGGAACCGAGATCTCATCATGATCTAAGCATATTCTTAGACGCTACCATCTGCTCAGAGAGATGGTTAGCAGGAGTGACGTTCGATTGGACCGAGTCAGCTCCGCAGAAAACATATCAGATCCATTTCCTAAGCCCGTGTCGCAAGTTGCCCATACTCACCATCTAGATAAGAGGTTTGAGGTCAATGGGTGATTAGCTTTAGGTCAAGTGGGAGATTGTTAGAATAAGTGACCAGAAAGCCAATAGGTTTGGCATTTTGTAACCTATATGACAACGTGATGTAATGTAATATTATGTAATGAATAAAATGAGTATTTGTTATCTTTGGTATTCTCTTTGCTGCGCTCATTTTCCATATGCTAAAATGGTATTTTACATATATCGCAACAAAGCCCACAGACCACGATTAACAACTCATGCAGTTGGGCCACGTATTGGATGGTGGTCATGAAACCAACTGATTAAGAGTTGGGTCTGGAACGTTCCAAGTCGAGGACCTCGAGACAGGACATCGAGAGTCCTATAGAGACTTGCATAAAGAGTCGTGTTCATTGGATGAGCATCGTGTTTCATCGGCGACAGGCGTGGGACGCCTACACGATTTTGATGGGTTGGTTGACTAGGGTTGAGCCGACTGGACTGACTCGCGGGGATCATCATATGGAAACCTTGGAGGCTTGGTCGGTATGATTAGATTTTCCCGGTTCCGATAGTACAGGAGTAGTCCTCAGACTTGAGGAACCATGGCAGCCACGTGCACTGGACGGTTGTATCTTGGATCTGGTGTGAGGTGATCATTCTGTAAGATGATCATTATAAGCCTTGTCTAGTGCAGTCAGAATGTGTAGCGAGGACGGTGGGTTCTAAGAAGAGGATTCATCCCCTGTCAGTATGTGACAGAGGTATCTCCTATGCACTCGGAGACACATTCATGCTGTTTAAACCTGTGGCCATAGTGGTTGGTCGAATAGAAAATGGTTTCTTGTGTCGATGCAAAGAGACATGCATAGTCTCGAGCATTAAGCATAGATGCCTAGTCAAGGATGGGAACCGACGCTCAATTCCCTACCCTAGACTAAGGACGGGAGACAGTAGATGGAGGGACCATACCCATAAGGAATCAACAACTAAATGTTCACGCCAACATTCACCTAGCCTCTAGTGCCATGGACCGTTGCTAGACGGCCACCCATGGTAACTGGCCCTTGTGAGACTCAGGCTAAAGTCTAGTTGAGGGTGAACCTAAAGGGTCACATAAAAATCACCGAGAAGATGGAGAATTTAACTTGGAGTCAATTTTGGAGGACGATTAAGTATTCGGATTACTTAAGGGATTGTCCATTAGATGGACGGGCCGATATTGTATCGGGCCCTCGTTTAACCGGTAAATGAGATTTATCGATTAATATGAAAAGTTGAGATGTTGGATCTTTTAATTGGATTAAATGATCAATGAGAATTATTTAAGTGGAAATTTAATTTAATTTAATTTAATTTTGGGTTCGTTGTAATTGGATTACAGTGGAACCCGATCCGTTAAATTTTGACCCGAGAGGTGTGTTAATTCCATTTTTGGAATAGGAAGAAGTTGGACTTCTTCCCTAAATAAGCAAGCCGAAAATTGATACCTTGGAGGGAGCAAAAATCGGCCATGTTGGATGCTAGGTGTAGTTGACTTGTCTCTTTCGGTAAGAGACAAATCAACTCCAATCAAGCCTCACCCTTTTGGTATGATTTGATCATACCTTAATAGATGGTAGACTTGATTGAAGAATTGATGTATATATATGAGTACATAGTAACACCTTAATAGATGGTAGACTTGACTGGGAAATATCTAGTCATCCTTGGATGAACCTAGACACATTCCAATAATCACATTAATTATGTATATATATGAGTATATACTAACACAAGTAACAAGATTCATTATTCATCTTTTCTAGGAAAAGAAAAAGAAAAATCATACTCTCTCCCTCCTAACTTTCGGCCTCTCTCCCACTCCCTACACTTGTGTTATTCATTTGATCTAGGATCATTTGAAAGAACAAAATGAGTTTAAGAAGAACACTAAATTGATAATGTTCATCTTCTTAAACCAAGTCTTTCTAGACCCGTTTTCTTCTAGCAAGGAGAACGAGGATCTCTTTCGGTCTGGTGTGGATCACCTTTGGAGAGTTCATTCATTTGAACTTCGTGGACATTCTGGAGAGGAACAACGCAAGTAGCGGCACACGTGAAAAACTACAAAGGTAACGGTTTATGCGCTTTCGTAGTTTATTTTCAATTCTACGCCCTATGTTCAATATTTGTTTTATGTTGCTACATTGAACGCCCGGTTGTGCACCCAAGGGTACACCGCTTGAGATTTTTATGATTATTGCATTTAATTTATGCGATTTAATTTCATTCTCTCGCTTCCGCTCGTGCACCCCGGCGGATCCGCTTGTCCTTCATCCTCATCCACAATATACACTTCCCTATGAGATTTCCTGCAGCTATTGTTTTACCATTCCTCTGGTCCTACAAAATACAATATAAAGGCAGAAACTTGAACCTGATGTCAGTATTATCACACAATTTGCTAATCGAGATGAGGTTAAATTTTTCAACGCTAGCACATGCAAACACATCAGATAATTTCAAGTTGTTTGAGAGTTCTACATCTCCTACTGTATTCACAAGTTGCTTAGAGCCATCAGCCAAATGTATATATGAGTCAGTTTTACATTTCTTGGTGGTGTGAAATACAAATATATCATTGCACATATGCGAAGTTGCTCCGCTATCAATGATCCAGAATTTTGCATTCTCAGATGTACAGGTAAGAACAAGTTTACCTGAGTAATCCTCAAAGTCATCTAATCTTTCTTTCCCACGTAATTCTAAGGGGCTTCTGTCTATTGCTCTTTTCAGTCCTGTCCTAATGAATTCTGTAATAGCTTCCTGGTCTACGATGTGTTGGACGATATCTTGGTTTGTTGTCTGACTGGCTGTGGAGGTGAAAGCCCTGCTAGTGCTTTGTGTGGTGCTTGTACTATTCCCTTTCTTTTTCCTTTGATCCATGAGTGTTTTATACCACTCAAGATATCCATTTATTTTCGGAACAGTTTTCCTTCAAATGTTCAGTCTTACCACAGTGTGCACACAACTGACTTATTCTCTCTTGGGTTGTCCTTCTCCTCCATTGAGTCTTATTTCTAGGATGTTCCTTCGCTTGCATAGCCACATTTTGCGGAGGACTCGAAAAAGTTGTCCTGATCTCTTTTTGCCTCTCATTCCTCAAAACCATGGCATACACCTTTGCCAAATTAGGCTAAGCTTCTAGGATCACAATTTGGCCACAAATTTGTTCAACAGACTCACTAAGTCCCATTAAAAATTGCATTCGGTGGTCGCTTTATTGTAAGTTGGCCATTTCGTTTGCTGCTCCACAGCTACAATGAGGGGTTATCACCAAACATCCCAACTCATCCCATAGTTTCTGTCAATTCGCAAAATATGCAGAGACTGAAAGGTTTCCTTGGGAGGCTGATGCGATCTCTCTTTGTAGCTGATATATGAAAGGGTTGTTGCTTACGCCACATCTTGATTCAATCTCCAGCTAGAGTTCTCTTGTCGTGTCTATGTACAAGAAAAGATTCCACTATTTCTCTGGATATTGTGTTCAAGATCCATGAAATGACCAAAGAATCCGCTCGCGCCCAAGACTCATACTCCTCCGTATCTTCATCAGGTTTGGGTGTTTCGACCATCGATGTACCCCAGTTTCATCTTCGCCCTGAGGGCGATCTTGATTGACCGACTCCAAGATAAGTAGTTTGGTCCTGTCAACATATTTGAGATGAGTACAATACCAGGGTTTTCTGTCACTTGCACCTGCAAGAGATCTAAGTCCATATCCACCTTCTTCCCCTTCTTGTCTTCTCTAGTGGGGCTAGCCATTTGGGGGATCTTGATCCATCACAGATTATTTTGATTTCGCTATGAAAGTAGAGGTAGTACCAGAGACCACCATCACATGATGACTTTGATACCATGTTAGGAAGCGAAAAATGAAGTTAGCGTAGCTACTGAAAACTCAACAAGGAAGACGATGAACAGTGTAAAAGTAAAGTGAAAATCAAAAGCTGGATTTCATTCAATCTTCAGTTGAGCTAGTACTAACCGTATTTATACTAAGGCTTTAAGCAGTTAATAACCCTTAACTAATTAACTGCTAATATTAACAGCAAACCTAAATAAGCTCAACTCCCTCTAACTTGTAAAGTGTTAAAGGCCGAATAAAGGCACACTCACGTTTATAGACTGCACTATCTCAATAAAGTACACTTTCACTTATAATGTTGTGTTCGAGACAAGGACGTTTCTGTTGGGTGTTGATTATAAGATTTCTCATGGCTATTCTACTCGACACTTCTAATGTATATGCACACATATCTAAAATGAAATTTGAGGAGAACACCATATTCATGATATAACTAGACTCAAATAGCAAAATCTTTGACCTATGACAGTGTACGAACACTGCACAGTTCACACCTAAAAACATTAGTAGAGAAATGAATTCGGTACTTTAGGTAAATAACTAGCATCATCGGCACATAAATAAGAATGATCATCACACATGAAAGAACACAACCGATTTGATTTCAGAACATCCCATCCTCTATTCAAAATGTAATCATCTGACACTAAAAGAACATAATCAAAAGAATCATCCTCTACCATACTGCTTATAAGGTGGTGATATAGTAAGGGGTGGGCATTCGGATCAGGTTCTTCTCGACCCGACCCGACCTAACCCAATCGGGTTTGGGTTAGATGGGTCGGATAATTTGGTTTTTTTTGTTGGGTTCGGGTAACCCGTTACCTGCGTATTCTACATCGGGTCGGGTATTGGGTATTCAATTTGAACCCGATATACCCAATCGGGTACCCGACTGCACATAGAAGAAGAAAAAAACCCCTTTTAACTTTCAGTTTTGACCTTCCCTTCTAAACCCAAAAGAATCTCTCTCGTCGTCTTTTCCTTTGTCGAAAGAAACCCGCGTCTCTCTCTAGTCTCTTCTCTTTGTCGCGTTGTCGAGTCGACCACCTCTCCTGCGCCATCAACCACCAAGTGAGTTTGTGCCTTTTTGCTTTGACTTTGATTTAGTGTAACGTTCTTGATGAAATTACTGAGTTTAATGAGAGAAAGGGAAGGAGAAGAAGAGGGAGTAAGGAGAAGAGAGAATAGAGAGGAGAGAGAAGCTGAAACTTGTAATTTTCATTGATAATCCTCAAAATGCATACAGCCCATACAATATACCCTAGTTTCAGCAAAACTTGCAATTACAAAAGATGTCTGAAGCATTAATTGAAAGCTAAGAACCCCAGCTCGCCATTGGTGCAGCTGCTGCCAAAAGTAGTCGAACCCCAGCTCAGGCTCAGCTTGTCCAGCTTTTCCTTCTTCTCAGCTGACGCGTGTCCCCTGGTCGGCCCCATCCTCTCCCTCCAAAACGCCACCATTTGAATTAGTGACTGGAATTAGGGATTTAGCCCTAATTCCATCAGAAACGACGTCGCTTCTCGAGCTCTCGCCCCCAATTATACTGAAATCAGAGTTGCCCTGAATCGGACGGTTCTCCTCTTCTTTGCTCATCGGACGGTCTTCTTTTAAAGTCGCGTTTTCCTTTAAAAACGTGACAACCCCTCCTGCATTTTTAGTTCCTTGTCCCTAAGGATCAAAATCAGGGAATTTTGCAGCAATAGAGTGGTAATCCTCCCAAGTTGCTTGCTCAGGAGAAGCATGAGACCATTGCACCAAAATCTGAGCAACACCAACATTATTTCTAGGCACCAATCTCCTAGCTAAGATAGCTATAGGATACACTTTGTACACCTGCTCAGCAAATTCTGGTAGCTCTTTAGAAGGGAAATACTTGGCTCCTATTTTTTTCTTCAACAGGGACACATGAAATACAGGATGTATTCTGGAATCAGGGGGAAGAGCTAGTCTGTATGCAACCTTTCCTATCTTCTCCAACACTTTGTAAGGCCTAAAATACTTGACAGACAACTTCAATTGCCTCCTCAGTGCAATAGAAGTTTGCTTGTGAGGTTGTAGTTTGAGAAAAACTTCATCCGCCACTTCAAATTCCCTTTTAGATCTCTTCTTATCAGCAAAAAGTTTCATTCTATGCTGGGCCTGAAGCAAATTCTCCTTCAAGAGTTGAGTAACCTTGACTCTTTCCTGCATCAGTTCCTCCACTTCAGAGTGGTAACTCTGTAAGTAAGGCCCTATAGTCAATTGATGAGGGGGATATCCATACAAAGCTTGGAAGGGAGTGGCCTTTAAACCTTTATGGAAATTGGTGTTGAACCAAAACTCAGCAAGAGTAATCCACTGTGCCCACTTCTTGGGATGCTGGTGACACATGCACCTCAAGCAATTCTCAAGACATCGATTCACTCTCTCAGTTTGACCATCACTCTGTGGATGGTATGCTGAAGACATATCCAAAGACACCCCTGCCAAATTGAATAACTCCTTCCAGAACCTTATCTCTGTCAGATACAATGCTGACTGGCAACCCATGTAATTTATAGATGTGATCAAAGAAAATCCTTGCAATAGAACAGTTGTGTAGGGATGCTTAAGTGCCAGAAAATGAGTGTGAGAATAGGTGACCATGTAGCCAATCTTGGCGGGCAAAATGTAACCTATGTCTAGACAATTTCAGTGTTTTGATAAAACTATTAATGAATAAAGAAGTGAAATTCATTCTGGCATTACTTTGTTTGCGTTCACTTTACTGCTTTATCTATCTGTTCACTACGCAAACAAAGCCCACTGACTGAAAGCCCATTTCGGGGACTGGGACTACGCTTGGAGGTAGGTCCATGAAATCAGTCCCCCCGAATCAGTTCGGAAAACTCCAAGTCAAGGAATCTCGAAAATGGGTACCGGGATTCCCTTTGAGACTTGCACTAAGCATCTGCTGTCGTATTTGATCGACGGGTGACGAAGGTCGTCTAAGCAGTGTTAGTGGGTTAGCCTGCTGGGGAGCAGCTGACTGAGGTGACTCGCGGGAACCGTCTTACGGAGGATCTTGAGTAGGGTCAGCAAGGTATGACGTGTATTCCCGGTTCCAACGGTACAGGCCAATTCCTTTGACTTGAGGAACTGCTGAGTTTACCTGTATATCAGGTCTGTATCTTAGATATGGTGAGAGATTGCCAAGAAGCACTTGAGTAGTCATAAGTCATGTCTAGTGCAGCTCTGGTGTACAAAGTGACAGTAGTTTCCAAGAAAGGATCTGTCTCCTGTCAAAAGGCATTGACAGTTGAGTCTCACGTATGCTCTGTGTCTTGTTCCTAAAATCTGTGGCCACAGTAACTGAACAGAAGGGAAGGTTTCCCTTGCGGCGTTTAGTAAGGACAGACCGACACTTAGGTCCAGAATGGGTACCTGCATCTTTCGTTCCCTAGACCCTAAGTGGTAAGACCGTAGACAGAAGGACAAGTGTATTGTTAGAGCCTAAAAGTTCATCCCCGAACATTTCACCTAGTCTCTAGTGCCATGGACCGTTGCTAGATGGCCACCCATGGTAACAGACGGATTCTAGGAATCCGACCAAGTCTAGCTGAAAGGTGAACCTAAAGAGTCACACACTATCCACACACAAATTTAGTATTAAATATTGGAGAAAAAGGAATGATTAAATTTGATTTAATCGGGTCCTCTATTTTCTTGGAGTATCAATTCCTTCTATTTGATAAAAGGAATTAAATTAATAAATTAGATTTATTGAGGGAATTAATTTAATGGGCTTAGAATAAATATTTATATTTATTTTGCCTTTTGAAATATTTAAATAGGTTTTAAATATTCCATTAAATTAAATTAACGGTTGAGATGGAAAGGAGAGATGGATGGCTAGGATTGATTTGACTAGGTCAAATACTACTTTGACTAGGACTTTGACTAGGTCAAAATCCTAGTCAAAATAGGCCTCTTAGATTTGGAGTTTAAAGAGGATTAAACTCCTCCTCTATATAAACCGCTAGCCTTCTACAATTCAATGATTGATGAATCTTGAAATTCCAACACACACACACACTACTCGAGCTCTCTCCTCTCCCTCTCATCCGCCCCCTCTCACTCTCCCAAGAAAATATTTTTTCTTGTTCTCTTGTTCTTGGAACATTAGAACTTAGGAGAATTAATACCGTTAATCAATAACGTGTTATTAATTCATCCTCTATAAAAATTATACTTGTTCGTTGCTAGCACGACGTGCAAGATACGTGGGTGGATCGTGTGTCACGATTTGGAGGATCTCTAGAACGAGGTCTTGGTGCAAAACGGGGAACAACGCGAGTAGCCGTTGAAGACGGAAACGACAACGGGTAGGTCTCGGTTTACGTTTTCGCCCCTTTTAATTTTAATCCCTATGGCCTCCATGATTGTTTGTATGTATTTAATTCATGAGATACACCAAACACCCGGGAAAGTTCAAGGGCACACCCCTTGAACGTGTTCTTTAATTTTCGTTAAAGCATGTTTAAATTTCGTATTTTAATTTTATACCACGCTTCCACGGACGCGCGGCTGGGCCTCAGGCAGGCCACTGGCCGGGCGCGCGCCAAACGGGCAGGGGAGCACGCGCGTGCCCGCCAGGCTAGCGTGCCGGACGTCTGCGCGCTCGGACGCGCGGCCAGGATGTTTGCAGGCAAGCGCCCGCGCACGCAGACGAGGGTGTCTGCGCGGGAGCGCGCGCGCGCGAGCTGATGCGCGTTGGAGAGTCCGCGCGCGCGCGCGGGCACTGGGCGGCGCCGGTAGGCGCGCGCGCACGCAAACGGTGGTGTCTGCGCGCGCGCGCCCGGCGAGCGCGCCTACTGCGCGTGCGCGCGCGCACTGCACAGGGCAGATGCGCGGCTGGCGACCAGCAGGCCAGCGCGCGCGCGAGGCATGGGAGCCTGTGCACGCGACAGCCTGCCGGAACGCCAGGCCGCGCAACCTGCTGCCGACCAGGCGCGCGCGCACGCAGGCAGGGGCCTGCGCGCGCAGGGGCGGCAGGCTGGGGCTGCTGCCCCGCGTGCACCACCGGCAGGCTGCTGCCGGTGGCGGTGGCCGGCTGCCAGTGCTGCTAGGGTTTTAACCCTATTATCATTTCTTTATTATTTTTTATTTATTTTTCAGTTTTAATTTTAATTAATTCTGAAAATTTGTTTTTTGTTCAATTTTTCCTAATATTCTAAGATATTATTTTGGGAGGTAAAATATATTGGATTTGGAATTCCGGGGATATTTTACTTAGAAATAATGAGGATTGATTTTCCTAAAATGAGAATATTATTACCATCGATTATGGAAAATGTACACACGCTACGCACTTACTTATTTATTTTGAATACTTATGATTGGTTATCATGAATGTTGGTATATGGTAATTGTGTGATTGGATCATATGTTTATGTGTGTTGGATGGAAAAAAGGATGATCAGGAGCCCTAGACAGAATGTATGGTTTAATTTCCTGTTGGGCCTGTGTGCCTCTTTTACTGCTTTCTCCTTCTCTCTTTCTAGTTGCCTTGGAATAATAAGGCATTCTATCTCCCTTATTATGTACTCCCTCCAGGTTTTCGCTGGGGTTTCTATTTTTAATATGTAATGAGAGTAGAATACGAGTGAGGTTTTAATTTTTATGTAATTGATGGAGAAGAAGGAAGGTCCACATGGAGAGCCCAAACTGGAGGTTCCAAGGCGTTTCCATGAAGAGAAGAAAGAGAAAAGAGACCAAGGCCTATCAGAATGATGATTGGGTTACTATTAATGTAATAGTATAGGGCCAACCCTAGATTGACCATAGATCCACTGCGGGCTCAGTGGATCGCATAGGATTCGGGCTCGTGATCATCCAACAGGGGCGTGCTAGGCTTTAATTTTGCATGTGGTTATTATGATGGATGAATGGCGTTTTTATTTATCATATAACTGCTGTGGATGCATTTATTTTACACATTATGGATGATTTAGGTCAATAGCGTGGGCTCACGAGTCGTGGCACATTATTGTACTTAAAAGAAGCTGCACTATGTCATGAACGAAAAACAGACCGCTGTTACCTGTCTCACGAGTCGTGGGGGTAGCAGTAGGTCTGTGGCTCGGTCGATTGGGTTGGGTCTAACGCCCGATTAACATGATTCGCTTGGAGTCCTCGGGATCATGTGAAAAGGTGAGGCAATAATCTTGGGAATTTCATGGAATGAGAATGGTATGGTATACCTCCCACAAGATCTTTTCCATGCGAATCGTAAAAGCGGGGTATGGAAAGGATCGCTGTGGATCCCAAGCCCACTAGGAAAGGGTTTCCCCAAAAATTACGTTTGAGAGTACCGTGTTTTCGTATAAATAGTGGGAGCATTAAATG
The DNA here is from genome assembly GCA_034509735.1 of Sesamum alatum. Lineage (NCBI taxonomy): Eukaryota > Viridiplantae > Streptophyta > Magnoliopsida > Lamiales > Pedaliaceae > Sesamum > Sesamum alatum. Next base: position 25,267,688 of record JACGWO010000007.1, on the reverse strand, counting down.
ACGAAAGACCATGCATTTAATTTTTATCAAACCACCGTTTTTTATATTCTGCTGATCGCGAACTCTGTTTTAAATGTAGATTTAAAATGTCTAAGAACCCACTTTCAACCATTCTTGAAACAAACAAATTTAATGGAACCAATTACAACGACTGGTTGCGTAATCTCAGGATAGTCTTGGATTATGAGAACCAAGGCTACGTCATGGACAAGCCTCTCCCTAGGACCTTACCGAAAGGATCCACGCCGGAAGAACGTGAGACGTTCGAGACTTGACATAAGGATAACCGGAAGGTCCGTAGCGTCATACTTGCTTCGATGACGAATGAGATTCAGAAGCAATATGAAAGGCTAGATGATGTCCCTTCCATTATGGCTCGCCTTAAGGATTGCTATGCAGTCCCGGACTGGCATACTAGGTATGTCGCACCCAAGGCGTTCTTTGGAACCAAAATGACAGAAGGATCCTCTGTACAAGAGCACGGGGTTAAAATGCTTACCCTGGTGGAAAAGCTCGAGGACCTATAGGCAGGTCTCGATAATGAAACATACATAGATGTGATCCTTCAGTCATTCCCACCCTCCTTCGACCAATTTATCGTCAACTATAACATGAACGCACTTGAGAAGGGCATTCATGAGTTGATCAATATGTTGGTGTAATACGAGGCAACGACTAAGAAGTCCACGCCTTCGGTATTGTTTGGAGGTGCTTCGACTTTGAAGACGAAAGGCAAAGGTGCTGGACGTTGGAAAAAGAAGAAAGGGAAGGGAAAGGCCGTCAAAGCAGCTACGAACACTAAGAGTGTTCCCATTGCCAAAGAGGGGAAAGGCAAAGGAAAGGGAAAGGTTGTCTCTAAGCGACAGTCAAAGGCATATGACATATATATCAACTGCCGTGAGAAAGGGCATTGGAAGAGAGAGTGCCCCAAACTCTTCTCGAACCAAGGTATTTTTTTGATTGAGGTTAATATGGTCACTAATTCTGCCTCTTGGGTATTAGATACCGGCTGTGGAGCTCACATTTGCAATGACTTGCAGGTGCTGAATAGAAGCAGAAAACTGGGTAGCGGGGACATAATCCTGAAGCTTGGGAATGGCAAGGCCATCTCGGCAGAAGCAGTAGGATCCGCCACTCTAGTGATTAGTGATAGTATTAGCATAGAATTAGAGCAAGTTTATTTTGTACCTAGTATGATTAAAAACATCATTTCCATTCCATTGTTGGACAATAGTGGTTATGAGTTTAGAATCAATAAAAATTGCTTTTATTTGATGAGGTGTGGAATTGCTCATCTACTTGGTACATTAAATAACGGGCTCTATATCTTACAATAAACGAACTTCGTTCTTAACACTCAACACAAACATAAATTAGATAGTAACGGGAATGCACAATTGTGGCACGCTAGGCTAGGTCACATATCCCAACATAGGATAAAAAGGTTGATAGACTCAAAGAACCTAGAGGTAGGGGACTGAAGGACAAGCGGATCCGCCCGGGAGCGCGAGCGGAAGCGAGAAAGCGAGAAATTGTGCGTAAATTTAAATCAAATTCAAAATACGCGAATCCCAAAGGGTGTACCCTTCGGTGCTCAACCGGGCGTTCGATGTAGGATGTGTAAATATTAGAAACATATATTTAAACACATAGGGCATAGATGTATATTAAATCAATCAAAGCGTAATAAACCGTTACCTTTGATTATTTAGCGTATGCTCCCGGCTACTTGCATTGTTCATTCTCCGGAATGCTCACGAAATCCAAACGTATGGACTCTCCAAAGGTGATCCACACCACACCGGAAGAAACACACGTTCTTCTTGCTAGAAAAGAACAGGTTTAAGAAGGAATTGGTTTAAGAGAAGAACACTATGAATTAGTGCACTCTTAAACTTACTTTGTTCTTCTTCTTGATTCAAAATCAAGTGAAGAACACAAGTGTAAGAGAGGGAGAGAGGCCGAGAGTTTGAGAGAGAGGAGAGGATTTTTGTCTTCTCTTTTTCCTAGAAAAAGATGAATAATGAATCACTTATGCTTGGTGTTGTATATTCTCATATATATACATAATTAATGTGATTTTTGGAATGTGTCTAGGTTCATCCAAGGATGTCTAGATTCATTCCAATCAATCACCATCAATTCTTTAATCAAGCCTACCAAAATTTATGGTATGATCAAATCATACCAAAAGGGAAGAGCTTGATTGGAGTTGATTTGTCTCTTTCCAAAAGAGATAAGTCAACATGCTACCTAGCATGAAACATGGTTGATTTTGCTTCCTCCAAGGGAGCATGTCGGCCATATTTAATTAAGGGAAGAAGTCCAACTTCTTCCTATTCCAAAATAGGAATTATTTCTCCTCTCGGGTATAATTTAACGGACCGGGTTTTATCGTAATCCAATTACGACAGACCTAACATTAAATCCAATTTAATGTCCATTTAAATTATTCCCGTTGATCTTTTAATCCAATTAAAAGTTCCAACGTCTCAACGTTTCAACTTTCCATATTTAATCGAAAATCCAATTTACTGATTAAATGAAAGCCCGATACAATATCGACCCGTCCATCCAATGGACTTTCCCTTAAGTAATCCAATTACTTATTTATCCTTCAAGATTAACTCCAAGTCGATCTCTCAACCTCCTCGGTGATTCGTGTGTGACCCTTTAGGTTCACCCTCAGCTAGACTTGGGCCCGTGTCCCTCAAGGGCCCGTTACCATGGGTGGCCGTCTAGCAACGGTCCATGGCACTAGAGACTAGGTGAATTGGCGTGAACATTTAGGCGCCGATTCCGTACGGGTACGATCCTTCCGTCTACTGTCTCCCGGCCTTAGTCTAGGGTATGGAATTGGCCGTCGGTTCCCATCTTTGACTAGGCATCTATGCTTAATACTCGAGACCACGTATGCTTCATTGCGTCGACATAGGAAACCATTCCCTGTTCGACCAACCACTGTGGCCACAGCTTCAAACAGCATGAACGTGTATCCGAGTGCATAGGAGATACCTCTGTCACATACTGATAGGGGACGGATCCTCTTCTTGGAAGCTACCGTCCTCGCTACACATTCCGACTGCACTGGACAAGGCTTATGATAATCATCTTACAGAATGATTACCTCTCGCCAGATCCAAGATACAGCCATCCTGTGCACGCGACTGCCATGATTCCTCAAGTCTGAGGATTACTCCCGTACTATCGGAACCGGGGAAAACCAATCATACCGACCAAGCCTCCAAGGCTTCCATATGATGATCCCCGCGAGTCAGTCCAGTCGGCTCGACCCCAGTCGACCAACCCATCAAGATCGTGTAGGCGTCCCACGCCTGTCGCCGATGAAGCACGGCACTCATCCAATGAACACGACTCTTGACGCAAGTCTCAATAGGACTCTCGATGCCCTGTCTCGAGGTCCTCAACTTGGAACGTTTCAGACCCAACTCTTAATCAGTTGGTTTCATGACCACCATCCAATACGTGGCCCAACTGCACGAGTTGTTATCCATGGTCTGTGGGCTTTGTTGCGATATAAGTTAAACACCGGTTTAACAAATGTAAGATGAGCGCAACAAAGAAGGTACCATTGGTGACGAACACTCATCTTATTCATCACATAATAATATTACATTCACATCGAGTTGTATAATAGGTTACAAATCGTCAAACCTATTGGCTTTCTGGTCACCTATTCTAACAATCTCCCACTTGACCTAAAGCCAATCACCCATTGGCCTCAAACCTCTTATTCAGATGGTGAGTATGGGCAACTTGCGACATGGGCTTAGCAAGTGGATCTGCTATGTTTTCTGCGGAGCTGACTCGGTCCAACCGAACGTCACTCCTGCTATCTCTCTAAGTAGATGGTAGCGTCTAAGAATATGCTTGGATTGTGATGAGATCTCGGTTCCTTCGCTAGCGCTATCGCCCCGTTGTTATCATAAAAGATAATTACAGGCTTAGCAATGCTAGGTACTACATCGAACCCTTAGATGTAGCTCATCAACCAAACCACTCCTTAGCAGCTTCCAAAGCCGCTATGTATTCAAAACTCTATGGTGGAGTGCGCCGTGGTAGCTTACTTGGAACCCTTCCAAGTAACCACGCCACCATTTAGTCTAAATACAAAACCAAACTGAGACTTGGCATCATCGTCATCCGACTGTAAGCTAGCGTCGCTATAGCCTTCCAATATCAACTCTCCACCGCCGTAGATCAAGAACATGTCCTTAGTCCTTTTCAGGTACTTCAGGATAGTCTTGACTGCACTCTAGCGTGCCTCCTGGGCACACGACTGATATCGACTTGTTACACTCAAAGCGAAAGCCACATCAGGTCTACTGCACTGAACAACATACTGTATGCTGCCTACGGCTGAAGCATAGGGGATGTCCAACATCCTTTTAAGCTTCTCATCAGTCTTAGGAGACTGCTTCTTGGATAACTTAATTCCATGCCTCATAGGAAGGAATCCTCGTTTTTGAGTTCTCCATCTTGAATCTCTTCAAGACTTTCTCAATGTACGAGGACTGGACCATCCCTAACATCCTTTTAGATCTATCCCTGTATATCTTGATACCAAGGATGTAGGATGCCTCGCCCATATCCTTCATGGAGAATTGCGTTGACAACCAAGCTTTAGTGGTACCCAACATCTTAGCATCATTCCCAATGAGCAAGATGTCATCCACGTAAAGCACCAGAAACGCAACTGAGTTCCCACTGATCTTCTTGTATACACAAGGATCGGACTCGTTCTTGATGAAATCATATCCCCGTATGACTTCATCAAAACGTATGTTCCAGCTTCGGGAAGCTTGTTTGAGGCCATAGATGGACCTTTGGAGACGGCAGACCTTCTGCTCTTCTCCAACAGTTGTGAAACCTTCCGGCTGATCCATATTGATCTCTTCCTCTACGAAACCGTTGAGGAAAGCCGTTTTCACATCCATCTGCCATATTTCATATTCATACCATGCTGCTATGGCAAGCAGTATCCGAATGGACTTGGCCATTGTTACGGGCGAGTAGGTTTCCTCAAAATCGACCCCGGGTCGTTGAGTGTAACCTTTCGCCACAAGCCTGGCTTTGAAGGTTGTAACCTCCCCGTCAGCTCCAAGCTTACGTTTGTAGACCCATTTATACCCTACGGGTTTAACCCCTTTGGGTGGATCTACTAGGATCCAAACCTTGTTTGTACCCATCGAGTCCATCTCGGATTTCATGGCCTCAAGCCACTTGTCCGAATCAATTTCCGACATCGCTTCTCCGTACGTCTTCGGATCATTATCCAACTGACCGATCAGGCCCAGAAATCCATACCTATCAGGTGCATGGGATACTCTGGCCGACCTACGGAGGACTGGAATAATATCAGTGGGAACTTCTGGCTCAGATGTCACTGCCGCCTCTTGGGGTGCCTCACTTGATTCCTCAAGGAGCACTTCATCGCGTCGACTATCTGATGGAAAACCTTTTTCCAAGAACACTGTATTTCGCGAGACAAAAATCTTTTGCTCGGAGGGATCATAGAAATAATACCCCGCAGTTTCTTTTGAATAGCCGATGAACCTACATAAACTAGACCTCGAGTCCAGTTTATCTCCCACTAATCTCTTGACATATGCAGGGCAACCCCACACTTTCAAGTGTTTGTAGGAGGCAGGCTTGTCATGCCATATCTCATATGGCATCTGGGATACCTTTTTAGATGGCGCCAAGTTCAAAACTTTGGCCGCCGTCTCAAGAGCGTATCCCCAGAAGGAAAGGGGTAGTTCGGTAAAACTCATCATGGATCGTACCATGTCCAACAAGGTCCGATTCCTCCTTTCATACACACCATTAAGCTGCGGTGTTCCAGGAGGGGTCCACTGAGAGAGAATCCGATTCTCTTTTAGATAATCAGTAAACTCACCACTCAAATACTCTGCACCTCGGTCCGACCGAAGGGCTTTGATCATTCGACCGGTTTGGTTCTCTACTTCAAGTCTATATTCCGTAAACCTTCCAAAGGCTTCAGACTTGTACCTCATCAGGTAAAAATAACCATACCGTTAGTGATCATCGGTAAAGGTTATGAAGTACGAGTACCCACCTCTAGCCTGAGTATTTAGTGGACCGCAGACATCTGTATGGATCAAATCCAACAAACCACTGGCTAGCGTACTTTGTCCAACAAAGGGTTTCTTGGTCATCTTTCCCTTTAGACAGGATTCGTAGTTTGGTAGATTGTCCAAATCGTCTATTTCTAGACTCTTTGAGTCCACCAACCTTCTGATCCTATCTTTAGAGATATGACCTAACCTCGCATGTCGTATCTGTGCGTTATTATGATCATCACGTTTTCGTTTGTGTTCTGCAGTCATAATCCAATTAGACTGTTGAAGTATGTACAGACCGTTGACCAATGTACCAAGCAAATGAGAAATACCATCTTTGATAATGAAAAAACCGTTTTTATTGATGGTAAATTCATATCCCTCCTTATCAAGGACCGGGATGGAAACAATGTTTTTAATCATGCTAGGTACATAGAAACAGTCGTTCAGTACAATCCTAACATGACTACTAATGCTAACTCTAGCGATCCTACGGCCTCCGCAGCAACGGCCTTGCCATCGCCTAGCCTCAGGATCATCTCATCCTTGGTTAGCCTTCTGCTTCTTTGCAGTGCCTGCAAATCATTGCAGATGTGAGCACCACACCCGGTATCCAATACCCATGAAGGCAGAATTAGTAATCCACCACAAACACACTTGGGTTGGAGAGGAGTTGTGGGCACTCCCTCTTCCAATGCCCTTTCCCTTGGCAATGTATGCAGACATCATTTTTCTTGGACCGCTGAGAACCACGAGCCTTCCCTTTCCCTTTGCTCGGTCCAACCGGAGCAATAGGGACGCCGGGAGCGTGAGCAGGGGCCACAACCGTCTTCCCTTTGCCCTTCTTCCTCTTCCAGCGTTCGGCCCTCTTGCCATTCGCCTTGGAGGTTGAAGCCTCTCCTATCAATACCGCCGGCGCCGACTTGTGGGTCGTTGCCTCGTATTGGACCAGCATGTTGATCAACTCATGAATAGACTTCTCAAGTCCGTTCATGTTGTAATTTACAACAAATGGGTCATAGGATGGAGGAAGCGACTGGAGGATCACGTCAATGTACGTGTCAATGTTAAGCCCAGCTTTAAGGTCCTCGAGTTTCTCCACTAGGGAGAGCATCTTGACCCCATGACTCTGTACAGACGCTCCTTCAGCGAGCTTGGTGCCAAAGAATGCTTTTGTGGCGGCACATCTAATATGCCTATCCGGAACCGCATAAACCTCGTTCATGCGGAGCATTATGGCGGAGACGTTGTCCAGCCTCTCATACTGCTTCTGGATGTCGTTAGACATCGAAGCCAGTATGATACTGCGTACTTTCCGGTTGTCCTGATGCCATTTCTCGAACGTCAAACGTTCTTCAGGCGTGGACCCCTCCGGTAAGCCGCTCGGTGACGGCTCGTCCAAGACGTAGCCTTGATTCTCGAAACCGAGGACAATCCTCAGGTTTCTCAGCCAGTCCAAGTAGTTCGTTCCGTTGAATTTGTTAGTCTCGAGAATCATGGTTAATGGGTTCTTAGACATATCTACATTAATGAAAATGTAAAGCAGAAATTAGCAGATGATGGTAATATTATTGTTCAAGTTGAAGACTTGGTCTTTTAGTCTTTAACCCTCCCACTATTTATACGAAAATCCGCCACTCTCAAGCGGAGTTCCGGGAAACCATTTCCTAGTGGGCTTGGGATCCACAAGCGCAATCTCCATGCCCCGCTTTTACGATTCACATGAAGAAGACCTCGTGGGAGATATCCAATATCATTCTCATTCAATGAGATTCCCAAGATATTTTGCCTCACCTATTCACATGGTCCCCAGGACTCCAAGCGAACCATGTTACTCAGTGTTGGGCCCGACCCATCAACCAAATCATGCCTCAAACTGTCGCCCCCCACGACTCGTGAGATAGGGAAACAGCGAGCGCAGTCTTTTTGTTCACAACAATAGTGTAGCTTTCCCCTAGTCCAAGTGTGCCACGACTCGTGAGACCACACTTGGGTAGTGGTAGCTTCCTCACCACATTGTTGTGGATGGAAGGCTCGGACAGACCAAAATACCATTTTGATCCAAGTCCGTTCTGTGCCTAATATTTAATTTGGTCCAACCAAATGAGAGTTTGTGTATGACCGAGACCTCATCACATTATTGTGTTTTAGCATGCATAAATATCCAATATTTAAAGCGATAAATAAACACGCCGCATGCAGAAAACATAGCATACCCTGTTTAGGATGATCACAAGCCCAACCTATGCGACCCACTGAGCCCGCAGTGAGTCTATGGTCTGTCTAGGGTGGTCCTAAATTATTACAATAGTAATATACCCATTGTCATTCCAATGGGCCTTGTAGTGCTCTTGTTTCATGCCTTGATGCTCCTCCTTGGGGTCTCCGATTGCAAATGCTTGTTAAAATATAAAAGCCTCACAAATCCTATCTACTCTCATTATAATTGAAAGTAATACATTGGTAATAAAGAAAACAAGCCTTAACATCATGAGGCTGAAAATACGGGAGATGATAGTCCCAAAAACAAGAGGCACGCAGGCCCCACCCAACAGAAAATAAATAAACATTCATTCATCCATACACAAGGTCTAGGGCTTTGTGATCATCCCATTTTGATTCCATCAACTCTCATATAACATAATTATTCCAAATAATCATGCAATAAAACCAATGGATATTCCAAATATCCAAGTGATGTCCAACATCACAAAAGCATAAACATATAAATAATATGCAAAATTCAAATTTCAAATTTAATGGACATTTTACACAATGCATCCAATGCATGTATTAATCTCAAATTAATTAAGCAAATTTAAATTCAAGGAATAATCCAACTATCCCAAAATCCAAAATACAAAATTAATATATTTTCAGAATATTGTGCAGAAAATACAGAAAATCAAACTATCCGTAAAAAGTCGAAAAACGGCACAAAACGGCCCAGCCGTTGTGCTGACCGGCCGGCCGCGCGCACAGGGCAGCGCGCGCGCTGTGCCGCACGCTGGCCTCGGCCAGCAGCGGTCGGCTGCGCACAGCGCGCGCGCCTGTGCGCAGCGTCTGCGCGCGCTGGCCGCAGCCCAGCGCGCGCAGGCGCCCGCCTGCGCACGGCCACTGCCGGCCCGATCAAATTTTTTTTTTTTTTTTTTGTTTTTCAAAACTGTTTCAGCACAATAACAGTAATATTATTTCTGAAAATAAGCATGCAATTTTAGATCCAGCCTAACAAAAATTAAGCATGCCAAAAGTCCATTAAATCCAAACAATTGAATCATCATATTGTTAATATATTTATGTAATCTAGCATCCCAATAAAGCCATTTAAAAGGAAGTAGATCATGCCAAACACATAGATCTATACCCCTTACATCAAATCGGGCTCTGATACTACTTGAAGGACAAGCGGATCCGCCCGGGAGCGCGAGCGGAAGCGAGAAAGCGAGAAATTGTGCGTAAATTTAAATCAAATTCAAAATACGCAAATCCCAAGGGGTGTACCCTTGGGTGCTCAACCGGGCGATCGATGTAGGATGTGTAAATATTAGAAACACATATTTAAACACATAGGGCATTGATGTATATTAAATCAATCAAAGCGTAATAAACCATTACCTTTGATTATTTAGCGTATGCTCCCGGCTACTTGCGTTGTTCCTTCTCCGGAATGCTCACGAAATGCAAACGTATGGATTCTCCAAAGGTGATCCACACCACACCGGAAGAAACACACGTTCTTCTTGCTAGAAAAGAACAGGTTTAAGAAGGAATTGGTTTAAGAGAAGAACACTATGAATTAGTGCACTCTTAAACTTACTTTGTTCTTCTTCTTGATTCAAAATCAAGTGAAGAACACAAGTGTAAGAGAGGGAGAGAGGCCGAGAGTTTGAGAGAGAGGAGAGGATTTTTGTCTTCTCTTTTTCCCAGAAAAAGATGAATAATGAATCAATTGTGCTTGGTGTTGTATATTCTCATATATATACATAATTAATGTGATTATTGGAATGTGTCTAGGTTCATCCAAGGATGTCTAGATTCATTCCAATCAATCACCATCAACTCTTCAATCAAGCCTACCAAAATTTATGGTATGATCAAATCATACCAAAAGGGAAGAGCTTGATTGGAGTTGATTTGTCTCTTTCCAAAAGAGATAAGTCAACATGCTACCTAGCATGAAACATGGCTGATTTTGCTTCCTCCAAGGGAGCATGTCGGCCATATTTAATTAAGGGAAGAAGTCCAACTTCTTCCTATTCCAAAATAGGAATTATTTCTCCTCTCGGGTATAATTTAACGGACCGGGTTTTATCGTAATCCAATTACGACAGACCTAACATTAAATCCAATTTAATGTCCATTTAAATTATTCCCGTTGATCTTGTAATCCAATTAAAAGATCCAACGTCTCAACGTCTCAACTTTCCATATTTAATCGAAAATCCAATCAGCCCGTCCATCCAATGGACTTTCCCTTAAGTAATCAAATTACTTATTTATCCTTCAAGATTGACTCCAAGTCGATCTCTCAACCTCCTCGGTGATTTGTGTGTGACCCTTTAGGTTCACCCTCAGCTAGACTTGGGCCCGTGTCCCTCAAGGGCCCGTTACCATGGGTGGCCGTCTAGCAACTGTCCATGGCACTAGAGACTAGGTGAATTAGCGTGAACATTTAGACGCCGATTCCGTACGGGTACGATCCTTCCGTCTACCGTCTCCCTGCCTTAGTCTAGGGTATGGAATTGGGCGTCGGTTCCCATCCTTGACTAGGCATCTATGCGTAATACTCGAGACCACGTATGCTTCATTGCGTCGACACAGGAAACCATTCCCTGTTCGACCAACCACTGTGGCCACAGCTTCAAACAGCATGAACGTGTATCCGAGTGCATAGGAGATACCTCTGTCACATACTGACAGGGGACGGATCCTCTTCTTGGAATCCACCGTCCTCGCTACACACATTCCGACTGCACTGGACAAGGCTTATGATAATCATCTTACAGAATGATTACCTCTCGCCGGATCCAAGATACAGCCGTCCTGTGCACGCGACTGCCATGATTCCTCAAGTCTGAGGATTACTCCCGTACTATCGGAACCGGGGAAAACCAATCATACCGACCAAGCCTCCAAGGCTTCCATATGATGATCCCCGCGAGTCAGTCCAGTCGGCTCGACCCCAGTCGACCAACCCATCAAGATCGTGTAGGCGTCCCACGCCTGTCGCTGATGAAACACGGCACTCATCCAATGAACACGACTCTTGACGCAAGTCTCAATAGGACTCTCGATGCCCTGTCTCGAGGTCCTCGACTTGGAACATTTCAGACCCAACTCTTAATCAGCTGGTTTCATGACCACCATCCAATGCGTGGCCCAACTGCACGAGTTGTTATCCATGGTCTGTGGGCTTTGTTGCGATATAAGTTAAACACCGGTTTAACAAATGTAAGATGAGTGCAACAAAGAAGGTACCATTGGTGACGAACACTCATCTTATTCATCACATAATAATATTACATTCACATCGAGTTGTATAATAGGTTACAAATCATCAAACCTATTGGCTTTCTGGTCACCTATTCTAACAGGGACTTGAGTGAACTACCAACTTGTGAATCTTGTCTAAGAGGGAAACTGACCAAGAAGCCCTTTGTAGGACAAAGCAGGCTTGCCACAGGTCTGTTGGACTTGGTCCATACAGATGTATGTGGACCACTAAGGACGCAGGCCCGAGGTGGGTTCTCCTACTTCATAACCTTTACCGATGATCATTCACGGTATGGTTATGTTTACCTTATGAGGTACAAGTCTGAAGCTCTTGAGAGGTTTAAAGAATTCAGACTTGAAGTGGAGAACCAGACCAACTGCAAAATTAAAGTCCTACGGTCAGACCGAGGCGGTGAATACCTTAGTACCGAGTTCCTAGATTATCTAAAAGAACATGGTATAATATCAGAATGGACACCCCCCGGAACACAACAGTTAAATGGTGTTTCTGAAAGGAGGAATCAAACCTTGTTTGACATGGTTCGGTCCATGATGAGTTTTACCAAATTGCCCTTATCCTTTTGGGGCTATGCACTAGAAACGGCGGCCAAGTTGCTGAATTTGGCGCCTACCAGTGCATTGACCCAAACGCCATATGAGATATGGTACGGCAAGACTGCATCCTACAACTACTTGAAAGTGTGGGGTAGCCCCACATACGTCAAGAGGTTAGTGGGAGATAAGCTAGAATCCAAGTCTAGCTTATGCAGGTTCGTTGGATACCCTAAAGAAACTGCGGGTTATTACTTTTATGACCCCTTGGAACAAAAGGTGTTTGTTTCAAGGAATGCAGTATTCTTGGAGCAAGGCTTCCCAGAGGATGTCCAACTTGATGAGCTGATCCTTGAGGAATCAAGTGATGGAATTCAGCCATCAGAGGTAGCCGCGGAACCCTAACTTAGAGGATTCAGGATTGACACCCGAAGGGCTGACCAACCTCGAGAAGTCCAACATGCTAGGCATGAAGGACAGCCTCAGGAACAGCCAACCCCGGTCCCTGAACCACCGGCTCCGATACAGTCAGCGCCCACAGTCACCACTGATGTTCCCGTCCTCCGTACGTCTGCTAGAGGAGAGTCCAGACCTCCAGTGAGATATGGCTTTCTAAATGCGACCGGTCTTTTGGATAACGATCCTAAGACATATGGAGAAGCGATGTCTGACATCGACTCCGAGAAATGGCTTGAGGCCATGAAAACCGAAATGGACTCCATGAACGAGAACCAAGTTTGGAGACTTGTAGATCCACCGAAAGGTGTTAAGCCAGTGGGCTGTAAGTGGGTCTACAAGCGCAAACTTGGCGTTGATGGAGAAGTCACACCTTCAAGGCTAGGCTTGTAACTAAGGGATACACTCAACGACTCGGGGTCGATTTTGAGGATACCTACTCGCCTGTAGCCATGGCTAAGTCCATTCGGATCCTGCTCGCCATAGCAGCATGGTATGACTATCAGATATGGCAGATGGACGTGAAAACGGCCTTCCTTAACGGTTTCATTGAGGAAGAGATCTATATGGATCAGCCGGAGGGTTTCACAGTCACTGGAGAGGAACAGAAGGTCTGTCGTCTCCAGAAGTCCATCTATGGCCTCAAACAAGCATCCCGAAGTTGGAACAATTGCTTTGATGAAGTAATATGGGGCTATGACTTCATCAAGAACGAATCCGACCCTTGTGTATACAAGAAAGTCAGTGGGAGCTCTATAGTGTTCCTAGTGCTTTATGTGGATGACATTCTACTCATTGGTAATGACGTTAGAATGTTGGGAGACACAAAAGCATGGTTGTCAAACCAGTTTTTCATGAAGGATTTGGGTGAAGCCTCCTACATCCTAGGCATCCAGATCGTCAGGGACAGATCTAAAAGGATGTTAGGGCTCACCCAAAACTCGTATATGGAGAAAGTCCTAAAAAGATATCGAATGGACAACTCCAAACGAGGATTCCTTCCCATGAGGCATGGGATCAAGTTGTCCAAGAAACAGTCCCCTTAGACTGATGAAAAACTTGAAAGGATGAAAGTCATCCCCTATGCTTCTGCCGTAGGAAGCATCCAATATGCGGTCCACTACACCAGGCCTGTCATTGCTTACACTTTGACCGTAACAAGCAGATATCAGTCCTGCGCAGGAGAGGTACATTGGAATGCTGTTAATGGCATCCTTAAGTACCTAAGGAGGACTAAGGAAATGTTCTTAGTCTATGGCAATGGAGAACTGATTCTGGAAGGCTTTAGCGACGCTAGCTTCCAGTCTGATGATGATGATGCCAAGTCTCAATCGGGTTACGTATTCAAACTCAATGGAGGAGTAGTGGCCTAGAAAAGTTCCAAGCAAACAACCACTGCTGACTCCACTACAGAGGCTGAATACGTAGCAGCTTCAGAAGCTGCCAAGGAAGCGGTTTGGATGAGAAACTACATCTAAGAGTTGGGTGTGGTGTCTAGCATCGCCGAGCCCGTTGTCATCTTCTGTGATAACAACGGTGCAATAGCGCAAGCAAAGGAACCGAGATCTCATCACCGTTCCAAACACATTCTTAGACGCTACCATCTTCTAAGAGAAATGGTAGGAAGAGGTGACGTTCGGATGGACCGAGTCAACCCAGCAGACAACACAACAGATCCGCTGACAAAGCCTATGTCGCAGAGCGCTCATACGCAACATCTTGAGAAGATGGGTATTAGACATATGGGCGATTGGCTTTAAAGCTTAAGTGGGAAATTGTTAGAATAGGTGACCATGTAGCCAATCTTGGCGGGCAAAATGTAACCTATGTCTAGACAATTTCAGTATTTTGATAAAACTATTAATGAATAAAGAAGTGAAATTCATTCTGGCATTACTTTGTTTGCGTTCACTTTACTACTTTATCTATATGTTCACTACGCAAACAAAGCCCACGGACTGAAAGCCCATTTCGGGGACTGGGACTACGCTTGGAGGTAGGTCCATAAAATCAGACCCGCCGAATCAGTCCGGAAAACTCCATGTCAAGGAATCTCGAAAATGGGTACCGGGATTCCCTTTGAGACTTGCACTAAGCATCTGCTGTCGTATTTCATCGACGGGTGACGAAGGTCGTCTAAGCAGTGTTAGTGGGTTAGCCTGCTGGGGAGCAGCTGACTGAGGTGACTCACAGGAACCGTCTTACGGAGGACCTTAAGTAGGGTCAGCAAGGTATGACGTGTATTCTCGGTTCCAACGGTAGAGGCCAAGTCCTTTGACTTGAGGAACTGTTGAGTTTACCTGTATATCAGATCTGTATCTTAGATATGGTGAGAGATTGCCAAGAAGCACTTGAGTAGTCATAAGCCATGTCTAGTGCAGCTCTGGTGTACAAAGTGACAGTAGTTTTCAAGAAAGGATCTGTCTCCTGTCAAAAGGCATTGACAGTTGAGTCTCACGTATGCTCTGTGTCTTGTTCCTAAAATCTGTGGCCACAGTAACTGAACAGAAGGGAAGGTTTTCCTTGCGGCGTTTAGTAAGGACAGACCGACACTTAGGTCCAGAATGGGTACCTGCATTTTCCATACCCTAGACCCTAAGTGGTAAGACCGTAGACAGAAGGACAAGTGTACTATTAGAGCCTAAAAGTTCATCCCCGAATATTTCACCTAGTCTCTAGTGCCATGAACCGTTGCTAGATGGCCACCCATGGTAATGGACGGATTCTAGGAATCCGACCAAGTCTAGCTGAAAGGTGAACCTAAAGAGTCACACACTATCCACACACAAATTTAGTATTAAATATTGGAGAAAAAGGAATGATTAAATTTGATTTAATCGGGTCCTCTATTTTCTTGGAGTATCAATTCCTTCTATTTGATAAAAGAAATTAAATTAATAAATTAGATTTATTGAGGGAATTAATTTAATGGGCTTAGAATAAATATTTATATTTATTTTGCCTTTTGGAATATTTAAATAGGTTTTAAATATTCCATTAAACTAAATTAACGGTTGAGATGGAAAGGAGAGATGGATGGCAAGGATTGATTTGACTAGGTCAAATACTACTTTGACTAGGACTTTGACCTTGTCAAAGTCCTAATCAAAATAGACCTCTTAGAGTTGGAGTTTAAAGAGGATTAAACTCCTCCTCTATATAAACCCCTACCCTCCTACAATTCAATGATTGATGAATCTTGAAATTCCAACACACACACACACACACACACACACTACTCGAGCTCTCTCCTCTCCCTCTCATCCGCCCCCTCTCACTCTCCCAAGAAAATATTTTTCTTGTTCTCTTGTTCTTGGAACATTAGAACTTAAGAGAATTAATACCGTTAATCAATAACGTGTTATTAATTCATCCTCTACAAAAATTATACTTGTTCGTTGCTAGCAAGACATGCAAGATACGTGGGTGGATTGTGTGTCACGATTTGGAGGATCTCAAGAACGAGGTCTTGGTGCAAAACGGGGAACAACGCGAGTAGCCGTTGAAGACGGAAACGACAACGGGTAGGTCTCGGTTTACGTTTTCGCCCCTTTTAATTTTAATCCCTATGGCCTCCATGATTGTTTGTATGTATTTAATTCATGAGATACACTGAACACCCGGGAAAGTTCAAGGGCACACCCCTTGAACGTGTTCTTTAATTTTCGTTAAAGTATGTTTAAATTTCGTATTTTAATTTTATACCGCGCTTCCGCATTCGCGCTATTTTCCCGGGACGATCCACAATCTTTCAATGAGAATACTTAGTGAGTTTGTCAACAATCACCATAACTGAATCCTTTCCTTCTGAGTTGGCAACCCCTCTATGAAATCCATGGAGATGCATGACCATGCTTGGTCAAGAATAGGTAGGGCTGAAGTAGTCCAGGGTAGGCATTGTTGTCATGCTTAGCCCTCTGACAAACCTCACATTCCTTAACCCATCTATGAACCTCTTCTCTTAATGAAGGCCAATAGAAGAGTGGTTTAACTCTTTGATATGTTCCATTCATTCTTGAGTGTCCCCCTAAGGCTGAATCATGAAAGAATTTGATGAGCCTTCCTCTGATCTCCCCATGGCTGCCAACACAAATCCTGCCTCCCCTTCTCAGTATACCAGATTCCATTGTATAGTCAGGATAAGCTTGTCTATCCACTGCTTTAGCTTGGATGATAGTTTGGAATAAGGTGTTCCCTTCATAGCTTTTCTGTAACTCTTGCATCCACAATGGTATCTGTGTGGATATAGCATTAGATTGAGCTTCAACAGCCTCATGCTCAATCCTAGATAAGGCATCAGCAGCCCTATTTGAATTCCCCTTTTTATACTGGACTTCATAGCTAAGTCCCAACAGTTTGGTTACCCCCTTCTATTGTAGGATTGAGTCAATCCTTTGATCCAACAAATACTTCAAACTCTTCTGGTCAGTTTTGATAATGAAGTGGTTTCCCTGGAGATAGTGTCTCCATTTAGAAACAGCCAACAAGAGTGTTAAGAATTCCTTCTCATAGGTGGACAATCCCAGGTTTTTCTAAGCAAGAGCTTTGCTTAGATAAGCTATAGGTTTCCCCTCTTGCATTAAGACTGCTTCAATGCCTTTACCACTTGGATCTGTCTCTACTATAAAGGATTTAGAGAAATCTGGAAGGGCCAACACAGGTGCAGTGGTCATCACTTCCTTCAGTCTCTCAAAAGCTGCCCCAGCCTCCTCATTCCAGATAAACCCATCCTTCTTCAGCAATGTGGTAAGGGGTTTACTGATCACTCCATATCCTTTGATAAATTTCCTGTAATAAGCTGTCAATCCCAGGAAACCCCTTAGAGCCTTGACAGTAGTTGGAATTGGCCAATTCCTCATACAGTCTATCTTCTTGGGGTCTGTGGCTACCCCCTCATGGGATATGATGTGGCCCAAATATTCTATTTGTGGCTGGGCAAAAGAGCACTTGCTCTTCTTGGCATAAAGCTGATGCTTCTTCAGAATATCCAGCACAGTTCTTAAATGCGATATGTGATCATTCAAACTTTTGCTATAAATAAGAATATCGTCAAAGAATACCAATACAAATTTTCTGAGAAAGGGTTCAATAACCAAGAACTCATAATGTCCACTATGAGTGATGAAACTAGTTTTGGATATATCTTCCTTCTTCATCCTGATCTGGAAGTATCCAAATCTCAGATCCACCTTAGTGAAGTATCTGGATCCATGTAGTTCATCTAGTAGTTCATCTATGATGGGAATAGGGAATTTATGTTTCACAGTAAGCTTGTTGAAGTATCTGTAATCAACACAAAGTCTCCAACCACCATCCTTCTTCTTCACTAACAGGACTGGAGAGGCAAATGAGCTCTGGCTAGCTCTAATAATCCTACTCTTCAACATTTCTCTCACAATGTTCTCAATCTCAGTCTTTTGACCATAAGCATATCTGCAGGGATGCTGCTTTCTTGGAATAGCATCAGGAATCAATTCATGTTATGCTCAATAGACCTCTCAGGGGGTAGGCTCTTAGGCTCTTGGAATACCTCTTCATACTGCAATAGGAGGTTCATAATCTTGGGTTCTGGGCTTTTGTTTCTTCTGAGGTATTAACAGCAACCAGTTATCCAAGTATCCCATATGGTTTCCTCCCTAGTAACTTACTCAAGGAATCCATTGACATCAAACTGAGATCAATTTTCTGAGGTAGGGTGTCTAATACAACTTTCTTGCCCTTCAAGTTGACAGTCACTGTGAGTTGGTGAAAGT
This sequence comes from Sesamum alatum, assembly GCA_034509735.1. Classification (NCBI taxonomy): domain Eukaryota; kingdom Viridiplantae; phylum Streptophyta; class Magnoliopsida; order Lamiales; family Pedaliaceae; genus Sesamum; species Sesamum alatum. The sequence goes on along the minus strand of JACGWO010000007.1, from coordinate 25,249,330 downwards.
CTAATCCCACAGGGTTCTGAGCCCCCAACCAATCACATCCTAACACAAAATCACATCCCCAAGCTTCAACACCCTCACTGGATAGGTAAATTGATGCCCTTGTATTTCCCAACTGAGCCTGGGACAAATCACCCTACTTATCAGCCTGTATCCATCAGCTACACTTACTGCCATAGGTGCAGTGTACTCAGTTTGTACCCCTAAGGCCCTGACCACCTTCTCATCAATGAAGTTATGGGTGCTCCCACTGTCAATCAAGATGTGAATCTCCTTGTTGTCAATTATCCCCTTGACTCTTAAGGTGCCACTGCCAATGTTCCCACACATAGCATGTAGTGAAATGGTGATGTCTTCCTCTTCAATGTCCTCATTCAGTTCTTCTTGTTGGCCAATGTCCTCTCCATACTCCTTAAGTTCTTCTTCATTCATCAACATATAGGAGTACCTTTCCTTGCATTTGTGCCCAGGCACAAAGATCTCATCACAGTTATAACATAAGTTCTTCTCCTTCCTGAACCTTAGTTCATCCTCATTCAACAACCTTCTTAGATAAGGGTTATCATTTCTGGTTCTTATCTTGGGTCTGAAAGAAAGTTTATAAGGTGGTGCCTTGTTTTGAGGTTTAGGGATGGGCCTGCTTTGATTATATCTTTGATTCCCTTGAGCCTTCTTGATGACAGATCTCATGGCATCCTGTTGTTTTCTGGCCAAAACCACAGCCTGGTTCATATTGGAAGGCTTCATGTTAGCTACATAGCCTTTTATCTCCTCCTTGAGCCTACTTATGAATTTCATCATGAAAAACTCTTCATCTAGGTTCTTGTTGAATATTCGCATTTGTTCCTCCATATCTTCTAGTTGCTTCAGATACTCATCCCCCTCATTGACTTGTTCCAGCCTATTGAACTTTGAAACCACCTTCTCATAGTCCAGGTTTTCAAATCTCTCTAGAACAGCCACTACCAGTTCGTTCCAAGTTGGTATCCCTCTTTTTTCCACTTGGTTGTGGTACCATCTTTCTGCCCTTTCTTCCATATAAACTGCAGCCAAGGGAACTTTTTGGTCTTCTGGTATAGGTATCATACTGAAATACCTCAAACACCTTCTAATCCAAGTCCTAGCCTCCTCTCCATTGAAGAGAGGAAATTCCATGCGATGTAAAGCACTGTAGGTTGCAGCATTGTGAGTGTTTGTGTTCTCATTCACATTAGCAGGTTGATAGGCTGCTCTAGAGGAAGACCCTCTTTCTGCAGATGTTGGAATAGGTGACCAGAAAGCCAATAGGTTTGACAATTTGTAACCTATCCGACAACTTGATGTGAATGTAATATTATGTGATGAATAAGATGAGTGTTCGTCACCAATGGTACCTTCTTTGTTGCGCTCATCTTACATTTGTTAAAATGATGTTTAACTTATATCGCAACAAAGCCCACAGACCATGGATAACAACTCGTGCAGTTGGGCCACGCATTGGATGGTGGTCATGAAACCAACTGATTAAGAGTTGGGTCTGAAACGTTCCAAGTCGAGGACCTCGAGACAGGGCATCGAGAGTTCTATTGAGACTTGCGTCAAGAGTCGTGTTCATTGGATGAGTGCCGTGTTTCATCGGCGACAGGCGTGGGATGCCTACACGATCTTGATGGGTTGGTCGACTGGGGTCGAGCCGACTGGACTGACTCGCGGGGATCATCATATGGAAGCCTTGGAGGCTTGGTCGGTATGATTGGTTTTCCCCAGGTTCCGATAGTACGGGAGTAATCCTCAGACTTGAGGGATCATGGCAGTCGCGTGCATAGGACGGCTGTATCTTAGATCTGGCTAGAGGTAATCATTCTGTAAGATGATTATCATAAGCCTTGTCCAGTGCAGTCTGAATGTGTAGCGAGGACGGTGGATTCCAAGAAGAGGATCCGTCCCCTGTCAGTATGTGACAGAGGTATCTCCTATGCACTCGGAGACACGTTCATACTGTTTGAAGCTGTGGCCACAGTGGTTGGTCGAACAGGGAATGGTTTCCTGTGTCGACACAATGAAGCATACGTAGTCTCGAGTATTAAGTATAGATGCCTAGTCAAGGATGGGAACCGACGCCTAATTCCATACCCTAGACTAAGGCCGGGAGACGGTAGACGGAAGGATCGTACCCGTACGGAATCGGCGCCTAAATGTTCACACCAATTCACCTAGTCTCTAGTGCCATGGACCGTTGCTAGACGGCCACCCATGGTAACGGGCCCTTGTGGGACACGGGCCCAAGTCTAGCTGAGGGTGAACCTAAAGGGTCACACACAAATCACCGAGGAGGTTTGAGAGATCGACTTGGAGTCAATCTCGAAGGATAAAATAAGTAATTGGATTACTTAAGGGAAAGTCCATTGGATGGACGGGCCGATATTGTATCGGGCTTTCATTTAATCGGTAAATTGGATTTTTCGATTAAATATGGAAAGTTGAGATGTTGAGACGTTGGATCTTTTAATTGGATTAAAAGATCAACGGGAATAATTTAAGTGGACATTAAATTGGATTTAATATTGGGTTCGTCGTAATTGGATTACGATAAAACCCGGTCCGTTAAATTATACCCGAGAGAAGAAATAATTCCTAATTTGGAATAGGAAGAAGTTGGACTTCTTCCCTTAATTAAACATAGCCGACATGCTCCCTTGGAGAAAGCAAAATCAGCCATGTTGCATGCTAGGTGGTATGTTGACTTGTCTCTTTTGGAAAGAGACAAATCAACTCCAATCAAGCTCTTCCCTTTTGGTATGATTTGATCATACCATAAATTTTGGTAGGCTTGATTGAAGAATTGATGGTGATTGATTGGAATAAATCTAGACATCCTTGGATGAACCTAGACACATTCCAATAATCACATTAATTATGTATATATATTAGAATATACAACACCTAGCATAAGTGATTCATTATTCATCTTTTTCTAGGAAAAAGAGAAGACAAAAATCCTCTCCTCTCTCTCAAAATTTCGTGCTCCCTCCCTCTCTTACACTTGTGTTCTTCACTTGATTTTGAATCAAGAAGAAGAACAAAGTAAGTTTAAGAGAACACTAATTCATAGTGTTCTTCTCTTAAACCGATTCCTTTCTAAACCCGTTCTTTTCTAGCAAGAAGAACGTGTATTTCTTCCGATGTGGTGTGGATCACCTTTGGAGAATCCATACGTTTGGATTTCGTGAGCATTCCGGAGAAGGAACAACGCTAGTAGCCGGGAGCATACGCTAAACAATCAAAGGTAACGGTTTATTAAGCTTTGATTGATTTCATTTTCATATCTATGCCCTATGTGTTTAAATATATGTTTTAATATTTACACATCCTACATCGAACGCCCGGTTGAGCACCCAAGGGTACACCCCTTGGGATTCGCGTATTTTGAATTTAATTTAAATTTACGCTATTTCTCGCCTTTCTTGCTTCCGCTCGCGCTCCCGGGCGGATCCGCTTGTCCTTCAGCAGATGCAGGTGGACCTTCTCCAAGTATAGATTTGTCCCTATTGTAAATATGCAGCTGTTCTGCTAAACTTTGGAGCTGTTGCTGCATGGCTGAGATAGCACTTTCCATGCCCAAAACCACAGATTGCAGCCCATCGTGTGCTTCTCCTAACTTATCCAACCTAACATGAACCTGTTCCTCACCAGCTTGCCTTCTGGCTCTTTCCTCAACAACCATCAGTTCAGTC